>JAJJMB010017985.1:1508334-1529525 GCA_023531105.1 Papaver atlanticum | reverse complement strand
ATGAAGCACAAAATCCCGTTAATATTTCTCATCCCCTGTTTCGATGATTACTTCCCTTTTTTATCGTGTTTATGTGATATCTTTCCTTTTCTTACGAAACTTTGTCGCACAAGATTAATCCCTATCCAAAACTTTGAAGAAATCCCGAGAAAAACTCGATGAAATCAAACCAGGAAAATTCGCAGGAAGCTGTAATCATTTTCCCGCCACATTCCATATTTTAAACCGTGAAGAAGGTGTCCCCCTATCCATTCTCGGTCTTTGTTTAGTAGCTGCTTGGAAATGAGTTACCCCTTATCCAAAATGAGAGTATGAATAGCAAATGTCCTTCCAGGTATCTTTAACAACTTTTCAAGCCAATTTTGCCGCAAAAGCCTATTCCTCCAAAAACACCTACAAAGGGATAAAATACCAAAATTAGTACAAAAATGGGTACTAACAATATACACAAAAGAGATGAAAATAGACACATAAATGAGTCTATCATTTCTCTTATCCGGAATCGATTTGGACTAAACAAATGATCCTGTATTTCGTTAAGCCATAAACAATACATACAAACCAAAATAAATTGACTTGCACAATTATTTTCTTAACTTGAAGCAATATTATAGCACCGCAATTGCACCGAATTTCGTTAAGCAAAAACACTTGATAACCAATAATAAAGAAGATATCAAACAATAAGCCAAATAAATTGAACCAGTTTTTCTTAACCGGAAACAATTGAATTATACACACATACACATCCATACACAATAATGGAACATATCAATTGTAGCAAAATATGTGCAATATAAACTGGCTTTTCTTAAACGGGAAAACGATTAACTAAAAAATTTGTTACCTCAGGTTCCGCAGCCTCTTCTCCCCATAAAGATATATCATTAAGCGCAAGTTCAAGTAAGAACTCTCCCCCAGTGTGTTGACTTCCTCTCGCAAGAACAAAAGAACAATAACAAAAGAAACCTTTACCAGAGAAAGGTTGAAACGGTTTTAACTAATGCGTGCCAATAGCAAAAGTTGAAAACCCGAAAGCTAAGGTACTAATATACCTTAAAAATACCAATAGACTTCCTGATATTTTCAAAGGTTTCATGGTCTAATGGTTTTGTGAGAATATCAGCTAGTTGTTGTTCAGAGGGAACATATTCTAGCTTGATAACTTCATTCTCGTATAGTTCTCTAATAAAATGATATCTAATATCTATGTGTTTAGTACGAGAATGTTCAACAGGATTTTCTGTTAGACGAATAGCGCTTGAGTTATCACATATAATACTCATAGTTGGAATATTTATACCATAGTCAATGAGCATCTGCTTCATCCACAGAAGTTGAGTACAGTAAGTACCAGCAGCAATATATTCTGCTTCACAGGTTGATAGATACTGTGAGTTTTGTTTCTTGTTATGCCATGCTACAAGGTTTTGACCAACATAGAAGCAACCACCAAAAGTACTTTTGCGGTCTTCCACACATCCTTCCGGCCCAGTCAGCATCTGAATAAGAAACAAGACTGTTGTTCGTATCCATAGAGTATGATAGACCATAATCTAGGGTACCATTAACGTATCTTATGATTCGTTTTACAGCTTTTAGATGTGATTCTTTAGGATTTGCTTAAAACGTGGCGCAACATCCCACACTGAATGCAATGTCCGGTCTTGTTGCAGTCAAGTATAACAAACTTCCTATCATGGATCGGTATAAAATTTTGATCTACCGATTTTTCACCTGGACTAGACTGAAGTTTTCCAGTAGTTGGCATTAGTGTTGCCATAGGTGTTGAACTTTTTAGGTCAAATTTCTCAACCAAATTCCTGGCATATTTTTCTTGGGAAAGAAAAATATTTTCCTTTTGTTGTTGTATTTGCAGACCTAGGAAATATGATAGTTCTCCAACATTGCTCATTTCGAATTCCCCACTCATAAGATTTAAGAATTCATCTGTGAGACCTTTTGAAGTGGATCCATAAATGATGTCATCAACATAAATTTGTGCTATAAGTACATTCTTTCCATTCCATTTGGTGAAAAGAGTCTTATCAGCACCACCTCTAGAGAATCCCTTTTGAAGTAAAAAGGATGTTAACTTATCATACCAAGCTCTTGGAGCTTGTTTTAGACCATATAAAACCTTTTTGAGCCTAAGAACATGATCTGGAAATAATGGATCTTCAAATCCTTTGGGTTGAGCAACAAAGACTTCTTCCTTTAAATCTCCATTGAGGAATGCAGATTTAATATCCATTTGAAAGAGCTTAATCTTAAGATTACATGCATAAGCAAGTAAAAGTCTAATTGATTCTAGACGAGCAGGAGCAAAAGTTTCATCAAAATCAATACCTTCAATTTTTGAATATCCTTGAGCAACCAGTCTGGCTTTGTTTCGGACAATAGTTCCGTATTCATCTGATTTGTTCTTGAAAATCCACTTTGTTCCAACGATGTTTACACCTTATGGTTTAGGAACACGCTCCCATACTCCTTGTCTTTCGAATTGATTAAGTTCCTCATGCATTGAGTTTACCCAAGCGGGATCACTGAGGGCTTCCTCAATATTTTTTGGTTCTATTGAAGAGAGAAAGCATGTATAGTGACGGACATTCTGGAGTTCCCTTCGAGTCATAACTCTGGCATTGGCATCTCCTATGATATCTTCCGTGGAATGTCTTTGATGAACCCATTTGCCAGGTTTTTGGACAACATTTCCAGTATCATTGGGTTGTTCAACACTACTATCATTATCATTTATGTCACAAACAATGGGAACAATTGTTGGTTCTTCTTCAATCTGTTTTTCTTTATTAACAGCTTCTGAAGGAGGAAGTTCCGCAGCAATATGATTATCTTGGTGAAAATCACTAATATCATCAATAACTACATTAACTGATTCCATCATGACTTTGGTTCGGAGATTATATACTCGGAAGGAACGACTATCAGAAGCATGGCCAAGAAAGATTCCTTCATTACTTTTGGAATCAAATTTTCCTCTATGATCTCTGTCCTTAAGTATATAACATTTGCTTCTGAAAACCCTTAAATAGCTTAGATTGGGTTTTCTTCCGTACCATAACTCATAAGGGGTATTTAGAGTTTTTGACCGTAGATAAACTCTATTTATAAGATAACAAGCTATGAACACAGCTTCACCCCAGAAGGTTAATGGTAAATTTTTATTGTGAAGCATTACTCTTGCCATTTCTTGAATATTTATATTCTTTCTTTCAGCCACACCATTTGGCTGTGGTGTTATGGGAGCATAAAATTGATGAGAAATTCCAAGTTGATTACTGTATTCATATACTTTTGTATCCTTGAATTCTGTACCACGATCGCTTCTTACTTTCTTAAGCTTGCGACCTTGTTCATTTTGAATTCTACTCAATATAATCTTGAATTCCTCAAGCATGTCATTTTTGTGCTTTAGGAAAGTAACCCATATGAAACGTATGTAATCATCTACGATTACTAAAGAATATTTCTTTCCTCCAACAGTTGCTTGTTGGATTGGACCAAAAAGATCCATATGAATAAGATCGAGAGGAGCACGAGTGGCTATATCTCGAGAAAGTTTGTGTGGAATTTTTCCTTGCTTACCTTTTTGACAAGCACCACATACACCTTCTACTTTAGTATTTATTTTGGGAACGCCTCTGACAAGTTCACGATTAATGAGCTTATCTAGCATTCGGTAGTTGATATGACCAAACCGTTCATGCCATAAATGAGTTGACTCTACCTTGATCAGGTTACAGTATAAATTAAACTATATATTAAGGAGATAATAGTTATTCATACTTCTTCGTCCTCAAAAAATTATTTTTCCAGACTTATCTTCAATATCGTAACCTCTCATATTGAAAATAACCTTATGACCCTTATCACAAATTTGACTTACTGAAAGAAGATTAGTTTTCATTCCTTTGACATAAACAACATCATGAATTTCAGGAATACCTGGAAGTTTGATGGTCCCCTTTTTGCTATTAAGACAACTACTTCCATCTCCAAAAGTTACAGATCCTCCTTTGTAGTCTTCTGTCTTTGTGAACCAAGAGAGATCACCTGTCATATGTCTGCTACAACCACTGTCTAGAAACCATTAAAATGGAGAAGTAGCTTTGAGTGCAAAAGCTCCCATACATTATTCAACAAATTCTCCAGATTGTTTAACTTGGTTTCTCGATTCTGAGTTAGGATGACTTGTTAAGTTCTTAAATAATCTCTTAACACGCTTAATCAGATTTTTTGCACAACAAATCTTCTGATTCAAGACTTTCCACCCTTTTTGAAGAAACCCTTTGTATTGTTTCTTTTTGTTCGGTGTTAAATGTCTAAATGTCAACGTTGGACATTTATGAGACTTATTTTTATGAAGTTCTAAGGTATACTTGACCAGTCTTCTATCAATCAAGATATTACTGATGTCTTCAGCATATGACTGGTTTTGTTCAACGCTTTCTATTAACTTCTTGACAAGTCCCGAATAGTATTCTTCTGTATCTTCCAAATCAACTTGAAGAGTATTTAAAACCTTTGATACGTTAACCGAATCTACCATTTGATTTTATTCTTATAGGTTGGATCGCACCAAACAAAGATTGCTAGATCTTTTCGTGTTTTCCTGGTCTGATACCAATTGAAAAGATGAGGGTACCCAAATACACCACAATCTTTTATTTATACACCTATAAGTCCTCTACCGAAAGTGATTGTCTATAGACTGAGTAGAGACAATACAACAAATCGGTTCACACTTCGTGTGATCGTCTATGGATACGAGATCGAGACAATACGATAATAAGATAACTTGTGTGATTGACTATGGATACAAGATCGAGACAATACAACAACGAAGTATGATACTTGATAATAGGTTCGGACTTAACCAAACTCTATAAGATCACTATCAAGTATATGCGGAGTTAACGTTTGTGTATTTACTTTTAATTATAATAATAATTATTATAATTGCGGAAATAGAAAAGTAAAAGACACAACAAGATTTTGTTAACGATGAAAACTGCAAGTGCTGAAAAACCCCGGGACCTAGTCCAGAATTTAATACTCTCAGAATTAAACTGTTATACAAAATTTACAACAACTTCGTATAGTTGAGACCAAGCAACTACCCCTAGTTCACTTAGTTTCCTCAGTATCCATGCGCTTCCGATTTCAATGAGTGCACGCACTGGAACAATTCCTTTTGATCGTATTCCAAACAGTAAAGGAACAACAAATATGTTTGGTAACAACTCTTTTGATTCTTTTAAGATAAAGATATCTTAAGTCATACGTAAAGGCTCTTTATTTAATCTAATAAACTCCTTTGCCTGGTTAGATCAATCCAATCTCTATTACCTAAGTAATAAGATTCAGATTTGCAACAATCAAAATAGATCTCAAAGAGAACTATTAGTTGATGTCAATCTCACGTAACTAATCAATCAAATAAATCTGATTTTAGTTGGATCCCAGCCGATCAAGGTTTGTGGACACAAATATATGAAACTAAAATCTTCTTCGTCTTCAAATCTTCTTAGATCTTCAATAAACACCTGCACAACACCACTTGAATCTCTTGTGATCAATAACACACAGAACGGAGTCTATTAACAATGGATTATCACAAGATGTCTTTAGATCTACAAACAGTTCTAAAGATCTCGTCGATACTTCGATCTAGTTTGAGTGAATCTTATATCAGAAGAGAATATTCTCAAGAATAAACAAACTAAGTGCAATCAAAGTTTCAACAACCGTTAGTCAATCAAATCAATCGAAAACTAATAATACTGCAATTATCTAGTTCCCACCAACGGTACTCGTAGAGCTTCTTGATCCCACAGAAGACTTTAAACGAGCGGTCGTAAGAGATTTCACCTAATTAGGATACTTTCCTCTCCGATTAGACGGCTCCACCAGAAACAACAAGAATGAAGTTTGCCTGGCTCTTAGGATAGTTTGATTGAAATGCAAACTTAGGTATTTAAATACCAAGGATTTTTGGACACCAAGGAATTTCCAAAACCGAAAATATTCTCAAGATATGCATTAATAGCAAAATTCGGTTTTCCTAATTCCAATAAATGCTTGTCCAAAATTTCCGAAATCTCTCAATAAAAAATCTCCAATTAGTAAATGCACATTACTAATTTTTATTCCCTAGAGATATGCATTTCATTGCTGGTAATTAAAGCATATAAAACCAAAAACCTTAATTAAAAGATTCTCAATTTATTTCGGCACGAGATCTCCTTGAGTACTAAGGAATATCTTTGAACAATAAATGATAAGAGTTATTGTACGTGTTCAAAGTATGTTGACATCTTTTCACTGTAAATCCGAATTCATATTTACATGGATTTGCATTCTTGGAATCGGTTATACCACACTTCCAAACAAGTTTAGAATTGGTTCACCTGTATTCCAAGATTACTATGTGACTGATCAAATATCAAATCACATACATGGGTTCAATCGGTTTTACCAATCACTAGGATCGGTTATACCTCAATATGGAAATACTTGTGATTGGTTACACAAGTTACCAGGACTGGTTACATCAATTACCAGGATTGGTTACGTTAATTACCGGGACAGGTTACCATAAACTCATGGTATTGCTTGTGATCGGTCACACCAGTTACCAGGATCGGTTACACCAATTACCAGGACCGATTACCAATTACAATGATCGATTACACAACACTCTGTGATCGGTCACACCAATTACAAATATCGATCATACCATCTCATGGTGATTAATTAGGATCGGTTACACCAATTAATAAAAACTAGTTATACCAAATCATAAGTCAGGCATTGGTATTAGTTATACCAAGATACATAACAAAGTTACGATCGGTTTTACCATCTCACACATATTGGTAATCCAAAGATTTGCAATGAATAGTCGTACCAATAAGCCTTATGATTTGCAATGAATGTACTTCCTTTAAACAAATGTAAAACATTGTTTCCTAGGATGAAATCTTCACCATAACCCATTCATATAATCATAACAGTATATACAAGATTATGTCGATGTCATATCTACGAAGTTCAAAAGATAAGCGTTATACTTCGTAGTCTAATTCCCTAATACTATGATCATACAAATATGACCATGTCACATCACTAGAGTATTATACAATATGTACAGTATATAAAGCTTCACAGTTATGTTTTCAATATAGCACGACTTGGAAGATACGTTAGGAATGAAACAGTTCAAGTCAATATTACTAACCTCAAGAGGAAGGATTATGTTGTCGTTGTAGTTCACTTCTTCTTCACATTCTTCAAGTCTTCGGAGTAATACTTGTATGTCTCAACATTCCTAGTCTTTCTAGTCTAACCTAAAAGAAGTTGACTCTAGTATACAATCAAGCGACTTTAGATAAGTTTTGACATACTAAAATATGACAACCAAACTTGACATACCAACGCTTGGTGAGTTCAACCGAGATATGCTCTAACAATTTATTTAGTTCTAACAACAGTTCTAAAGATCCCTCTGATACTTCGATCTAGTTTGAGTGAATCTTATATCAAAAGAGAAGATTCTCAAGAATAAACAAACTAGGTGCAATCAAAGTTTCAACAAACGTTAGTCAATCAAATCAATCGAAAACTAATAACACTGCAAGTATCTAGTTTCACACCGACGGTACTCGTAGAGTTTCTTGATTCCACAGAAGTCTTTAAACGAGCGGTCACCTATTTAGGATACTTTCCTCTCCGAATAGACGGCTCCACCAGAAACAACGAAAAATGAAGTTTGCCTTGCTCTTAGGATAGTTTGCTAGAAATGCACACTTAGGTATTTATAGACCAAGGGTCACTAGTGGAAAATGAGGTTTTAACAACCCACAGAATCGACCCCCGTTAACGGTTGACTCACCTTTGACCGAACAGGACCGTCTTGGAATAAGAAAAAACACGGAGAAATTCCGGGATGTCTAACACCAGTTGCAGAATAATTACCATTTAGTCCTTAATCTACTGCCGATCCCGCGACGGATGAAAAATGATTTACCTAATATAGATTTTATTATTTGGAAGATAAATATCTCTTTCTCTCTCCCATATCCAATCTCATCACATTCTCTTTCTTCTTCTGTTCTCGGTCTCCATCTCTAACCTAAGGAACTAGCCCATGGAAGCAGAGAAATTAGTAAATCTTAGATGCTATTTAAACGAAACTAATAAACCCTTTTTATAGATTCTTCTTCTGAAATACCTCATCTCGCTTTTCGAGTTGTACATCTCAAATCTGTTGGAACAGATTCAACCTTATTATATCTCCATTCATCCCAAAATCGAAACACAAATATCATGTATTTAATTAGGTGTGATATGTGATTCGAATCTAAGGGTTTTCGTGATTAGGTATGAGACATGATTTGAAGCAAGGGTGTTTGTTCCAACCGGTCAAGTTTTTCGTGTTTTCTTCACTAAAAGGAAATCGAGCTCTCAGATCTATAAATTAGCACCACGAACGCTTCGATCACTTACCTCTTCGTCTAAATGCTCATCTCTTTCGAATGGTGAGCTCTATTTTATTTTTTATTTTCCCTTCGTGCAGCCACTAAAATTTCGTGTTTGTGTGTTTGCAGTAACAGCAAGAGTAACTCTAGATGAAATCAGGGTGGAGGTACGAACTACGAAGGTAATGGTATTATATATTGATTTAATGATCTTTCCTTGTATGTTGTCAAATGATTAGTGCTTTGAGGTTGCTGTTGTTAAAATAATTAGATCTCAAATGGATATTTTTGTTTGCAAGCTTTATAACAAATGGGTATTCTCTCTTGTAGATTTCTAGGTTCTTGAATGAATGATCTGAAATTTAGTTAGTTACTGTGTTATAATGTTTGAAGAATGTTGTCGAATGGGTATTTTTCATCTGTATTGCGCATGAGTTGTATGATTAAATTTCAAAGATAATTTACTATTTGGTTGCTTTGCAAAGAAGAAAACCATTTCAAATATAACTATATAAGTTACTACTACACATGAATATGAGTTTGGAATCATGTTTGTTACTGCTGTTGTTTGATTATAATTGTGCAGTTTAATGACTTGCGATTTTGGTAATTTTATAGAAGTTCTTGAATTGGTACTTGTAGAGGAAAATGTCTCCTACTGGAACCCATTAAATGCGCCGATGTTGTGGATATAAAGAGCAAATTGAGAAGATGGGAACTGTCTGTTTCTTTCCACTATCAAGTATGTGTGATCGCTTGGTCCTTGCTTATTGTGACTTGTAGTGTAGTGTATGTTTCTGCTGCAAAGGCGTTCATGGGTTTTGCTTATTGTTCTATGCAAAACTGGAGACCCCACTTTGCAATGGTCTAAAGGGAGGTGCTTCCCATGGGATTTATCTTGTGTACCCTTTGTTTATCTTGTGATTCCCATGGGATTTATCTTAGGTTTTGCTTGCTGACAGATCTTGGGTGGTATTCCTGCTCCTTCAAACTTTGGAGAAGATTGGAAACGTCGTGCTCAGGGGTGTGTTGTACTTGACAGACACAGGGCCAATAACAAAGGAAAGTGAGTGTTCAACTTCAAAACTCCTTTATTTGGTTCGTAAGAAGTTACTCTTTATATCACTATGTTGAAGACTTTGTTCTTGGAGGTATCCATGCCTTGTAGAATACTTTAGTGCAGTATTCATGCCTTGTATGTATAATATGGGTATGTACAGATTGTATTGCAAAAATAATTGACTCTGAATATTATTGTGGATTCCAGGGGTTACTTATTTGATGGGAACGGATTCGATTATACGAAAGTGGCATTCATGAGGGATACCAAAGCTTAACAAAGAAGTTTGAGGTTTGTTTTGCCAGCGAACATATTGCATCTCCTAGTTTGCATTCTCACTTTAAGTTTACCTTGTAAGCTGTCTTAATCTGCAGATAGTATTGCAAGACTTATACTACTAAATCAAAGGACTGCGAAACTGCAAAACCTTGGAATGAAAGGTGTTATCTTGCATTCCCCTGCACAACACAGAATGAAATCGGGCAATCTGATGATGTTAATTTGGTTAGCTCAGGTTGCTGTATATTGGTAAAAAATAAACAAATATTCTAGGAAAAATGTTACAATGCAGTATATGGAGATAGTTTTGTTTCTCACTTTTTTTTGGTACTCATATCTCTCATAACTGAGGAAAGTTATATTGCATTATGATTTGGTTCACATGCTCTAATGTTACTTGTACTCCTCAAGCAGTTGATGTACCGAGGAAAGTTAATAAATATTGCAGAGTAATTTCAATTCTTCTTTATTTTGGCTATTACATAGTTCTGTTTCTGAATGTAACTTGCTTTTCTTGGTATGTCATTGATAATAGGTGGGGATTGAGAAACATAGATAATGGACCAGCATTGCTCTGACTCAGGTAAATCACAAGAACCTATCTAAGCATCATTCCTTGTTATCATTTAGTTGTTATTAGTTTCTCTAAGTCTTGTTGCAAATCGTATAAAGTTCTAAGGTTATAGATCGGCTTTCAGGATTTAAACTCGGGTCAGCGAAACATACATCAGAAGCAGAAGTGAAGAAGTAGGATGCCGTAAAGTTAACTTCTAAAGTTCAAGGACTAATTGTGCTGAAAACAACCCAGGTAATTGTTCACAATTCTTCTCACATCTTGGTCATCGTAAAGCAATGCACTGGTGAAGCAGACTTGTGGGTCACCATTTATTACTCGGATAGAAGTGGACCGCTTGTGAGTCTGCGTTTCTTACTTATCACAGTTGAAGGACTAGCTGTGCTGAATACAACCCAGGTAACCATTCACCGCTCTTGTCGCAGCTTAGTAACTTTGTGTATTCTGTATTTATCCGTTGGATGCACACCTATCCATATGTCACTACATTTTAATTTTTGTAATGGCAGTTTGATTAAGATACTCCCATACTCGAATCATGTTAGTTTCATTGTAAGATAACCAAATAATAAAATTCCATCAGCAGTTTAAATATCATGTCATGGTTCTTGTGACTGAACCCTACTCTTAGTTCACAATAGTGAGTTATGCATGAGTATTTTTTGTGTCGAATGTATCACCAGGTGGGTCTAGTCAGGATTTGTTAGTTTTTTTTCTTTCACACAACTCCGTTTAGCTGGAATTTGTCTTCTTTGTATTAACCCTGTAACCATTTTTCCATTCACAGTTCACCATTGTGATTAGTTTCATCTCAAATCTTGCAGATAAGTCATGCGCCGTGCTCAGGGGTATGTTGTACTTGACAGACACGGGGCTCACAGCAAAGGAAAGTGAGTGCTTAGCTTCAAGAACTCCTTTAGTTTTAGTTCTTAAGATTTACTCTTTATAACACTATGTTGAAGACTTTCTTCTTGGAAGTATTCATGCCTTGTAGAATACTTTAGTGGGGTATTCGTGCATTGTATATATAATACTTCAGTGGGTATATATAGATTTTATTGCAAAAATAGTTGAATCTGAATGTCATTGTGGATTCCAAGGGTTACTTACTTGTTGAAGATGGATTCGATTATATGAAAGTGGCATTTGTAAGGGATATCGAATCTCAACAAAGAAGTTTGAGGTTTGCTTCGCCAGCAAACATGTTCCATCTCCTAGTTTGGCTATTACATAGTTTTGTTTCTGAATGTAACTTGCTTTTCTTGGTATGTCATTGATAAGAGATGGAGATTGAGAAACACAGATAATGGACAAGCTCCACTCAGACTCAGGTAAATAAAAGAACCTATCTGAGCATCATTCCTTGTTATCATTTTAGTTGTTATTAGTTTCTCTAAGTCTCATTACAAATCGTATTAAGTTCAAGGTTATATTTCGGCTTTCAGGTTTTAAACTTGGGTTTGCAAAACATACAGCAGAAGCAATAGTGATCTCCAAGGAAGCATTGGTATTTGGTTTTTGAATCTCCAATAAGGTCATACCCCAACAAGAATGCTTATAGATCCATTTGTCTTCACTGGAACCACGAATGAAGCTCCTTCAATTTCGGCAACTGTTGGAGATGATGAGTATTGGGATGGGGATATTCCGTAATAATGCTGGTTTTAACACTTGTTTAGTGGCTTTTCTTGTAAGATTACATTGGTCAGAACTCCAGATTTTAATCCTTTTGGTGTAATTTGAAACCAATGAATCATTAAATCTTAAATTGAATGATTATTTGTGTGCAAGTTTAATTTGATTCTCATTTTTATCTGATTTGAATTTGAGTTTCATTTGATTCTCATTTGATTCTCATTTGAATTCTAATTTGAGTTTCATTTGATTCTCATTTGAGTTTCATTTGTGTTTGATTTCAAAGTTAGTCATATTTAGTCAGGCAGACAGCCAATCTGAATCAAATAATTTTTTTTTATATTAATATTTATATCTGTGAATGATTGACGTCAGTCATAAAGTACTGACCGTTAAAATCAGTCGTTGATATAAGATTTTCAACGACCTGCATAGAAACGTCATAGATGAAAAAGACGCTCAAACAGCGACCCTTTCCCCGACCGCCAAAGTAAGTCATTTAACTCGTATCCATGACTTGCTTTGATGGTCGCAAAACTGCTATTTTTCACTAGTGGGTGTTTGGACACCAAGGAATTTCCAAAACCGAAAATATTCTCAAGATATGCAATGAATGGCAAAATTCGGTTTTCCCAATTCCAATAAATGTTTGTCCAATATTCCGAAATCTCTCAATAGAAAATCTATAATTAGTAAATGCACATTACTAATTATTATTCTCTAGAGATATGTATTAATTGCTGGTAATTAAAGCATATAAAACCAAAAACCTTAATTAAAAGATTTTTAATTTATTTCGGCTCAGGATCACCTTAAGTACTAAGGAATATCTTTGAACAATAAATGATAAGAGTTACTGTTCGTGTTCAAAGTATGTTGACATCTTTTCACTGCAAATCCTTATTTCATATTTACATGGATTTGCATTCTTGGAATCGGTTATACCACACTTCCAAACAAGTTTAGAATTGTTTTACCTGTTTTCCAAGACCACTATGTGATTGAACAAATACCAAATCACATACATGGGTTCAATCGGTTCTACCAATCACTAGGATCGGTTATACCTAAATATGTAAACACTTGTGATCGGTCACACTAGTCACTGGGATCGGTTACACCAGTTACAAGGATCGGTTCCATCTACACATGGTATTACTTGTGATCGGTCACACTAGTTACCAAGACCGGTTACACCAGTTATCAGGACCGGTTACACCAATTACAAGGATCGGTTACACAAATTACAAGGATCGATCATACCATCACATGGTGATTACTTAGGATCAGTTACACCAATTAATAAAAACTAGTCATACCATATAATAAGTCAGGCATTGTGATTAGTTATACCAAGATACATAAGTTAAGATCGGTTCTACCATCTCACACATATTGGTCATCCAAAGATTTGTAATAAATAGCCGGATTAATAAGCCTAATGATTTCCCTTTCGATTCACGAAAACAAGTTCATGAATGTACTTCCTTTACACAAATGTAAAACATTATTTCCTAGGTTGAAATCTTCACCGTAACTCATTCACATAATCATAACAATATATACAAGATTATGTCGATGTCATATCTACGAAGTTCAAAAGATAAGCGTTATACTTCGTAGTCTGATTCTCTAATACTATGATCATACAAATATGACCATGTCACAACACTAGAATATTATACAATACGTATAGTATATACAGCTTCACAGTTATGTTTTCAATATAGCACGACTTGAAAGATACGTTAGGAATGAAACAGTTCAAGTCAATATTACTAACCTCGAGAGGAAGGATGATGTTGTCGTTGTAGTTCACTTTTTCTTCACATTCTTCAGGTCTTCGGAGTAATACTTGTATGTTTCAACATTCTTAGACTTTCTAGTCTAACCTAAGCGAAGTTAACTCTAATATACAATCAAGCGACTTTAGATGAGTTTGGACACACTAAAATATGACAACCAAACTTGACATGCCAACGCTTGGTGAGTTCAACCGAGCTATGCTCTAACAATGTCTTTAGATCTAACAACAGTTCTAAATATCCCGCCGATACTTCGATTTAGTTTGAGTGAATCTTATATCAGAAGAGAAGATTCTCAAGAATAAATAAACTAAGTGCAATCAAAGTTTCAACAACCATTAGTCAATCAAATCAATCAAAAACTAATAACACTGCAATTTTCTAGTTTCACACCGACGGTACTCGTAGAGTTTCTTGATCCCACAGAAGTCTTTAAACGAGCGGTCACCTAATTAGGATACTTTCCTCTCCGAATAGACGGCTCCACCAGAAACAACAAGAAATGAAGTTTGCATGGATCTTAGGATAGTTTGATATAAATGCAAACTTAGGTATTTATAGATCAAGGATGTTTGGACATCAAGGAATTTCCAAAACCGAAAATATTCTCAAGATATGCAATGAATGGCAGGATTCGGTTTTCATAATTCCAATAAATGCTTGTCCAATATTTCTGAAATCTCTCAATAAAAAATCTCCAATTAGTAAATGCACATTACTAATTTTTATTCTCTAGAGATATGCATTTAATTGCTGGTAGTTATACCAAGATACACACATATTGGTCATCCAAAGATTTGCAATGAATATCCGAACCAATAAGCCTAATGATTTCCCTTTCGATTCACGAAGCAAGTTCATAAATGTACTTCCTTTAAACAGATGTAAAACATTGTTTCCTAGGATGAAATCTTCACCATAACCCATTCACATAATCATAACAATATATACAAGATTATGTCGATGTCATATCTACGAAGTTCAAAAGATAAGCGTCATACTTCGTAGTCTAATTCCCTAATACTATGATCATACAAATATGACCATGTCACATCACTAGAGTATTATACAATATATACAGTATATACAGCTTCGCAGTTATGTTTTCAATATAGCACGACTTGAAAGATACGTTAGGAGTGAAATAGTTCAAGTCAATATTACTAACCTCAAGTGGAAGGATGATGTCTTCATCGTAGTTCGCTCTTCTTCACATTCTTCAGGACTTTGGAGTAATACTTGTATGTCTCAACATTCCTAGACTTTCTAGTCTAACCTAAACGAAGTTGACTCTAGTATTTAATCAAGCGACGCTAGATGAGTTTTGATACTAAAATATGACAACCAAACTTGACATACCAACTCTTGGTGAGTTCAACCGAGCTATACTCTAACATGTTTCTTTTAGCAGTTAATGAGTCGGCTGGAAGTCTACTAGTGTATGTTAGTGTCATTGTGGCTTTCCCATCCTGTAATGTTCGCACTCTCTACGTTTTCATTATAAATGTGATTACTCTTTCTACGATACATCTTTGAGAAGTGCAAAAGATATATTTGGGTCAGTATGATCTTAAACAACTAAATTAGGCACAAAATTAGTCAGAATTTAAAATTGGTAAAACTTTTTATTGCCAAAAGGAGTTTTAAGCCTTACAGGGTTGACTTTTTATGATTCTAAGGAAGTGTGTACGTAGATGATTGTACATGGAATTCTGATAGAACTATAGTGGGTGGAAAAAAAAGTTACAACTGTAGAAAGACATGTAATTGTCTTATTAAAGACAATAAAAAAAAGCAGAATGTAAATTAAATGAGGGTACCTAGTATACCACAATCTTTTCAACGCCAATCTATGCAAGACACTCCTTGTGTAACCTAAAACAGAAAAGAACTAGCCTATATGCATAAAATATTCACAACTAGAATTATGTAGAAAATATTCACCACTAGAATCTATAGATGAAATGTCCACAACTAGAAGATCATTTAGTCTTTCCACAATTATAATTGTTTGCGTGACCTAGTACAAATATGACATGAATTTTCTAGGATCGTAACAGCAATTTACTCAAAAAAATCACCTTCCATTATACTCCCCTAAACAATTTGATACCTCTATTAACAATGTTGCCAGATTAGCTAGGTAAAATTTACTTCTCTAAAAAAATTAGGAGGTTTAATATCAATAAAGATCTGTTTCCTTCACAAGAAAAAAAATTACTTATGCCGATACAAAATAAAACGTGGTTACGTATGTGTCGAAATGTCGTTACACTCCAGTAACATATACTTCTATGACCCCTTACTTTTCTACGACCATAAGAAAAGTTCGGCCTAAATGTTTTGCCGACTTTTTAATTTCAAAAAATTACTTTACAAATACACGTGTTCGCGTGCTAGTCATCCCCCAAATAATATGTCGACGTAGTTTAACCACGTATGTAAAATCCTGTACACACAATTTTTGTCTTCGTACTTAGCTTTATAGAACAACTGCTTTTTGAATCAGCAACTTCCTTTCTTCTAGGGTTCACGTACCGAGACAACTCAGTACTCCCATTTGTTCCACATAAGGTCTACGTTAACACCATAATATTAGGATGTGATAGGTGTCAAAATATCTTGATATTTTTTTTATTGTTTATGTTTTTTTTATGAGTTTTTTTTTTGTAAATGATGTATCTTGTATTCAGTTTTAAGTCTTTAGGTACTTTGGATCCTACGGAGCAAAAGAAGAAGAAATCAGCCGTATGGAGCAAGCAGGGCAAAGACGTCGTCCACAGGCGGATGATATTGGGAGCTAAGCCATGGATATGAGGAGACCACTAGAAGAGTGCATAAGGGCTACCATTCCAGGTGACCTGCATCCAAGCAGTTGGTGTTTTTAACAGTTTGAACTATTACCAATACCTAAAATTCAGAGAAGATATCGTTTCTGCATCCCTCTCTTTCTCTGCATGTCTGTGACGGCGACACCATGTCTGATCAGAGAAAGGAAGAGAGGAATCGACGGAAGAAATGAGGGTTTGAGATCGAGAGTTTGGTGAAGAAGAAGATTTTTGTCTGATTCTGTCAACAGAGAAGATGGGGAAGATATTGATGGTGGTTTGAGATCGATTAGGGTTTGAACAGGAAGAGGTTCATGAAATTGAAGACTAGGGTTGTATTTGAAATGGAATTGGTGATGGATTAATGGGTTTGTGAAACTGTTGATGGGGTATCCAGTGATTTGAACTGAAGAACTGATGGGATCTGTTGGTGGTCTCCATTAACAAGATGGAATGGAGTTAGGGTTTGAAAATAATTTGGGGGTTTCTCTCGATTTGGTTGGACTGCAAGCAAGAAGCTGCTGGTGTTGAAATGGTGGTGAGATGCTGAGATCTGAGCTCATAGAGGAGATGGCCAGGTAGTTTCTGTGGGTTATGCTGATGGATGAGTGCAACAAGAAGATGGTGCAGTAGGCAGAAGGAATGGTTTGAGAAGTCTCTATGGGTTTGTGGTTCAGTGAAGGATGCTACTGAAGTTTGTGAATCAGATGGAGTTTGCTGTGGTTTCAGTTGAGTTGGTGATTGTTTAGCTGATGGCTTACAACTGTGACTAGATGAATGTTAGGGTGTTATTGCTGGGAATGGTTGAGCTGAGTTGTTGTAGCTGGGAACTGGTGGACTGGGTTGCTGTGATGGTCTCTTGGAGGTTATTGGAGTTGAGTTTGAGAAGAACAGGTGATGCTGCTGTGTGTGTGTGGAGTTGAGAGAATACCAGAAGTTAAGAAATGGAACTGGTGCCATTAAGTTGATAGGGATGAGCTGAAGATGTTGCAGCTGTGTTGAGCTGAATTGTATGGCCAGAGTGTGATGTTGGTGGTGTATGAAATATGAATACAGGTGCAGATAGTGGTGGTATTGAAATGCAATATGGAGTTCAAGCTGAGATGGAACTTAAGAAATGAGAAGCTGCAGATGGAGTTTGTATGAAATGGCGGTGGTCTGGTATATTGCAGGCGGTGGAAGTGGTCGCAACTGAATGGCATTGGAGGTGGATAGCTGATGAGCTGGTCACTTGCAGTGGGCTGTTTTGCAGTTGGAGATGGAATTTGTAGTGAAGCTGGTGCTGTGTTGCAGCAATGGCCAGGACTCTGAATTGGTGGTGTTGATGTTTGGATGCTGAGAAGCTATGGAGTCTGGTGGTATCATGCTGGCGAAAAATGATACAGGTGGTACTGATATGAGTTGCAGTGAGTTGCCGTTGTTGATACAAGGAAGTGAAGAATGTATGGAGCTGCGAAGGGTTTGTGCAGCATGGTATGGCAGAGCAATAGACTGGTGCAGCTACAGATGGGTTCATGTTGGTGGTATGAATGATTGCAGGGAACTGATGGTTGCAGTTGAGCTTGATGTGGAGTTATTGGTGATACTCTGCAATGCAGAAAATGAGTTGAGCAAGAGATGAACTTGCCAGAAAATGAGTTGAGCTTGATGTGCAGTACGTGTCGTTTCTATAAAGGTGATTCATACGACTGAATTAGGACCACTTACGTCATCACTATAATTCTCACTTATGCTCGTGTTTTCACTCCCCTATATAAAATCTTCACGAGCGTGAAGTTCAAAAAAAAAAAAAAAAAAAAAGGAAAGATCGAAAAATTATTTTCAATCATAAAAACATTCAATCTTGATTGCTGAAATTACAAGAAAAACACAAAATTTTGGGGATGATGGCAATTTCAAATAATTTAGACCCAGTCTCTCAATTATCATTGCCCCCTGGGTTTAGATTCTATCCAACCGACGAAGAATTATTAGTTCAATATTTATGTAGAAAAGTGGCCGGATATAATTTCTCATTGAATATCATAGGAGAAATAGATCTCTACAAATTTGATCCTTGGGTTCTACCAAGTAAGTTCTTAAATTTTGGCTTGGGTTTTTGTTTTACAATCTCATCATTAAATCTTATGTGGAAACTAATTTGAGTCTTTGATGAATCATTTTAACAGGTAAAGCAATATTTGGTGAAAAAGAATGGTATTTCTTTAGTCCAAGAGATAGAAAATATCCAAATGGATCAAGACCAAACAGAGTTGCAGGTTCTGGATATTGGAAAGCAACTGGAACTGATAAGATCATAACAACTGAAGGTCGAAAAGTCGGAATTAAGAAAGCTTTAGTTTTTTACATTGGTAAAGCTCCTAAAGGAACTAAAACCAATTGGATTATGCATGAATATCGCCTTTTGGAGAATTCTAAAAAACATGGCAGCTCTCGTGTAAGTATTAATAATCTCATACTCTGGTAATTATAACTTTTTTTTTTCACCCTGATCTCTGAACAGGAAAGAACCAAGGATTTCACAATAATAAGCTAATCCTTTCTTTTATTGATTCATGCAGTTAGATGACTGGGTACTATGTAGAATTTACAAGAAAAATTCAAGTGCTCAAAAAGCTGTATTATCTTCAAGTGAAGTAAATTCAATGACAACGTCTAAAGAACCGAGTAGTAATGGAACTTCATCGTCTTCATCTTCTTCACAATTTGATGATGTTCTTGATTCATTACCTGAAATCAATGATCAATTCTTTTCGCTTCCTAGAGTGAATTCACTCAAGAATTTCCAGGATCAGGAAAACAAACTGATGATGAATTTTCAAAATTTGGATACTTCAAAATTTGATTGGAGTAGTTTAGCTGCCATGGCATCTTTACCAGAACTCAACAACAATAGTAATCAGGCAATCGGGAGGTCAACAACGAACAATCAAGCATACCCAGATTCAATAAATTATCATCTTCAACAAGTAAATTCTTCGTCAAATGGGAGATCATCAATTGAGGAGGAAGTAGAAAGCCGAATTGGTTCATCACAACAACAACGAGTTAATTCGGCAAATTATTTTCAAATTCAACAAAACTCGAACGATTTCTTACAGAACTATAACAACGAGTCGTTCGACTCGTTTGGGCGTAGGTATCTGACACAACATCCAGTGTCAGGTGGAAGTTTCGGGTATAAAGTATAAAAAGTTAAAAGGACTGCACTACTGTAGTGTAATTAGGAAAATATATTGGAATGTATTGCACTGTGGTATTGTTGTAAATATCTGAAATTCTTTGGGTAGGTTTCGTGTTTAAGTAATGAATTGGCAGGAATTAGGAAGAAGAAGAAGCAAGAATTCGCGAGAATGAAGAAGAATTAAGCATTCATTTGTGTAGCTTAGACGCCATAGACGTAAAAAGAATTCAAGGGTATAGTTTTGTGATGATTGTTCGGTTTACTGTGGAATGTAGATAGGAAATCAATGTTAAAAGTATATTCGTAATTATTAAGTTTTTGTGTTCGTTCCAAATTATGCACGTGTGCAGTTGACCATATTAACATTCCACATTCGTCATTGAGCGAGGATCCTTTCACACGGGGACCCTTTCACCCTCTTAAATTCTGGCATCTCACATTTTTTTTTAATAAAAAAAGAGAATTTATCAATAACTTTTTAAGAAATGTTTACACTCAGTTCATCTCTAAGAAGAGATTTCAGCCAAGTTGGAAATATTGTATGCCAACATTCATCATTCCTAGAAATTCTAGCCCTTTTTGATAGGCCATTAGCCACCTCATTAGATTCTCTATGCACAAATGTGCATTTCCAATCTCGCATCTCACATTTGGGGAGACATTTTTCTTAATAAAAATTAAACGATGATGTATTTAGAGCTAACATTTTAGGTAGAGGTGTAAAACGTGCCAGCCCAGCCCACGAAATCACGTGCTTTGCGTGCTATGTGTCGTGTTGTGCTGTGCTGTGCCAGGCACATCTATTTTATATTTTGCAATATAAATGTTTTCCAAATATTTAGGTATTATATGTGTTATTATGAAAATAAGTCAACATAACGATAATAAAATGTCAATAATTGGCTAGAATAAAGGCTATTTTGTGAAATATGTGCAAAATGTGATGTATTGAGCCATGTTGTGTAGTATTTTACATATATTTTGGCGTGATTTCTTAACGTGCTGTGCTGTGCCGTGCCACGTGCTAATCTGTGCCGCATGTTGTGCTGGGCTACTGTGTCGATTAGTCAAACCCAGCCTGTCCCATGAAATTAACGTGTTGTGCCGTGCTGGGCTAAGTCACTTGTTGGGCTGGGCTGTGCTCAAATTTTAGCGTGCTGTGATGGGCTGTGCCTGTGCTGGCACAATCCAATTTACACCTCTAATTTTAGGAATATGCTTGTCTTATGGCGCTCTACGCACTCACAAAAAATGAGCACATTCGGAAATACTAAACATCACCATCTACTAATTTTAATTTTATCGGCTGAAAATTAGTTAGTTTT
>JAJJMB010017985.1:1469023-1508324 GCA_023531105.1 Papaver atlanticum | reverse complement strand
TAGTAGATGGTGGAGTTATAGTAGAACCTCTATATAAGAATATCCTAGGGACCACAAGAAATTATTCTTATATGGAGGTTATTCTTATATGGTGGTCTTCCTCGAAACGATTAATAGTTATATATGTACCTAGGAGAAAACATAATTACGCACAACAAACATCACAATGTACCTAGGCAATACAAATATTATTTAAATTTTTTTAGTTTCACATGTATGATACGTATGGTAAATACATGAAGTTTGCTATGCAACACAATGTACCTAGGCAATACGTAGGAAAACATAAGTTTTGTTTAGTTTCACATGTGAAATTTGTTTAGTTTCACATGTGTCAGTTAAATACATGAAGTTTGCTCTATAACACAATTCACACAAAATTCAACAATGATACAGAAAATCGACAAACAAAATCATATGATCAAAGATATTTAAATGAGTCGTGCAAAAGATATATGTAGTATTCTTATATAGAGGTTCTACTTTATACATTTCGGAATATACACATTTTTTGTGGGTGTGTACATTTTTTTAAGACGAATATATCCTTATAATAGTAGCTTTCAATGCGCTACCATTTGGATTTTAGAAAAAAGAAAAGAAAATTAGTGCCCAAAGTGTGAAAATAGGAGTACGAGGGGATCTCGATCTTACTCTTACAGGAGGTTAGTCCTCGAGGAAGTTGGCGGAGTTGAGTGTAGTTCAGTTTTTACCAGTTAGTCGTGGGGGAGTTCGAAGGAGTCTCTCAAAATCCCCGTTAGTCGTGGGAGAGTTTAGAAGAGTCTCCCGAACTCCCTAGAAAACCCCGTTAGTCGCGGGGGAGTTTGAGAGAAACTTTTGAACTCCCTGTTAGTGGTAAAAACTAGAATGCTAGGGAGTTGGTTTGTTTTGGGGAGTTCTGAGGAGTTTACAGTGTATTTTTGCCTCACTATAAATCTCTCAAAAGAGTAGAGATTTTGGGAGAGTCTCTCAAACTCCTTACACTCAAAACACCAAACGCTCTCAAACTCCCTACACTTTCTTACACTCCCTCAAAACCCTCAAGATTCAAAATACATTAAACTCCCCCAACTCACCCGTGGACTAATAACCCTGTTAATAATTCCACGAATTTTTATATTTCGATTCTAAAGTTACGTACTTATCACCTTCAAAATCAAGTCAATAGAAGTTATGGAACTACAACGTAAAGGGAAAAGATATACATTATGATTTTGATTAACTACTAATTTCAAATTCATTATTAACCTGCATTAATTTTGAGTTAGTACTTGGAAGGTTTTCCAAAGACAAATGAATGTGAAAGCAATTTTAAACGATTTTGATGTTTTATGTATCCACTGTTTGCAACCTTATATTTCCAACTACTTCTCGTGTTATCTTCAACTCTTTCGTCATGTTAGAAATGTACAATTTCAGCATGTGCTATTTAGTTCGTCGGAATTAATAACATTTTTTTGGGACGAATATTCTAAGTTTCCACCGATACTAGTAAATTTCAAAGAGCATGCATGAAGATCGGAGTCATCTGGGGATGCAAAATGCTGTAAAGCGTTTTAGGGAGACAAGTGGGTGGAAACCCATTACATTCCACCACTTGCATAATCCGGGTATTTCCCAAATACGTACCAGCTTAAGCTTACATTTTAAATTCGAAACATACACACTTATCTTCCGCAGAGTCGCCACAGATGACGTTTGGTTTTTAGGTTCTTTTGATATAGCCAGTGTTGAAGTGAACCAGAAATGTGACTGGTTTACCTATTCTCTAGCATGTCAGACCGGTTCAGTTCTCAAAACATTGGATATAGTCATGTGACGTTTTACCTTTTATTTCTATCTTGCGATGAAAAACAGAACAATTTAGATTCGTACAATATGTAACGGATGTAGATGCCAATCCGATGGATATAGACAAGGCCATCGAGACCATTGTTATGGTGGCAGTTGTGATTATCCAACGACTAGCCCACGTCGAATTATTGATTACGAAGTTTATCTGTCTTTAGGTACGCAGGCCTCACATAAATGCCAGCGAATATGCTTCTTTTATTTTTCCCTAGACTAGAAGCATCATTTCCTACGTGGTAACATGTTGAGTCACAGATCAATCCAGAACTGCTTTAACTTGGAGGCTGCGTAGCATTTTGTACACACTACAGTCACTACAACCACATAACCATGGTTTATATTAAACGGGGAAAATTAGCAAAGGATTAAGATAAAGTTCTTTGACATATAATTAAAAGATTAGCAACCAAAGGTCCAAAAGCCTTGATGTAAGCTTCATTATATTAGACGGATTAATTGGGGCCCCAAAAAAACAATTAAGGGCCTCCGTCATTTTATTCCCACCCCAAAAATTTTAGGGGTGTACCAAAACGTAGTTAAAATACTATTTTGTCCTTCATTATTAATAAATCTTTAAATTTTATTAACCCTTAATCCTAAGCCCCCAATTCATTTCTATTTCTAAACAAAAAAATCAGACTTCCTCCCCTCTAATTCTCTCGTCTCTTCTCTTCTCGTCCATTAACGACTCCAAGAAGAAGAAAAAAATTCTTCACCCGAAAATTTTCAGGGTCGTCAACCGGACAAGCCTAAACCCTAACGATTTTTCATATGCATGTAAAGACCATAAAAATCGTTAGGGTATATGATGAGAAAGATAACGACCCTATTTCTGGTTTTTCATATTTTTGACTTAGATTAGAGTCGTTAACATAATATAGAAACTTATGACTATCCTCTATGAACGACTCTTTTTAAACGTCAACGATCCTAGGTGAAAAACAAATAGCTTCTTTGTCCCAAAAAAAATCAGAGTCGTCTTGGTATAAACACACAAAATAACGACTCTTCCTACCCAAGCTACTAAGAGTCGTCAGGGTGTATCATATTACCCTGACGATTTTTCATAACTTGGAAAAGTTGCAGGTTTGAGTCGTCATTTTTGGTGTCAATACATTGATGACTTTGTAGAGTCGTTAGGGTATACACCCCTCGACATTGACGACTCTTGCTCTGTGTTGTGACATATATCCAATCCATAATAGAATTTAAGATAATCTTACCATCAACACAATCATGTTTGTTATTTGAACCTTCACAAACATCATTTCCTCCACTTGAATCACTAATTTCTAAAAACTTTAAGTTTTCCTCCAAAAACTCCCCTTCTTCTCCATAACACACAAAAAACACAAAAAACAAATTCTTCCAAATTTTAATTCTTAAATCTGATTTTAACCTAACTACATTAATTAACTTAACTTAACTAATTATTAACACTAATCATTTTGGGTAGTTTAACCATTTAAAAAAAAATCGGATAAGGGGTAACTAAAATTAGATTTTGCTGACATTTTTTGTCTTGTAGTATGGGGGCTCCTAATTATTTTTTGGTCCCCCAATTAACCGGTGTTATATTACCTAATCTCTTTAAGGTAATCAAAATTTTAATGTCATCAATTTATTTACTGATAAGATGTGGATAAATTTGGAAGCCTTTTTCTTTTGTCTAACTCATTATCTTCATGAAAAACCTAATTAAATATGAAAAAGACCTACCCATGACCCATTCATTACTAGGGATAAGTACAGAAATTCATTTCCAATCAGAATCTTTATCCTCTTTCTAAAACCACTTAAAAGTTTTACATCATCTTCATCCTGTATCTTTTGATTCTAATATTCCTTCTTTTTCGGTCTTTTTCTACTTACTTTTCCATTTCCAAAATGGTGTTTCTTGATTAGCATTGACTAAAAAAATTCTGACTATTCAACTTTTGACTATTTGACCGTTTCAATTCCAGTATCGTGGCACCTCAAAAATCCACAACAGTGTTACGGCGCAGGAGATCGGCGTAAGCAGATGCGTAAGAAATGACGCCAAAAATGTTGTCTTTTTCTGTGAAGTCGAGTAACGACAAATATAACCCACGCTGTTGTTACCTTTTTAAGCTTTGATTTTGTCTTTTGTAGAAAGGAATTGATGTACGTGTCACTAAAGTACGAATCTCACGTTGATTTTGTGTGTTTTGGTTGGTGAACTTCTCCATCGATTTCTAAGACAATCGAAGCTCAACCTTTTATTCCCTAATGTAACTCACTGAGTTCGTATAGCAACTCAGTGTTTGTCTCTTAGCTTGAGTGGGAACCTTTAATTTTGGATAACGGCATCACAATAACATCAGGGTTCTTCTTTGGGACCCAATTTATGCGTGCATGTGCTTATTAGAGTTGCCTAACTTCTTGGAGAATGACCTGGAATTATCTGCGTCTTACTTATACTTGTTTTTATCAAAGCCTAACACTATTAGCATCTGGAAAATTCTTGTATTTGCACAGATACTGTATGAATGTGTACCTGGAAAGTAGCTCTGCTATTGAGCAGCGACCAAGTCCACACTAATTGGTGATTTAATTAGCCCCAGTAAGATAAGCAAAAGCATGTGGGGACGGAACATGCATATGGGTGCATGGCTGGAATCGTATTAAGCTTCTTGGTCATAAAATTATACTGAAGAACTACACATACATGAACTTTCCACCCAACTTAGATGGTAGTTCATATTTGACATGTCACTAGAAAATTGCATCTCAAGTACGTTCATATTTAGTAGAATTATGTTAGTCAAAGTTGGCACTACGTCATGGTATCATTGCAAAAATGTATAAAAAAAACTTTCTATTAGTTAATTTGGAAGTAATACATAAAATATAAAACGATCATTATTTTGTCAAAATGTTTACATTACGATGCATAATGAGGATATAGTCCAACATTTTAAATATTTTCTGATGGAGCTTCAACTTTGCTCAACTTCTGGGGACATCTCATTCCTCTGTCTATGATATACCAAGCAATTAACAAAATAGTTCACATCAAAGGCTCAAGAGAAAATTTTAAGAAAATAAATAAATATTGGTTGTAGTTGATGACATTATGCAGTCATGCCACATCTATACTTTTAATTTTTCTAAAAACAAATAAATATTCGTTGTAGTTGATGACATATTATGCAGTCATGCCACGTCTAATTATTTTATTTTATTTTTATTTTGTCAGCGATTAGCAAAAACATAGGGATGGTTCCGGGTGGGTTAAATATTTTTTTGACTAAGCTTAAAAATGAACATTTGAAATATTTTAAAAAGATAGATAGGAGACTATGAGTTAAAGCGCAAGTTCGTGCCTGGCAAAGCATAAGTAATTGAAGCTGATGCCGCAGTTGTTATTGAGAAGATTAACAAGAAGCTCTTCTTAGGGGACCTACAAACTCATTGTCTGTTCCAAGATATTAAAGTCTTAATCTCTAGTTTCCAGTCGTTAATTTTTAAAACTGTTAATCGTATATATAATGGGGCTGCCCACAACCTAGCTCAATGGGGCAAGGAAAATGCTAGCCATATGGCTTGGGCTGCTCCACCAGTTTGGCTCCTTCCTACTCTGTGCGTTGATTACAGGGAGGGAAGGACAGATAATGTGCATGTGTGTTATTTCTTGTTTGCTTATTAAAAAAAAACGATTTTAAGATTTTTTTAACCTAGCTAATTATATTTTGGATATTTAATGTATGGTACCGGAAAATGTTCTTTTTCCTTTTTCTAATAAGAAAATGAAGCTTTCTAGAGTTTCTACTGTAAAATTTGGTGACCCTGGTTCTCATACGTATTGTTGTTTCTAAATTGAGATCCATCCGTCCATGTTGTTAATTCCCCTTCCCCATTATGTACTGGAAAATCTCCCGTGATTTGCTGTAATAAGTTTTGGATCTCTAATCCCTCCCACTGTTTATTAATATTACAATTTGAAATGAAGTTTGCTAAATTTAAAGCTAGATAGTTTTGGTTAGATCTTGTGGTACTCCACGCAGCTATCTCAAAATATTTAACTGTTTCTTCCTTGATTTGAAATCTTTGTTATATTCGCTCATCATGTAGTTTCCTGGTCAGCTTTATTAGGTTGCAAGAGTTCGACTCAATCTCTATCCAACTCCCCAGTTCCGCTGCCCATTTGAATGCCTCCTGAGCAGCTATATGTTGCGTCTCTAGAATGCACTTTTGAAGGTGCCCAATGCCTCTGGCCCCTGTGCATTCCCCTGTAAAGGCATACAATGTTAGCCTTAGTCCATAACAATTTAGGAGACTATTGAAATAAACTGCCACATTGATTTTCAGAGTGAATACAGGTGGTGGTAGCCATTGTATTCTAAACTCAATATTTGTAGTTTCAACTTCATGTTTAACATGAAGTTGTTTCTGTTTTTGGATTCAGTAGCTTGCCTAATGTTCATGAAATGGTTAACCGATTTTGCTATAGTCTGAGCTGAGACTTTAGTTTCGTTGAAGTGTACATTACACCTTTCTTTACAAACATGCCAGAGGACTTTTATACATAGTTCAGCCCATTCTATATTGTTGTGTTGGTTTCTTTTTTCTTCGAAGATATAAGATAATCAAACATGAAAGTCTATGTACCCTCAGTAAACAGTTCTTGGGTTAATTTTTAATTCTATCCAAACCTGAGTTACAAAAGGGCAGTGCATAAAAAGACGGGCTACAGTCTCCTTTTAACAATTGCAGATTTTGGAAATGTCTTCAATGTAGTTAACAATTTTCTCCACTTTTGCTCCAGTTGGTAGGATGTTGTGAGAAACTTTAAATAGAAATATCTTAATTGAAGGACTAGTGTTCAGTCTCCAAATGACATTCCAGGTTTTGTTCCCTCCTTGTTGAGTGTTTCTGCTTGTTGTCAGTTCCTTGTATAAGGTTTTGACTGAGAAGTTACCATCTTTGGTTAGAGGCCAAAAGACTTTATCTTCTTGGTTTCTCTGGATTTATGTGTTTCTTATCTAGTTTGCAGCTTCATTATTGAAGAGCGCGGATATATGATCCTGATTCCAGCGAGTATGATATACTATTAAATCACTTACTCTTTGGATGTTTTCAGAGCAATGAGGTGGTTTTATTATGGTAGCAGTTTGGTTTAATATCCAGTTGTCACACCAGGTATGTATTTTATTTTATTTTCCCACCTCCCATTTGCCTATTTTTTTTAATGTGCTCAATTCCAGATAGAATTCCTTTCCAGACCCATGAATCAGTGAGTTTGGGTTTGGTGAAAATATGCATAATGTCTTCCTCAGGGAAGTATTTATCATGCATTACCTGAGCTCCTAGAGTGTCAGGTTGTTTTAGCATTCTCCATCTTATATTAGAGATTATTGCCTCATTGAACTTTTCAAGGTTCATGAAACCTAAGACTCCCTCTTCTTTGTTTTTGCAGACAGATACCCAAGCTTTAGGATATATCCCCTTGCTCTTACCTTCTTCCTTTCCCCAAAAAATGTCCCTCTGTATTTTGTTCATTTCCCCTATAGTAGTTTTTGGTATTTTAAATGTGCTCATCTGATAGTCAGCCAGAGTGGATGTTACATGTTTTATCATAACCATTTTCCCAGCTGGGTTGATGGGGTTTCCTTTCCAACCAGCTAATCTTCCTTTCATGTTGACAATTATAGGATGGAAAGACTTTGTTTTAGACTTGTTAGTGAACAAAGGAGATCCTAAGTATTTGTCGGTTAAGGGAATCGGTTCAATCCCCATTAACTTAGTAACCTCTTGAACCATTTCTTTTTCGTATTTTTGCTAAAAAAAAATATCCCAGATTTAGCAAGGTTGATCATCTGTCCAGAACAGGAGCTAAAAGCTTCAAATATTTGTAGGATATTTTATCCTTTCTCCCTATTAGCTTTCCAGAATATGATACAATCATCTGCAAATAATAGGTGACTCACATAAGGAGCTTTTTTGAAAATTATTATACCATGGATTTTTCCTTTGATCTCAGCATCCATTAAAGTTATTGATAGAACTTCACGGCATAGTATAAAGAGGTATAAAGAGAGTGGGTCTCCTTGTCTTAGCCCTCTGGTTGGTTTGAAGAATTCAGATGGGATTCCATCTAGCATGGTTGCTAAATTGGTGGTTGAAATGCATTGTGTTATCAGGTTACACCATTTTGTGGAGAATCCCATTTTGGTTAGGATAGCTATCACGAAATTTCATTCAACTATGTCGAAATATTTTGACATATCAATTTTTAATCCCATCCATCCTTGATTATCTCTTCTTATACTCATATTATGTATTATCTCATGTGCAACCATTGTGTTATCATTTATCTGCCTGCCAGGTATAAAAGCAGACTGATAGGGAGAGATTATGAAGAAGAGGTTTCATTCTCTTAGCCATTAACTTGGATATTATCTTGTAAGTGGTATTACAAAGAGCTATTGGTCTAAAATCAACATGAGAGCTTGGGAATTGCACTTTTGGTATGAGGGAGATGAAAGTGGAGTTTATCCCCTTCACCATGAAGCCTGAATTGAAAAAAAATTGCACCATTTTTATAAGGTCGGGCCCTATGGTTTCCCAGTTATCTTGGAAGAAGTTTGGGGGAAATCCATTTGGGCCTGGAGCCTTATTTCATTCCATATCAAAAAGAGCACTCTTGATTTCCTGAGGAAGAGGAGTTTCAAACAGTCTTGCGTTATCTTCTTCACTAACAATTTTTAGGATTAGGTTTATCATATCAATGTTTAGAGTTGGATTAGATGTTGTGGCTATCTCTTTGAAATGCTCTGTGAAACAGTTTGCTATAAATGTTCAATCATTTACCACGGATCATCCTTTCCTTTTATAGTATCCACACTGTTTCTTCTATATCTGGTTCTAGCGGAGTTGTGAAAGAAGGAGGTATTCCTATCTCCTAGATTGATTGTGTTATTTCTGCTTTTAGTCTTCCAGTAATCTTCCTTAATATCTTTCCATTGACTCAGAGATTCCTCAAATCTCTTCATGGTGATGAGGCATCTGTTATTGTCTTTAGAAATGTTCTCAATTTTCCTTTAATATTTTCAAATTTGTGTTTTATATTGCCAAACACATTTTTGTTCTACTTTTTTAGAACATTCTTAACATTGTACAGATTCTTAGCCATATAGTAGCTAGCAGAGCCGGGTTGACTATTATCCCATGCCTCCATTATTAATATTTTGCAGTGTGGATGTACCGGTAAATGTTCAATATCTAGATTTGGTAACCAACATTTAAAATATTAACGATTGGTACCTGGACCAACAGTTAATTGTTAAAGTCTTCGTTTGACCATGTATTGATTCAGGTTTCATAATAATTTTAGGATTTTACATTATATCCTTAAATTTCATATCATCTACACAGTTAAACAACAAAAACTTGCAATTCCTAATTTCTTAATCACCATTACATTTACAACATCATTAGTGTTTCGTAGTAATTAATAACCAACAATATTTGTTCTCAGCTCCAACCGACCACCATATATTTTCTCTTTCTCTCTAAACATTACTTCATTCTTATCCACTTCTCTTTGTGAAAGTATCTCATGGCAGCAACAAGAACATTATCACCAATGTTAACCCAAACTAGAAAACTTTCAATTTTATCATCATCAGCAACAACATCCTCAAGAACCATAACCACTTGAAATCTATCAAGTAAATCAGGAGAAAGAAGAAGTTTAATAGAAGTGAATAAATCTATCAAGTAAAGCAAGAGGAGGAGGAAGTTTAATAGAAGTGAATACGGAAACAGATAGTCAAAATGAAATAGTAGGTGTGAAAAGACTTGAAGATGCAATTTATGGGATTATCGTGCGAAGATCAACACTAGATTGGTTACCTTTTTGACATGGTTCTTCTTATTGGGTATCACCCACAAAAAGACCTCAATGTTTTGCTGAATTGATTGGGAAATTAACTAATATTTTTTATGAAGATGAAACCCTTTCGCTAACTAATGTTAGGGATTGGCCTTCTAATTATTTTATTTTTATTAATGGTAAGTTAGCTTTGTTTTGCCCTAAATAAGTCTATAATTTGTGGAAGAAGAAACGGATCTAGCGACCTTAATGGAAAGAAGAAAAAAAAAAGACTTATAGGGGGTAGTTAAATGAGATTCCTAAAGACTTTCATAGGTTTTTCACTTGAGTGATTTTCGGAGATTCTCATAGGTTTTTCACTTGAGTGATTTTCGGAGATTCCTAAAGACTTTCATAGGTTTTTCACTTGAGTGATTTTCGGAGAGTATTTTAGAGAGTCTTTGTGACTTGTAAATACAAAAAATAAGAACTGTAAATAGTATACGTGATTTGTAAAAACAAAAAATGTATGATCATTTCATTGTTATAAAAAGGTATGCACTTTGTCTCCATGATAGCTAGGGCTATCAGACGAACGACGTTTGACGGGGACCCCAATCCGTCGGTCGTGATATTTCGGATGGAGTTTTTTCTTGGACGGCAGGGAAAGAATCACGGTATTGGCTTTTGCATCTGTCATATAAAAGATAATTTTCTCTTTTAAACCCGTTTTTTTGTGCGACTCTTTTGGTCTCTCCTCTATGAACCCTAAACCTATTTTTGTTTTGATTTGGTGGGTGAAGAAAAACTGTTTGTAGTCTCTTCTATTTAGTGATTCCGTATCCTTTTGGGTCACCTTCGTTTTGATTTTTCATTCTTCTTGGTTGATTTAAAATTCTTAGTGTTTGATTTTAGTCAAGTATTTCTAAATCAATTCTACTGAACATAGCAGGGAAAATCAAAGGTAAAGTCATCGTCTCTCATGTTATTGTTATTATTCCAGTTCAGTTTGTGTATACTGATTACATAGGTTTCTTCGAATTAATCGTGTTGAATTTCAATTTTCGATTTTAGTGCATCAACTGATGCCTAAATTTATCGATATTATGTTGGCAGTTAATATTTGTATATTGGTTTTATTTCATGGCTTCGCTATTTTTGACCAATTTCCTTGAAGGTGCTAGACCAACAATGCATCATACAACAAAACCCTTTGTGCATCACGTAATTTTTTTCTGTGTAATTTTAGCATTCAAATTTTATTTTGTAATTCAAGATATTGACCTCCCAAAAATTCTCTTACAGGATCTGCTGGGCTCACTTTGGATAATATAGTCTTATATGCGTTTGGTTATCTTAAAAATTGGAGATTGACTAAGCAATTATATCCATTTTCTCCATCCAGGTAATACTTGGTTGTAGAGCTTTCCATGTGCATTTTGTTGAAATTCGGATCTTAATAGTCATTGAGAAAACCTTATTTGTTATTACTGAATAAACCGATAACCTATTACTGAGTTATTACAGAGAGTTTTATATGAGTGATACAATAGCTGTAATAGCTGGACACAGGTCAAGTCAATATTGACTGGTCGACTTGACACACACCTGACTCATACAGACACATATGTCTAATACTCCCCCAGCAAACTGATACTGGAAAAGAAACATACTCAGTTTGAGAATAAAAAAGAAAAAAAACCCCAGTAAAACTAAGAAGCTGCAGCGGCAGATTGTACAGTAGAACCTATCAATTGTTGGAGTAGTCTTGAGAAAGTAGGAAAACATAATCCCTTTTGAATACATATTCTAACTGGTTATCACTTGAAACATGTTGAAGTTGATGAAAGCCATCCTCCACCAATTCTCTGACAGTATAGTATTAAATCTCTATGTTCTTTGTCCTAGCATGAAAAATAGGATTAGATGCTAAAGCCAAAGCACTTGTATTATCACACAGTAGTAAAGAAGGAGAGGGAAAAGTAACATGTAACTCAGATAATAAAGCAGCAAGCCATTTCAAATCAGCAGCAGCAACTGATAAACACTTATATTCTGCTTCTGCTGAGGACTTGGACATAGTGGGATGCTTTTTAGAAGACCATGAAACCAAATTTGAACCTAAGAACACTGCATTGCCTGGAGTAGATCTTCTGGTGTCTAGGCACCCTGCCCATCTGAATCAATGAAAGCTCTCAAGCTAAAAACATTATCTTTCCTCAAAGTAATTCCCAGTCCAACAGTACCTTTCAAGTATGTTAATATTCTTTTAAATAATTGTAAATGAATGTCAGTTGGAGAATGCATAAACCGTGAAACATAATTCACAACAAAACATATATCAGGCCTTGTAACTGTTAAATATTGTAAGCTTCCTACAATAGCCCTGTACTCACTGGGATTATCTAACACATTACCATCCCAAATTGAGACACTTGGAGTTTTTGCAACAAGAGTATCACATGGTTTGCAATCAATCATCTGTGCCTTATCTAACAATTTTAAAGTATATTTCTTCTATGTCAATACAATATACAATAGAACCGGTATCCCTAACAACATCAATACCAAGAAAATAACCTAAGTTCCCCAACTCCTTCATAGAAAATTATTTCTTTAAAGAAGCAATAAGTCCATCAATCATAGCAATAGAAGAACCAGTTAACAAGATATCATCCACATACAGTAGTAGAACAAGTGTACCCTTCGAAGAAGAAAGCACAAACATAGAATTATCTGAAATTGTCTTCTTGAAACCAAAATTAATAAGAAATGAACTGAATCTGTGAAACCAGACTCTAGGAGCCTGTTTCAATCCATACAAACTTTTCTTAAGTTTACAAACATAGTTAGAAGGATAATCTGGATGAACAAAACCTTTGGTTGTGACATATAAACATCTTCATCTAAAAACCCATGTAGAAAAGCATTACTTACGTCCAACTGTCTTATCTGCCAATCATAAATAATAGCCAAGCAAAGAACAATCCTAACAGTAGTAGACTTAACTACTGGACTGAAAGTTTCATTAAAACCAATACCATCTTGTTAATTATATCCCTTTGCAACTAACCTAGATTTGTATCTATCAAGAGTATCATCAAGCTTTTGTTTGATTTTATATACCCATTTAGAACCTAAACATTCTTATGAGGTTCAGGAGCTACATATTCCCATGTACCATTATTCATCAAAGTTGTGTATTCATCTTTCATAGAAAATTGCCACTTAGGATTTCATAGCTTCTTTAAAGGTTTTAGGCTCAGAAACTGTAGTCCATAAAGATGCATAAGAAGAAGAAATAGGATGTTTAATAGAAAGATGGGTAACATAATCAGAAAAAATGTTTAGGTTTAGAAATACCCCTTTGAGCTCTAGTCACAATAGTGCTAGTAGAAATAGAGGTATTAGATAAATCAGAACTTTCAATTGGCAAAGAATCTGAAGTTGAACCAGATACAAAATTTGAAAAATAAAAACTGGACTCATCAAACACTAGATGCCTTGAAATGTAAGACTTTTTAGAGACATTATTATAGCATTTATATCCTTTATGTAGAGGGTTGTACCCAAGAAAAACACACTTGACTGATTTGGGTGAAAGTTTATCAGTTCTTGAGTGAGCAAGATGAGGATAATATTGTATCAGACCCTCATTGCTAGTCATATGTGCAGTGACACCAGAATCAGCAAGCCATTGTGAAGTTTGATTAGATGTTAAAGGCTGAGAGAAATCAATATCTTTACTCGCAGAAATAAAGGCTGACTGTGGATGCATATTTGACGAACCATTCCCAGAAGAAGAAGCATAAGCTAGTGGATAATATCTGAAGTGGCACCTACTAGCATAATGGCCCTTCTTTCGACAAATTTGACACTCCACCTGAGAGAAATCCCTTCTCCCATTACTAACACCATCATAAGAACCATTTGACTTTGAATATGAAGAATTCTTGTTATTGTTGTAGTTACCACTTCCTGAATTCTTTTTACCAGTGTTGTAATTACCACTTCCCGAGTTCTTGTTACTGTAGTTATTATTCCTTCCTTTACCATTCCCATTACCGATAAAATTGCCATTTCTTGAATATAAAGCAGAAGGGTGTTGTGCATCAAAGACCATAGTAGAATCTTGTTGTTGATCAACAAGCCAATGTTCATGATTAAGCAATCTAGGTTTTAATTCTACAAAAGTAAAAGGCATCTCCCTATTCTGAGCAGCAATGACAAAATTGTCATATTCTCGGCCTAACCCATTCAGTACATGCATTACTAAGTCTGATTCACTTACTTTCTCACCAATAGTAGCTAGAGAATCAACAATTGTCTTTAAATTTTGCAAATAGACAAGAACAGACAAATTACCTTTCTTGTAGCCATGTAACTGATTCCTCAACATACTCTTCTTGGCCATGAACAGATTCTTGAAACTGACTTCAAGAAAAGACCAAATTTCTCTAGATGTAGATAAACCATACATATCCAGAGATAGAAGGGGTGAATGCAGCTTTTAAACAACTCATAACAAACGAATCAACCTTTTTCCAGTAAACCCATCTGGAAATTATTGTTCTAACACCATTAACTTTAATTTATGTTACTGGTTCTACTTCTCCCCCATTAACATACCCATACAAATCAGTCAAAACCAGAATCGACTCAAACTGGTCACACCATAACAAGAAATTTGTTGAATCTAACTTGATTGACACAAAATTTGTAATATTAGAGAAAGGTAAAGTGAAATTTAGATGATTACCATCTTGAGCAGCGGAATTAAATGACATATTCTTTCTTCTTGTGTAAACAATCACTGACATTAAAAAATTCTGATGAAATTGTTATTGAGAATCAAGAAATCAGATCTGATAACTTGATATTGATGTTGACCTAAAAATTGATACTCAAAATCATTGTGAAAAGATTATTGTAAAAGGTTATTAACGATTGAATGATCTGCTGAAAGAGTATTGAAAAATTATTGGCAGAAAGAAAAATTTGAATACCTAGGATCGATCAGGAATGATACCATGAGAAAACCTTATTTGTTATTACTGAATAAACCGATAACCTATTACTGAGTTATTACAGAGAGTTTTATATGAGTAATACAATAGATGTAATAGCTGGACACATGTCAAGTAAACATTGACTGGTTGACTTGACACACACTTGACTCACACAGACACATATGTCTAATAGTCATCATTGAGATCCGATAAACATTTAATTTGCAGAAATATTTTTAGGCTTATTTCAACTTAAAAGTGCAACTAACTTAGATACATTTAAATTATACATGTTGGCTAGTGTATGTTGTTGTGCATAGTTGATAACTCGGCCTGAATAAAGACAGTCTTAACTCTTATTAACTCTCCAATTTATTCTCCAAGTGTTTTCAAAACAATGAAACACATAACAACGTTATTTGCAAGTTCCCATCAATTGCATGCCTTTTTCAAAATTTATTTTGCAGGTTTGGAGGAAGGAGCAGTTGCTAACTGAACTGGGTTAGTATTTGTACATCTAATCTATGCTTCTTTTGGAAATGATGATATTAGATGTGTAGATACTAATCCTGTATCAGTTGAGAACAACCACGGTTTGCACCTATTTCCCACTTGCGTTATTTACATAAGCACATTCCATTTGCTTGGTCAATACATTAAAACATGATAGATGCACAGCTCACATTTGAGCTGTTTAGAAATTTCATTTTGTTCTCTGTTGTCAATTGTGGATGATAATTTAACGTTTATGGTGTTTGGGTAGGCTTCACGCTTTTTGGGTATTTCGACTACTTGCTTGGGTCAGGATTCAATATTTGCAGGTTCTCTCGACAACATTATTTCAGCAAAAAAGCCATTTTCAGATGGATACTTGCATTCAGTTACTAAATTGAAATCATGCTTCTGCTTGAGCTCTTCAAACTTGACTGGTAGTTATGAGTCTTCATCTAAGGAGGCGTAGCCTCGAGTATTTGTGAATAAGCTTTGCAAAGTCCCCACGGTGTTCCCAGCCAAGGAAATGAAGCCCCATATGCCTCCTTAGTTTGTTTGTGTTGCCAGTGGAAAACTATATTACAAATCTCTTGCAGGGTTTTCTGACTTCTTGGTTGGTTTACTATGGTAGGTTGTTGTTAGAGCATGGCTCGGTTGAACCCACCAAGCGTTGGTATGTCAAGTTTGGTTGTCATATTTTAGTGAGTCAAAACTCATCTAAGATTCGCTTGATTATGTACTAGAGACAACTTCGTTTAGGTTAGACTAGAAAGTCTAGGAATGTTGAGACATACAAGTATTACTCGAAGACCTTAAAAACGTGAAGAAGTAACGAGCTACAACGACGACATTATCCTTCCTCTTGAGGTTAGTAATATTGACTTAAAATGTTTCATTCCTAACGTATCATTCAAGTCGTGCTTTATTGAAAACATAACTGCGAAGCTGTGTATGGATATATTACTCTAGTAGTGAGACATGATCACATAATCATAGTATTAGGGAATTAGACTATGAAGTATAACGCTTATCTTTTGAACTTCGTAGATATGACATCGACAGAATCTTATGAATGCTATTATGATTATGTGAATGGGTAAATGTGAAGATTTCATCCTAGGAAACAATGTTTTACATTTTTTTAAAGGAAGTACATTCATGAACTTGTTTTATGAATTGAAAGGGAAATCGCTAGGATTATTTGTACGGCTATTCATTGCAATTCTTTGGATTACCAATATGTGTGAGATGGTATAACCGATCGTCACTTTGTTATGTATCTTGGTACAACTAATCACAATCCCTGACTTATGATTTTAGTATGACTAGTTTTGATTAATTAGTGTAACCGATCCTAGGTAATCACCTGAGATGGTATGATCGATATTTGTAATTGGTATGACCAATCCTAGTAATTGGTGTGACCGATCTTAGAGAAGTTGTGTAATCGATCCTTGTAATTGGTGTAAACGATCCTGGTAATTGGTGTAACCGATCCTAGTGACTGGTGTGACCGATCACAAGCAATACCATGTGTATATGGTAACCGGTCCTGGTAATTGATGTAACCGATCCTGGTAACTAATATAACCGGTCCTGGTAACTTATGTGACCGTCCACAAGTGCTTCCATATTAGGGTATAACCGATCCTAGTGATTGGTAGAACCGATTGAACCCATGGATGTGATTTGATATCTGATCAATCACATAGTTGTCTTAGAATACAGATGAACCAATTCTAAACTTGTTTTGAAGTGTGGTATAATCGATTCCAAGATTGTAAATATCAAAGAGGATTTACAAAGAAGAGATGTCAACATTCTTTGAACACGTACAATAACTCTTATCTTTTATTGTTCAAAGATATTCCTTAGTACTCACGGAGATCATATTCCGAAATAAATTAAGAATCTTTTAATTAAGGTTGTTAGTTTTATATGCTTTAATTACCAGCAATTAAATGCATATCTCTAGAGAATAAAAATTAGTAATGTGCATTTACTAATTGGAGATTTTCTATTGAGAGATTTCGGGAAATATTGGAAAAAACATTTACTGGAATTATGAAAACCGAATGGGCATTTATTGCATATTTTGAGAATACTTCGGTTTTTGAAATTCCTTGGTGTCCAAACTTCCTTGGTCTATAAATACCTAAGTTTGCATTTTTAGCAAACTATCCTAAGAGCCAGGCAAGCTTCATATTTTTGTTTTTTCTGGTGGGCCGTCTAATCGGAGAGGAAAGTGTTAGAGCACTGCTCTGTAAAACTCGCAAGCGTTGCTATCTCAAGCTTGTTTGTCAAGTTTAGTTGTCAAAACTATAAGTTTTGAATTCTAGTCTACTTATAGCTAAGTCTCGGATTATGATAGAAAGTGTAGTTGAGCTTTAGACTTCACGGCGTTCATCGATTGAAGACGAAGAACTACTAAGGGGATCTTGTGGAACTTCATCAACAAAAGGTATGTGGAGACTTGAACTCATCTATCACTCAAAAGTCTATCTACTATATATCCTATTTGAGACAAAAGTCGTATAGCTATATAGACTTCGATTATACACATTTGATATTTCGAGATGAGTTTAACTCGCTTACATATTTCTCGAAATATGTGTTGGTAAGCTTTCGCTTTCACAAAGTTCATCTTATATTCTTGACGAAAGTCAAAAGATGATTATTTAAAAATCGCATGGTAACATCTTACATGATTTGTGTGAGATAGTCATTTGATGTAGACTTAGAATGTTTCGTATTGATCTATCGATCACTTGAAAATTGCTTTGAAGCTAATAGTTTGTGTGTGACAGCTATTGTCGTCTTCTAAGAATGTTTCAATAATTTAACTGGGAGTTTAGAACAATTAACCATGATTGGATATAGCACGGTATGCGTACTTGTATGCTAACTGTTGAACCATAGTATGCATACTCGTATGCGTACTGGTTGGTTAGTTGAAAGTACGTGAACTTAGTATGCATACCCGTATGCGTACCGACGTAAGTTCAAGTCCGTAAATTCAAATTTAGTTTGGAGGTATGCGTACCCATTTGCATACTTGAGTAGGTTATGTTCTAAAATCGGTTTGTTCATGAACTAATACATTTATATAATAAGGAATGCAATATTTTGCAAACCGTGGCTATAATGTTCATGAATTGATTCGAGTGAATCAAAATCGATTTTGCTTTAATTGTGTCTTGTATACTTCTATGAGAATATAAACAATTGAACAACTCTATAACTAGTTTCATTTGAGTCATTTGAACTAGTTGTGTTAAGATGAACAAGGTTGATATGAAAGTGTTCATATGGATAACTTCGGTTAACTATTGTTGAGCTAACAAGGTGTACACGTTTAGGTACGGTTACCCATATCTAAATGAAGTCACTTTTCATTTGTGTGTAACAAGCTAAGTTCGATCTAACGGTTGAAAGATATTAGCTTGAGTCTAATAAGGTTTTCATCTAATGGTGAATATTGAATGCTTTGTTACCAAGGTAATATTGATTGAAACCCTGATTTGAAGACTATATAAGGGAGAACTCTAGCAACTGGGAAACCTAATCCCCACATCTCTTGTGTGATACTAGTTGCGACTAGAGTCGATTCTCCTTTAACCTATGTTTTTCTAAAACCATTATAGGTTAACGACTTAAAGACTTCATTGGGATTGTGAAGCCAGACCCAACTATTTTCTATGTAGTTGCGTGTTCTTATCTTGCTATATTCTATCGTGATTGAGTACTATCTTCTCTAAGATTTGCTTGAGATTTAATTTCCGATAGGCAAGATTAAAAAATAGTCACAAACATCTTCGTCTCATCGATTGTGATTCCACAATATCTTGTTTTGCTACCATACAATTAAGATTATTATGATGTGATTGATATTACTAGGTTGTTATTCGGGAATATAAGTCTGGTGTATTAATTGGTTCCTGTTCACCAGTATTTATCAAAAGACGGAACAAAACTCATAGGTATTTCTGTGGGAGATAGATTTATCTATTCAATAGACTTTTCTGTGTGAGACAGATTGGTTTATCAAGTCTTCGAATTTGGGTCGTTGCAACTCTTAATTGTGGGTGAGATCAGCTAAGGGAATCAAGTACGTATAGTCCTTCCGGGATTTAGAGGCGTAAGGAACGCGACTGTACCTTAATTAGTGTGAGATTGGTTAGGGATCAACTACATTCCATTCCGAAGTTAACTTGGAGTAGGCTAGTGTCTATAGCGGCTTAATACAGTGTGGTGTTCAAATATGGACTAGGTTCCGGGGTTTTTCTGCATTTGCGGTTTTCTCGTTAACAAAATTTCTGGTGTCTGTGTTATTTCTTTTCCGCATTATATTTGTTTATATAATTTAAATATCACAGGTTGTGCGTAGTTCAATCAATTAGATAATCCAACCTTTGGTTGTTAACATAAATTGATTGACACTTGAACATTGGTCTTTGGTACCGTTCAAGTTGTTTCACATAATAATCAGGCTCGCGAATTTCTATCTGTTTGATTTGCTGATTACATTGTGAAACAGAGATATAACTCTTGGATAGATTTCCATTGATTGAGTCTGATTGTGTAGTTGATTCTCTTGGAATTATATTGGAGTTTGTCCATACAAATTGCCTAAACGAAATATTGGGTGTGGTTGTTAGACCCCCACTTTTTCAATTGGTATCAGAGAAGGCAATTACGTTTAAGACGTTATAAGTCTGTGTTTGTAGCGATATGACTCTATGGACAGAAGTGTTATCTTTGTAAACGTACCACCAGTCTTCGATGGATCAAATTACTTATGGTGGAAAATTGCTATGCGTGCCTTTCTTCAAGCGCGTGATTTTCAATTATGGGTTTATGTTGTCAATGGCTATGATCCTCTAATGGTTACAGTAGACGGTGTCTCTGTTGCAAAGGATATTGGTAGATATAAACCCAATGAGATTCTCGCTGCAAAGCAAAATTTTAACGGTTTAAATGCTATCATTCATGCCATTACCCCAGATCTTCAGCACCATGTGACTACGTGCACTCGGTCTAAAGATGCGTGGGATATCTTAGAAACTGTATTCGAAGGGAATACCTCTGAAAAGGAAGCTAGGGTTCAAAACCTAAATTCTAATTGGGAAAACCTTCCTATGGCTGAAGAAGATTCATTTGATGAGTTTGATCACAAAGTGTCTGAAATTGTTAATGCATCTTTTGCGTTGGGTAAGACCGTTCCTGAAAAGGACATTGTGATGAAAATTCTCAGATCGTTGCCAGCCAAATATGATTTTAAGAAACATTCCATCGTTGAAGGAAATAACCTTAATACTTTATCCATAAATACTCTGGTTGGGAAGTTAAAGATCTTTGATCATGAGAATACATCCAAATCTGAAAAGGATAATGCTTTTAAAGCACAAAAGAACACAAAATTGCTTGACAAAAGTAAATATGTTGGCAACTCTGTGGATGATCCTATTGAGACTAATTCGTCTGATGAAGATATTGATAACTCAGTCTCTCTGATCACAAGACAGTTTAGAGATATTCTTTTGAAGAGAAGTAAACGGTTTGTCAGAGATAAGCCTAGATCATCAGTTAAACCTCATGACCGCGTTCCTCCTAAAAACAGGGATACAGTCGATACTGATGATGAGGATATGCCTCAGTGCTTCAAGTGTGAAGGTTTTTGTCATTTTGCCAATGAGTGTCCAAATCGTAGAAAGTACACTGGGAACAAAGGTCTTGCTACAACTCTTGATGAAATGTCTGATCACTATGATTCAAATGAAGATGAAAAATCAAGTGTTGCGCTCCTTGCTGAAAATATTGATTTTGATAATTGTAGCAAATACTCACATCAATCTTGATATTTTTCCTGGAGAAACTTCTTCAACTATTTTGGAGGACAAAATGGATTTTTGTCTGTCTACTGGAAATTCTATTTCTAATATTTCAGGTACCACTTTTTGTCTAGCAGCTTGCTCCGCTATGGTGTCTGAACCATCCTCCACTTTGACACGTTCTTACTGTACTATTAATGGTCACGGACTCTCTAGTTGTTTCAAGTACAAGCATAAAGTAAGATATGTCAACAAAATTCAACGGAGAGCAAATCGACTAGCAAACAAGTTTAAACTTTTTTAGAAGTCGTCCGAGGTATGTAAACTCAACTCGTCTCCGAGGAAGTTAATTTCTAAAGAAAAGGTTAGACCACTACAGAAAAGAACATGGTCTAAACATACTGTGAAAGAGCAAGTTAGGAACTCTTTCAAAAAAGTTCATGGTGGACAAATTTTTGTTCACCCCAACATAGCTTAATTGTGTTGGCTGTGCGTCTTGTCTCAAGTACCTGATCCCAAAGAGACAAGAGTTCAGCACTTTCAGGCCTTAAAAAAGGATTTTTTTTTTTTTTTTTTGTTATTTTGTTGTCTTTTTTTTGTTTGGGTTTTGGTTGATCTGTTCATATCCTAGAATGGTGTTGAAAAGAGGTTTCCATGTTTGTTTATTAAAAGAGGGGTAAAATCGACAATTCTGCCTTCTTTAGGGATGTGAGTTGTGCGTACGTGAATCTTCTTACTTTGTATAAAGGTTCCATTACCCTAAATTCCTTTTTTCTTCCTTGAAAAACTCTTTTTATTACAAGTTTGCTTGTAGAGCTTGCTTTGTGAATTTCTATCACAAACCCATATTTGTATGGAGACTCCAAGCATTATGACTTCTGGTGGGAAAGAGGTTAATATGATTGTTAAGCCATCAATCATGAAGGAAAAAGATAAATCCCCGGTACCCTCTTCCTTGAAAAGAAAAAAGAGGAATGTGAGGAAACCAAGGGTTGTCCCTTCAAATCCTCAGAAGTTTTCTGGTGTTCTTGAAGAATTGAAGGAAACAAGAAAGGAGATTCAGCAAATAAAGGCTATTGTTTTTAGGACCCTTGAAATTCAGAAGGCCCTGGTTCAGCATCAGTCAAGAAGGCTTGTCGAAATTGACTCCTTTCTTCATGAACCTTATGTTCCAATGGCTGTTGACGACGAGGAGTTCGGGGACGATAAAGAATTTTTCAAAGGTCTTAATGTCTAGGAAACTTCTTCTGAGAATTTATTCTTGCGTTTTAAGAAGGATAACTAGGGTTTAGAATATAAAATATTGTGAGTACACATAGCTATTGCCAACAATTTTCATCTTGCAATGTTTTTGGATTTATTTATTTAAATTCTAAAGTTTATTTGGAAGATGATTTTGCAATATCAATCTTTATTGGTTTTATATATTGCAAAATAATTTTATGGGATATGAGTGTTTATGTCCGTGAACTATGATTGTCCCATATATGTCCAAAGTTAAGTTTATTATATGTCATTATGCAAATATTTATGGAAGATAGAATAAACTTTTAATGTCAAAGATTAAGTCTATGGTATCATTATGCAAATATTGATGAAAATAGAATGAATCTTTGAATATTCCGCAGTATTGATCTTTCCCTGATCCACTTCTATGTGAAAGTACTGCGCGGCTCCGTAAGTTCTCTTATGTTGAGCATTTCCGATTAAATTAATCATGGGTTCTCTTGTGGTTAATTTAATTGAGTTTTCTGGATACAAATTCATGTTTCATGTAATTTGTTAATGTCCAAAGAAATCCTTCTTTTCTTGTAAAAGTAAGGTCGCTCTTGTTGTTCTTTCGGGAATGACATTATATGGGGGAGAGTTCTTAATTGAACTTGTGCTTAATTTCCAAATCTTTGTGGAAAGTGCGGTTGTGGAATATTGTAGGAGTTATCTTGTATCTTTATATACTCCTTGATGGATACACTAAGTTTCGACAATGTGAAATCATCGTAACAAAGTTGATATGTTCTCTTTTAGTCATGAAGCATCTCTATGAGAATTTCATTATGATCCCGCTAATTTTCGTATCTTTGCCAATTTATATTGACAAAAAGGGGGAGAATTATTGTGTAGTTCACACTACAAATACATATGGTTTACGGATCATTATGTAAGCGGGAGAGGTTTTCATTGTGAGATGAAGTATTGACTAAGGGGGAGTGATACATATCACCATAGTATTATTGTAAAAGTTGTGATACAATTGGACTTTGATGTTGTGTAACAATACTATGATACTGTATAACAATGATTGAGAGCTACTGTTTTTTCATTGTTATAGCTACGGATCTTCAATAACTATGATGCTGAGTTGAACACGTTCAGAATCACTGGATTACTTGGAAGTGACGAAGATTTCGAGTAATGTTAAAGAACCAAGGAAATCAAGCATTTAGATGAGAAGCTACAAAGTTTATTTATTTTGTAATCCATATGTATTGATAGTTTTGTCAAAATTGACAAAGGGGGAGATTGTTAGAGCACCGCTCGGTCGAACTCGCAAGCGTTGCTATCTCAAGCTTGTTTGTCAAGTTTAGTTGTCAAAACTAGACGTCTTAATTTCTAGTCTACTTATAGCTAAGTCTCGGATTAGGATAGAAAGTGTAGTTGAGATTTAGACTTCACGGCGTTCATCGATTGAAGATGAAGAACTACTAAGGGGAGCTTGTGGAACTTCATCAACAAAAGGTATGTGGAGACTTGAACTCATCTATCACCCAAAAGTCTATCTACTCTATCTCCTATTTGAGACAAAAGTCGTATAGCTATATAGACTTCAATTATACACATTTGATATTTCGAGTTAAGTTTAACTCGCTTACATATTTCTTGAAATATGTGTTGGCAAGCTTTTGCTTTAACCAAGTTCATCTTATATTCTTGACGAAAGTCAAAAGATGATCATGTGAAAATCGCCTGGTAACATCTTACATGATTTGCGTAAGACAATTATTTGATGTAGACTTGGAATGTTTCGTATCGATCTATAGATCACTTGAAATATGCTTTGAAGCTAATAGTTTGTGTGATACAACTATTGTCGTCTTCTAAGAATGTTTCAATGATTGATATGAGAGTTTAGAACAATTAACCATGATTGGATATAGCACAGTATGCGTACTTGTATGCTAACTGTTGAGAGTTATTCCAAGTTCGGGAACCATAGTATGCATACCTGTATGCGTACTGGTTGGTTAGTTTGAAGTCTGGGAACTTAGTATGCATACCCGTATGCGTACCGACGTAAGTTCAAGTCCGGGAATTCAACTGAGTTTGGAGGTATGCGTACCCGTTCGCATACTGGCGAACCCAAACTAAGTCCGGCTACTTAGGTATGCGTACCCGTTTGCATACTTGAGTAGGTTATGTTCTAAATCGGTTTGTTCATGAACTAATACATTTATATAATAAGGAATGCAATCTTTTGCAAACCGTGGCTATAATGTTCATGAATTGATTCGAGTGAATCAAAATCGATTTTGCTTTAATTGTGTCTTGTATACTTCTATGAGAATATAAACAATTGAACAACTCTATAACTAGTTTCATTTGAGTCATTTGAACTAGTTGTGTTAAGATGAACAAGGTTGATATGAAAGTTTTCATATGGTTAACTTCGGTTAACTATTGTTGAGCCAACAAGGTGTACACATTTAGGTACGGTTACCTATATCTAAATGAAGTCACTTTTCATTTGTGTGTAACAAGCTAAGTTCGATCTAACGGTTGAAAGATACTAGCTTGAGTGTAATCAGGTTTTCATCTAATGGTGAATATTGAATGCTTTGTTACCAAGGTAACATTGATTGCAAACCCTGATTTCAAGACTATATAAGGGAGAACTCTAGCAAGTGGGAAACCTAATCCCCACACCTCCTGTGTGATACTAGTTGCGACTAGAGTCGATTCTCCTTTAACCTAGGTTTTTTTAAAACCCATTATAGGTTAACGACTTAAAGACTTCATTGGGATTATGAAGCCAGACCCAACTATTTTCTCTGTAATTGCGTTTTCTGATCTTGCCGTATTCTATTGTGATTGAGTACTATCTTCTCTAATATTTTCTCGAGATTTAATCTCCGATAGGAAAGATAAAAAGTGGTCACAAACATCTTCGTCTCATCGTTTGTGATTCCCCAATATCTTGTTTTGCTACCATACGATTTAGATTATTGTGAGGTGATTGATATTACTAGGCTGTTCTTCGGGAATATAAGTCCGGTATATCAATTGGTTCATATTCACCTTGATTTATCAAAAGATAGAACAAAACTCATAGGTATTTCTGTGGGAGACAGATTTATCTATTCAATAGACTTTTCTGTGTGAGACAGATTGGTTTATCAAGTCTTCGACTTTGGGTCGTAGCAACTGTTAGTTGTGGGTGAGATCATCTAAGGGAATCAAGTGCGTAGAGTCCTGCTGGGATTCAGAGGCGTAAGGAACGCGAGTGTACCTTGATCAGTGTGATATTGGTTATGGCTCAACTACATTCCAGTCCAAAGTTAACTTGGAGTAGGCTAGTGCCTGTAGCGGCTTAATATAGTGTGGTGTTCAAATATGGACTACGTCCCGGGGTTTTTCTGCATTTATGGTTTTCTCATTAACAAAATTTCTGGTGTCTGTGTTATTTCTTTTCCGCACTATATTTGTTTATATAATTGAAATATCACAGGTTGTGCGTAGTTCAATCAATTAGATAATCCAACCTTTGGTTGTTGATATAGATTGATTGACACTTGAACATTGGTCTTTGGTACCGTTCAAGTTGTTTCACATAATAATCAGGCTCGCGGATTTCTATATGTTTGATTTGCTAATTACATTTTGAAACAGAGATATAACTCTTGGATATATTTCCATTGATTGAGTCTGACTGTCTATTTGATTCTCTTGGAATTATATTGGAGTTTGTCCATACAGATTGCCTAAGCGAAATATTGGGTGTAGTTGTTAGACCCCTGCTTTTTCAGAAAGTACCCTAATTAGGCGAAATATTGTATGACCGCTCGTTTAAAGACTTCTATGGGATCAAGAAGCTCTACGAGTACCATTGGTGGGAAACTAGATAATTGCAGCATTATTAGTTTTCGATTTATTTTATTGACTGACTGTTGTTGAAACTTTGATTGCACCTAGTTTGTTTATTCTTGAGAATCTTCACTTCTGATATAAGATTCACTCAAACTAGATCGAAGTATCGACGGGATCTTTAGAACTGTTTGTAGATCTAAAGACAAATTGTGATAATCCATTGTTAACAGACTCCGTTATATGCGTGATTGATCATAATTGAAGATTAAAGAAGATTTGAAGACGAAGAAGATTTCTTATTGGTTTCTCATATCTTTGTGTTGCACAAACTGTTAGGGCATTGCTCGGTCGAACTCGCAAGGGTTGTTATCTCAAGCTTGTTTGTCAGGTTTAGTTGCCAAAACTATAAGTCTTGATTTCAAGTTTACTTATAGCTAAGTCTCGGACTAGGATAGTAAGTGTAGTTGAGCTCTAGACTCCACGACGTTCATTGAATGAAGACGAAGAACTACTCAAGGTAACTTGTGGAACATCATCAACAAAAGGTATGTGGAGACTTGAACTTATCTATCACTCAAAAGTCTATCTATTCTATCTCCTATTTTGAGACAAAAGTTGTATTGCTATATAGACTTCAATTATACGCATTTGTTATTTCGAGCCGAGTTTATCTCCCTTATCTATTTCTCGAAATATGTGTTGGTAAGCTTTCGCTTTAGCCAAGTTCATCTTTACTCGTGACGAAAGTCATGTTGATTATTTCAATAACTTGAAAATCGCTTTGATGAAAATAGTTTGTGAATAACAACTATTATAACATCCTCTAAGAAAGTTTCAATTATTGAAATGAGAGTTTAGATCAAGTAACCATGTTTGGATATAAACATAGTGTGTTCTCACATTTGTGTAAAAGTCCAAAACCGGGAACCTAAAGTATGCGTAACCGTACGCGTACTGGCGGTTGTTGTAAATCCGGGTAAGTATGCGTACCCGTACGCATACTGGCGGAAAGTTCACGTCCGTGAGTTTCTGCTGGAGTTTGGAAGTGAAAACAAACTCAATCCGGTCACTTAAGTATGCGTACCCGTTTGCATACCTAAGAAGGTTACTTTCTAAAATCGGTTTGTTCAGGAACTAAAACATTTATATAATAAGGAATGCAATCTTTGCAAACCGTGGCTATAATGTTCATGAATTGATTCGAGTGAATCATAATCGATTTTTCTTCGATTGTGTCTTGTATACTTCTATGAGATCTAAGCAATTGAACAACTCTCTAACTAGTTCATTTGAGTCACTTGAACTAGTTATGGTGAAGATGAATAAGGTTGATATGAAAGTGCTCATATGGCCAACCATTGGTTAACTATTGTTGAACCAACTAAGTGTACACGTTTAGGTACGGTTACCAAAACCTAAATGAAGGGGAATTTCATTTATGTATAACAAGCTAAGTTTGATCTAACGGTTGAAAGATATTAGCTTGAATCTAATCATGTTTTCATCTAACGGTGAATATTGAATGCTTTGTTACCAAGGTAACTTAGATTGCAAACCCTAATTTGAAATCTATATAAAGGAGAACTCTAGCAACTGGGAAACCTAATCCCCACACCTCCTGTGTGATACTAGTTGCATAAGATAGAGTCGATTCTCCTTTAACCTTAGGTTTTTCACGAAACCCTATAGGTTAACGACTTAAAGATTTCATTGGGATTGTGAAGCCAGACCCAACCATTTTCTCTGTAGTTGCGTGCTCTGATCTTGCTGTTTTCTATCGTGATTGAGTACAATCGTAAGATTGGTTTGAGATTTATATCTCCGATAGGAAAGATAGAAAAGTAGTCACAAACACCTTCGTCTCATCGTTTGTGATTCCACAATATCTTGTTCCGTTAATCGATTAAGATTATTGTGAGGTGATTGATAATACTAGGCTGTTCTTCGGGAATATAAGTCCGGGTTATCAATTGGTTCCTGTTCACCTTGATTTATCAAAAGACGGAACAAAAACTCATAGGTATATCTGTGGGAGACAGATTTATCTATTCAATAGATTTTTTTGTGTGAGATAGATTTGTTTATCTAGTCTTCGACTTTGGGTCGTAGCAACTCTTAGTTGTGGGTGAGATCAGCTAAGGGAATCAAGTGTGTAGTATCCTGCTAGGATCAGAGACGTAATGAACGCAACTGTACCTTGAGTGTGAGATTGATTAGGGTTCAACTATAGTCTAGACCGAAGTTAGCTTTGTAGTAGGCTAGTGTCTGTAACAGCTTAATACAGTGTGGTGTTCAAATCTGGACTAGGTCCCGGGTTTTTCTGCATTTTCGGTTTCCTCGTTAACAAAACTTCTGGTGTCTGTGTTATTTCTTTTCCGCATTATATTTTGTTATATAATTGAAATATCATAGGTTATGCGTTGAATCGATTAATTGGTAAATCCAACCTTTGGTTGTTGATTGAAATTGATTGATCCTTGAAATCGATCAATTAGTTCATACAGATTGCTAAGCGAAATATTGGGTGAGGTAGTTATACCCCCGCTTTTTCACAAACCTTGATCGACTGGGATCTAACTAGAATCGAATTTATTCGATTGATTAGTTGCGTGAGATCTGTAATGCCTAATAGTTCTCTTGAGATCTATTTTGATTGTTACAAATCCGAATCTTATTACTTAGGTAATAGAGATTGGATTGATCAAACCAGGCAAAGGAGTTTATTAGTTTAAACGGAAGAGCCTTTTGTTAGAGCATAGCTCGGTTGAACCCACCAAGCGTTGGTATGTCAAGTTTGGTTGTCATATTTTAGTGAATCAAAAATCATTTAAAGAGTCGCTTGATTATTTACTAGAGTCAACTTCATATAGGTTAGCTAGAAAGTTACTAGGATATGAGACTTACAAGTATTACGTGAAGACTTGAAGAATGTGAAGAAGTAAAGAACTACAACAACGACATCATCCTTCCACTTGAGGTTAGTAATATTTGACTTGAACTGTTTCATTCCTAACATATCTTTCAAGTCGTGCATATTGAAAACATAACTGCGATGTTGTGAATGATTATACTCTTGTTAGACATAGTATTAAGGAACTACAATACGAAGTATAACGTCTATCTTTTGAACTTCGTATACAAGACATCGACATAATCGTATAATGCTATTGTGATTATGTATGGGTATGGGGTGAAGATTTCGTCCTAGGAAACAATGTTTTACATTCGTTTAAAGGAAGTACATTCATAAACTTGTTTTGTGAATCGAAAGGGAAATCGCTAGGCTTATTGGTATTGTTATTCATTGCAAATCTTTGGATTACCAATATGTGTGTTTAGTACAACCGCTCATAACTTGTTTATATATCTTGGTAACACTATTCACAATGCCTGACTTTTGTATTGGTATGACTTTTATTAGTGAAACCGATCTTAAGTAATCACCTGAGATGGTATGATCGATTTGTTGTAATTGGTATGACCAACTCTAGACATTGGGGAACCGATCCTAGTAAGAGGTGCAACCGATCACAAGAGGGAATCGATCCTTGTAAGAGGTGCAACAAGTTTTTAGTAATTGGGGAACCGATCCTATGACTTGTGCAACCGAATACAAGTTAGATACCATAAATATGTGGTCACCGATCCTAGTACCTAGTCAACCAACTTTTGGTAACTAGCGTGACTAATCTTAGTACCCACATGGAGGTAGAACCGAAACTTGTTTTGGTAGAACTGTTAAACCCATGATTGGTGATTTGATAGGATAATCAATCACATAGTTCTTGGAAGTCAGATGAACCAATTTTATACTTGTTTGGAAGTGTGGCAAATCGGTTCCAAGATTGTAAATATGAAAAAGGATTTAAAAATTAAATATGTCGACATACTTTGAACATGTGCAGTAACTCTTATCTTTTATTGTTCAAAGATATTCCTTAATAGCTAAAGGAGAATCCCGGATCGAAATAAATTGAGAATCTTTTAATTAAGGTTTTTAGTTTTATATGCTTTTAATTTCCAGCAATTAAATGCATATCTTTAGAAAATAGAAATTAGTAATGTGCATTTACTAATTGGAGATTTCTACTGAGATTTCGGTCATTATATTTGGACAGTGCATTTCCAGGAATTATGAAAACTGATTTGGCGTTTATTGCATATCTTTGAAAATATTCAGTTTTGGAAATTCCTTGGTGTCCAAACTTCCTTGGTCTATAAATATTGAAGTTTGCATTTCAAGCAAACTAATCCTCAGAGCAAGCAAAACTACCTAGTTGTGTTGTTACTGGTGGAGCCGTCTATTCGGAGAGGAAAGTACCCTAATTAGGCGAAATCTCTTACGACCGCTCGTTTTAAAGACTTCTTTGGGATTGGGAAGCTCTACGAGTACCGTTGGTGGGAAACTAGATAATTGCAGCTTATTATTAGTCTTCGATTGATTTGATTGACTAACGGATGGTTACACTACAAAATGAATGACTTTTTGTCACGGCTCAATTGCCACGGATTTGAAAATTCGTGGCTATTTATCACATTTTTCCACGCTAAATAGGTAACCGTGGCAAATAAGTCACTCACTTGCCACGACATGATGCCTACTTGCCACGTCTCTAGCTTTACAAGGTATTAGTATGTTACAAGTCTTCTACCCACGACAGAGTGGGCCGTAGGTATAGCGGCCTCTTGTTACGGAATAATAAGTATTGAGGGGTGGCTAGTAATTCCCGTAAACCTCTCCCAAAAAAACCACGATCCCCATCTAAAGAAATAACTCCCCAGTTCCTCTAGTTTCTCCACCTCCCTCAACTATCCTCTTTCTTCGATGATGAATATTACGATCAATACTTTGAAACCCTCTGCAGGGAAGGAAGTATTTAAGGTAATTTGGGTTTTTTTTTATAGAATTGGATCTTCTTATTTTGATTTTCTCAAACTAGGGTTTTTGTAGTAGTATTATTTATGTATGATCTACTTCAATTCTTTTACACTGCTTTAGAATTTATCTTTTAAACCGTTTTATGATATTGGATCAGATTTGGAATAAGGAAAGCATCCGGACATCATCGATTTTGTGCTCAAATTGTAACTCCCCAGGCTGGTAAGAAATTAAATTTCTTGTTCCTTTTAATTCCTGGTGCATAGTTTTTAAAATCGTAGTTTAGTCGAAATTTTTGAAACAGACACGCATGGTATGTTTGAATCGTTTTGCTAATGAATTGTGATATTAATTTTTGAATAGTATGATGCGAATCAAAATCGGAAGTCACTACTTTGCGAACAAAACGCAGAACAAACAAGAAATCTTAATATCATCAATCTCTTCTTGTTTGTTTGTTTGTTGTTGTCGCATAACAGTTTTGATTTTTAACGCAGTGGTGCTTTTAGAAGGTATATTCTTCCCTAATTTTTTTGAATTCTTTGTAAAAAATCCATAATGATGTCTGTTTCTTTTTTACTTTCTTAAAAGTAGGTGAAATGTTCGACAAAATTTCTCTTTGTATATTTCAGTTCAAGTTGCTCTAATTATCCTCGTATACCTTGTTGTTAACTTATAGCTATTGGGCACAACCCCACCATGGGTTTCTGACCCCAAAGGAATGTAAATGTAACGTAAATCTGTCTTGCTTTTTACAATCAGGAAACTAGGTTTCCCTATAGGTACGGAAATCTATAGTTAAAACAAATGAATACAAATTATCACGATTTTCATATATGACAGACTTAACCAAGTGGGAAATGGTTAATTTTCTATGGCCCCTGTAATAATTTGATTTCGCTACGAGGGTGTACTTAGTTCAACCATAGGTGTTATTTTTTTTGACATTTCCAAACATAGAAAATCGTTTCAAAAAACTTGCATAAATTGAGCTAGTTGTATCTGTCCTCTATATGAATATCCAACTACGTAAAGACATGCCATAATTGATTTCAACGGGTGTTAAGACATTCAATATCCCAATCATCATTCAAGTGGAAGTTTGAACTGTAGTTTATGGGAATTCATAGGCAATTATGTACAGAGGACTCTCCTTATGTTGTCCGTTTAATACTTAATTGTTCTTCTGCATGTGACAACAGACTTTACTGCTCTGAATTCGAGAAAAGTAGCTGTTCAATTCAACAAATGCTAAATACTGGGTTTGGTAAGCTACTCTTCGTTGTCAGTTGTAAGTGCCGAATAATTGCTCCTCTCCAACAGTTAATCTTATGATGGTATCAACTTCATGGTTTTTACTGCACGAATGTACAAGGAGTGTAGTAAATATCAACGTTGAATTCTTACCTCATTTATAAATTTAATTTACTGTGCTGAATACACTAGGAGTCTAGTAAAGACCAGTTTTGAATTCTGCTTGTGAAAAATTGGGGATCAGTAGATTTATTTGACAGTAAAAGACTTGGTGTACGTGTTTGCTTCCTAGAGATAGAATCTGGGATTGAAGTCAATAGTGGTTGGTTTGGTTGGAGAATAGATAGGAATGATGGAAGAATTATGATTTTTACATACAAATTTAGATTGTTTTGCTAATATTGCTTAAATTGGGATTGTTTTCGAATGTCACTTGCTTGATTTTTAGTATGGTTAGTTTCTTAGTCGGCCCCCACTGCTGCAGCACTAATCTAGTTATTATGAGTAAAATCAAGTAAAATTTCAAACCCAGATTTCAGTATTTATGAGTGCATGTTTCATGGGATTGTAAAAAGAATCAACATATCTTCATGTTCATCAGTTAGCTATGGAGAAGATGAGGGAAAGAGAAGCGAACTTATTTTTGTTTCTCATCTGAGTTGTAATCGAAAGGAACTCTGCATCATGAAGTACAAGTGCCTTCTATGGCAAAAACATCTATCCTAATATGTGGTATTTTCTTTTAGTTCCTTTCGGATTTGATCGCGCAAGCCTGCAGCTTACTTAATTTTCATATAACTGCTAGGTGGTGAGCAATTATACATAGCCTGCACTGCAGCTTACTTAAAGTGGTTTATAGGCTGATTATTCAAAGTCTTAGTCAAGCTATTAGGCAGGTGAAAGTGAGTGGAGGATACCTAAAACCACACAATATGTCACTGTAAGCCTACGTTCATTTAAATGATGTGTCTATATCTACATTTTATGCATTTTTATTTTTTGATAAACCACTTTATGTATTGATATACTTTATTTTATGCTAGATGTTATACATGTATATAAAAAGTTTCATTCCATTTAAATATTACCATGAATCGTCGATATGATGTATTGGTCGTAACGTTACAGTTTGATATACTGGTGCAAGTTCTAACATACTAAGTGTTCACCTAGTATGTGAATTTCACATGTGATATTTTTAATTTAAAGGTGTTCCTGAGAAGATATGTACCTTACAATATAATGCGCTAAATAAAGTATGTTGATGTTTGGCATTAAAAGGAAATGATACTATCGTGAGATGATTACCTATAGCTGATACTATGCACAGTGTTAAGCTTGAAATTATAAGTCTATAATCTATAACTGTGACCTGTCACGACACACATTTGCATTATCGTTAGCCAAATAGCTCGCCAACCATCTTAATATTTGCATACACCGGTGGATGATATATATATTAAATTATTAGGAAATGCGTGTACTTGTTTCGGACTATTCTGATTTTCTTGTTGTTTTTTTTTCCTGCGATGGATTGAATTTATGGATATTTGTACTTGTTTGAATCCATGGGTGTACGTGAGAGAATATAGTTGGTTGAAATTTTTGTCCCTATGATTCTATATCTTCTTAAACCGCCTCAATATAGTTTAGAACGCCTCAATGTTGTATACAGGGGTACTTTTTGTGTTATTTGTTATTAATATCAGGTTTGATGTCTACATTTTGCATTTTGCGGGTCAATTTCATTGAAAGATATCATGTTCAAGGCTATGTTGGAAGATATATGATAATTAACTTTGGAAGTAAGAAATCCATCAGTGATAATTGAAGGATTTTGTTTTTGCATATTCAATTTAAATTTCTCTTGAAACTTGTATCAGACTCGAAATGGTTTAGTATTAAGTTTTTATTTCCTTTTGTTGAATGTAAGCAATCAGACAATCATGTAGTACTTAGTGTATTTTTTCTTTTTAATGAATATATTGTTTTTTTTTTAAATTATTGTAGTGGAAGTAAATATTGTTTATATCATCTTTTAAACTACTACAGTGAAATCCAGTTACAGAAAACGATATAGAGCAACACCCACGCATGAAAACTGTGGCTTACATGGTCGCTAATAACCACTTACGTGTGGCTTCCAACTAATTATTAGCCACGATGGTACCCATGGTAAATGCTCTCACATTATTAGCCACGTAAAAAAACCGTGGATGCTGACGTGACAAATAGTTTTAGCCATGGGACTATTTGTCACGAGATGGCTGTCGTGGCAAACAACTTTTTGCCACGGATTTTTGATCAACTGCCACGGTTTTGTGGCGTCACTAAAAATCAGTATTTTTGTAGTGTGAATTTTGATTGCACCTAGTTTGTTTATGCTTGAGAATCTTCTCTTGTGATATAAGATTCACTCAAACTAGATCGAAGTATCGACGGGGATCTTTAGACTGTTTGTAGATCTAAAGACGTCTTGTGATAATCCATTGTTAACAGACTCCGTTCTGTGTGTGATTGATCACAAGAGATTCAAGTTGTTTGTGTGCAGGTGTTTATTGAAGATCTAAGAAGATTTGAAGACAAAGAAGATTTCTTATTTGAGTTCATAATCTTTGGTGTGCACAAAACTTGATCGGCTGGGGATCCAACTTTAATCGGTTTATCTTTGTGATAACCTTGATTGATTAGTTGAGTAGATCGGCATCAATACAATTCTTTGTGATTAAGAGTATTAATTGCATAAGTCTAGACAATTACTTTGATAGTTGTTGAGAGACAGATCTAAGAACATGACAAAGGAGATTATTGGGATAAACGGAAGAGCCTTTTGTCAAACTCATATCACGTTGTTTGAAAAGAGTTGTTACCGAACAACTTTGTTGTTCCTTTACTGCTTGGAATACAAACCAAAGGAATTGTTCCAAGTGCGTGACTTATTACAAGTTGGAGGCGCAGGGATACTGAGGGAACTAGATGAACTATAGGTTTAGTTGCTTGGTCTCAACTATACTAAGTTGGTTTAGATTTTGTATAGCGTCTTAATTCTGAGAGTATTCAATTCTGGACTAGGTCCCGGGGTTTTTCTATATTTGCGGTTTCCTCGTTAACAAAATCTTGCTGTGTCTTTTACTTTTCTATTTCCACAATTATAATTGTTTTATTATAATTAGAAGTAAAATACACAAACGTTAATTCCTATTTACTTGATAGCAATCCTATTGTGTTTGGTTAAGTCCGAACCTATTATCAAGTAAACATACTTTGTTGTTGTATTGTCTCGATCTTGTATCCATAGTCAATCACGCAAGTTATCTTGTTATCGTATTGTGTCTATCTCGTATCCATAGACGATCACACGAAGTGTGAACCGATTAGTTGTATTGTCTCGACTCAGTCCATAGAAAATCACTTTCGGAGAAAGGACTTATAGGTGGAAAAGTTTTAGATTGAGGTATATTTGGGTATCCTCGTCTTTTCACCTTTGCATATGACTTGAGATATCCTATCTTAAAGAATCAATAGATTTGCTACCAAACAGATTTGTTGATCCTTTACTGTTTGGAATATGATCCAAAGGAATTATTCCAGTGCGTGCACTCATCGAAGTCGGAAGCGCAGGGATACTGAGGAAACTAAGTGAACTAGGGGTAGTTTCTTGGTCTCAACTATACGAAGTTGGTTTAGAATTTGTATAGGGTCTTAATCCTGAGAGTATTCAATTCTGGACTAGGTCCCAGGGTGGGGGTTTTCTGCATTTGCGGTTTCCTCGTTAAAAAAAATCTTGTTGTGCCTTTTACTTTTCTATTTCCGCAATTATAATTGTTTATTATAATTAGAAGTAAAATACACAAACACTAACTCCGCTTTACTTGATAGTGATCCTATAGAGTTTGATTAAGTCCGAACCTATTATCAAGTAATCACACTTTGGTAGTCATATTGTCTCGATCTCATATCCATAGACAATCATACTAAGTGTGAATACCGATTTGTAGTATTGTATCAACTTTGTCCATAGACAATCACTTTCGGTAAGAGGACGTATAGGTGGATAAATTAAAGATTGTGGTGTATTTGGGTACCCTCATCTTTTCAATTGGTATCAGAGCAGGAAAACACAAAAAGATCTAACAATCTGTGTTTGGTGCGATCCAACCTATAAGAATTGAATCCAATGTCTGATTCAATTAACGTTATGCAAGAGTATGAATACTCAAATGTATAAGATGTTATTACTTCGTTAACTCATGATCCAGGAGTTACGAAAGAATCTGAGTCTATCTCTGATGGAAAGGAAGATGCTGATAAAGAGTTGGTAAAACTCCTAAAGCCTATAAGATCTCTATCTACAAGGATGCTAATATTAAAGATAAAATCTAATCTTCTCAAGCAAAAGATCAGAGAAAAGGACATTCAACTAGATATTCTAGCCAAAGAGAATATGGATCTCACGGTCAAAGTAGAATCCCTTGGTAAATCTCTTACTCAAGATCAAGAGATTTATCCTATGACTCTGACTAGTGATTCTGTTATAATTTCTTCTGATGAGGAAAATAAAAGTCCTTGCTCGACTTTTACAGATCGTGATAACAAGACTTGTTTGATCCCATCTGAAATAGATCATGATGGTGGGAGTTTGTAAGAGAATGAAGAACCATCTTCTACAACTACTGATGTTCAAACGAAATCTTGTCCAAAGAAAACTTTGAACCGATTCCGTGAAAAAGATCTTAAGGAATACAACTTTAAGTCACTTGATATGAAACTTATACTTCTTCAAAATACTGTGGTAAAAGTATTAAAAGAAGTTTCTTGTCTTAAAAAACTGAAAGATCATTCCTTAGTAGAAAGATAGAGTATACCCCAAACTAATAAGATCAACTCAAAAGAATCAGAAGTAAGAGTTGATAATCACTTCTGGAAAAAGGTTCCTCCTCACTCATGTAGAAACAGTCTTTGTTTACATAAAGAACGATTCCATAAGAAAGGGAAAGTAAAAATGTCTGCCAAAGGAAACAATCAGGGAAGTATTCCGATAATTGTTTCAGATAATCATACTGATGTGCATAACAAGGAAATCCTTAGAATGAGAAAATATTATGAAAATCTCATTGACAGAATTAAGAGAGATTTTTCTATCTCTGAAAATTCTCATATCAGCACAGTTTCTCCTCATGATCATACCTTTAGATCAAGGAAGGATCATCTTCTTAGGAGAAAATACTTTGGGCAGAAATTCCCAAAGAGAAACATGAACTATGTTTCTGATACTCGTTGTAAGCAAGAAAAGGCTTACTCCGATACAATCTAGTTGTATGGAGATTGTGCACTCTCATCCTAGTTCGTGCTCATAACTTTTGGGATGAGAAAGCACATAAAACGAGAGCATAATTTTTAGTTTGTGTTTTTATCAGAAAAAACTGTGACAATTTCTGGGTAGCTGCGAATCCATTTTTTTTTCTAAAAAATTGTTCATGTTTATCATGATCTTTAAAAAATAGGTTTTATTTAAAATTTTCGAATTTTAATAAACTTTCCAGCATGAGAAGTTCAGACATAGGAAACAAAATATATTCTTTGTATATTTTCGGAATTTCCTTTGTATTTTCGGTCCGAAAGTTGTCTCTTCTCAAGAGAAACTTTCTCTTGCTTGTATTGAGAAACCCTGACTAATTATTATTTAAGTCCCTGAGCATGCCTCCAATAACTCGCAGCATTACAAAGGAAAATAAGGAGGAAGCTCAAAAGGTTAAGGATTGTCAAGGAATCAATACAGAAAGGAAGAAGAAGATCTTATCGAAAATCATGTCTGATTATGATACCGATAGTTCTGCTGGATCCCAAGATGAGTCATGTCTGTTGGCTTACAACCTTCAAGATCCAACAAAAACCAAGTGGATACCTTCTGATAGTATGATCGACTATATCCATGGTTTTGAAGAACTAAGAACCAATCTCATAATAACGGTTCGAAATCAAGATTGGCTAAAGGATAGGATTGAGGAAACAAAAGATGATCTTGCAGACATGAAGGTTCAAGTTGAAAAGCTTGTAAAACGGGAAGTGGTTGCAGACAAGTCTCTCGAGACATGCTTCAAGAGTTTGAACACTGAAGAAACCTCAGTGAACAATAAGAGCACCACTAGAGATTAAGTTATATGTTGTAATACTTAATCCAAGAAAAATAAACATCAGTTTTTGATTTAGTTCGATTATTGTATAAGGTCTATTTTGAATAAAACTATCATTATTTATAAATAAAATTATTATTTTATAATTTTTCTTGTGATAGTTTCCGATTGCATAGCCTGTACTTGAATGTCTATACTTTTGCTATGTGTTTTCGGTTTATGGGATGTCTGATTTTGGTTTTCATAACCTGAATATTCGATCTCATATGATTTGAACCCTTATGGTTTGTGTGGCTTTTTGATTTAGCGGGATTAAGTTCTAGCCCATGTTGGTAGGATTTATCAAAGGATCATAAGGTGTTTCGATTAAAACTCATATGTGAAAATTCACAATATGTTGAATCAATTTGTGTTTACATGAGTTGTGTTTAGCATAAACATATGTGTTTCGGGTTTTCAACTTTTGTTATTGGCACGCATAAGTTAGAAACCGTTTCAACCTTTCTCTGGTAAAGGTTGCACTTGTTGTTGTTCTTATGTTCTTGCGAGAGGATAACAACATACTGGGGGAGAGTTCTTATGTGAACTTGCGCTTAATGATATATCTTTATTGGGTGAAGAGGATGCGGAATCTGAGGTAACGAATTTGTTAGTTAATGATAGACGCATTTATGTGTCTATTTTCATCTCTTTTGTGTATATTGTTAGTACCCATTTTTGTACTTATTATGGTGTTTTATCCCTTTGTAGGTGTTTTCGGAGAAATAGGCTTTTGCGGCAAAATTTGCTCAAAAAGTTGTTAAAGGCTTCTGGAAGGACATTTGCTATTCGGACTCTCACTTTGGATAAGGGGTAACCCATTTCAGACTGCTACTAAACACAGACCGGGACTGGATAGGGGGAGGTCATCCCCTTCATTTGAATTTCACTTT
>JAJJMB010017985.1:1419754-1469013 GCA_023531105.1 Papaver atlanticum | reverse complement strand
GTTGCTTAATACTTTCAGCGACCATTACTTTCCTTACAAAAAGCTTTCTGTAACTACAGCTCGTCCTTCTTAATAAAAACACCTTATTTAAGCAATGAAATCAACTTTTGAGCATATTTCTATTATGAGGAGCTAAACCCCTTAGCCGAGGCGACGGAGGAAGCCATTGTTCCATGAAAAGTGGTATAATTCTATTTTAATTATCTTTTTTTTGCAATATTTTTATATGATTATTTGCATAGAACTAATATAGAAAAATTGATTTTTATTGAGTAGTTGTGAGTTGTTTTGATGGAACATGCTAGGTTTTAAAACTTTTGATGTTTCATGCTTTGTGTTTACAACTATTACTTCAAAAATCTATTAGAGGCAAAATATTAGAATCACTTTAAAAGAAAAAATTGCATGAATATTGATTAGAGTTTATCACTTAATTGGTCAATGGTGGAATCCAGAATCTCCGTGTTTTCTTTATATTTTTGATATAACTTATTTGAATTGTTGAGTTTAATTTAAGTCTAAAAAACCTTCACAAGTTCGAGCAACGAATCTTTTTACCACTACAACTACAAAACACATTAGTTAATCGTTTTCCTATTTAAGAAAAGCCTATTTATATTGCATATATTTTGCTTTTACTTCACAAAATTTCGATATAATTGATATATTCCATTATGATGTGTATGGATGTGTGTATGTGTGTGTGATTAAATTTTTTACGGTTAAGAAAAACTGTGTCAATTTGTTTGGCTTATTGTTTGGTATCTTCTTTATTATTAGGTTTCAAGTGTTTTTGCTTAACAAAATTTCGGTGTAATTGCGGTGCTATATTGTCCATGTTTGTTTCAATTGCTTCCGGTTAAGAAAAGAATTGTGAAAGTCAATTTATTTTGGTTTGTATGTATTGTTAATGGCTTAACAAAATACGGGATCATTTGCTTAGTCCAATTCGATTCCGGATAAGAGAAACTAAGTTAATTCTGATCTTAGTTAGACTTATCAAATTGTAGGATTCGGTTATTCAAGTCTAATCGAATGCCTTGACAAGAAAAACTAGTTAACTAACCTAGTGCTTGTCTTTTCTAAAGAGAAAGGTATAAGTTATTTTCTGAATAATTAGAGCCTTATGAGAGAAATAAAGTTAATTCTGATCTTTATTTTAGTCTTATCGAAATAAGCGATTGTGTACAATCGGTTTAACAAGGGAACTAAGTTTCTTAGTCAATTTGTTAAACTATTAGGGAAAATTGCTTCGGGCAATAGTTTTTCTTGATAACATATTAAAACTAATTACTTGTAGTTTCGGTTTTAATATTGGTTGTCTAAAAGTGGTATGTGAAACCTTCGTGCTTAACTCTTATAGGTTGTTTACAAGTCTTTTAGATTTTTAAGATCCTTTCGGTTTGACCTGTATTTGGTCGAACCTTTGTCATTTTGTGACAAAAAGGGGGAGAAATATATGGAGTAAACAAGTGATTTGCAATCACTAAGGAAAGGACAATTGTCTTAAACGTTATATCTAACGAAAGAGTAAAGCATTGACTAAGGGGGAGAAACATATCATATTTCCGTGTAGTCATTCTGTACTACAAAAGTGGAATAACAAAGATGTTTAGATTGAATATCTACCTATCTTACCTTTAGGGGGAGTATAAGCTTTGTTATTCAGATGTCAACAGCGGCATTTATTGATTGAATATATGCAGGTTATTTTGCTGTTGAAACTTGGAATCAAGCGTATGTATAATGAATTCTTGTAATTTTTTTATCCATATGTATTAATAGTTTTGTCACTACAATTGACAAAGAGGGATATTATTAGAGCATAGCTCGGTTGAACCACCAAGCATTGGTATGTCAAGTTTGGTTGTCATATTTTAGCGAGTCAAAACTCATCTAAGAGTCGCTTGATTATGTACTAGAGACAACTTCGTTTAGGTTAGACTAGAAAGCCTAGGAATGTTGAGACATACAAGTATTACTCGAAGACCTGAAGAACGTGAAGAAGTAACGAGCTACAACGACGACATCATCATTCCTCTTTGGGTTAGTAATATTGACTTGAACTGTTTCATTCCTAACATATCTTTCAAGTCGTGCTTTATTAAAAACATAACTGCGAAGCTGTGTATGGATATATTACTCTAGTAGTGAGACATGATCACATGATCATAATATTAGGGGATTAGACTACGAAGTAGAATGCTTATCTTTTGAACTTCAAAGATATGACATCGACATAATCTTATGAATGCTTTTATTATTATGTGAATGGGTAAAGGTGAAGATTTCATCCTAGGAAAAAATGTTTTACATTTGTTTAAAGGAAGTACATTCATGAACTTGTTTTATGAATCGAAAGGGAAATCGCTGGGCTTATTGGTACGGCTATTCATTGCAAATCTTTGGATTACCAATATGTGTGAGATGGTAGAACCGATCGTAACTTTGTTACGTATCTTGGTACAACTAATCACAATGCCTGACGTATGATTTTGGTATGACTAGTTTTGATTAATTAGTGTAACCGATCCTAAGTAATCACCTGAGATGGTATGATCGATATTTGTAATTGGTATGACCAATCCTAGTAATTGGTGTGACCGATCTTAGAGAAGTTGTGTAATCGATCCTTGTAATTGGTGTAAACGATCCTGGTAATTGGTGTAACCGATCCTAGTGACTGGTGTGACCGATCACAAGCAATACCATGTGTATATGATAATCGGTCCTGGTAATTGATGTAACCGATCCTGGTAACTGATGTAACCGGTTCTAGTAACTTGTGTGACCGATCACAAGTGCTTCCATATTAGGGTATAACCGATCCCAGTGATTGGTAGAACCGATTGAACCCATGGATGTGATTTGATATCTGATCAATCACATAGTTGTCTTGGAATACAGATGGACCAATTCTAAACTTGTTTGGAAATGTAGTATAATCAATTCCAAGATTGTAAATATGAAAGAGAATTTACAAAGAAGAGATGTCAGCATTCTTTGAACACGTACAGTAACTCTTATCTTTTATTTTTCAAAGATATTCCTTAGTACTCGAGGAGATCCTGTTTCGAAATAAATTAAGAATCTTTTAGTTAAGGTTGTTAGTTTTATATGCTTTAATTACCAGCAAATAAATGCATATCTCTAGAGAATAAAAATTAGTAATGTGCATTTACTAATTGGAGATTTTCTATTTAGAGATTTTGGGAAATATTGGACAAAGTATTTACTGGAATTATGAAAACCGAATGGGAATTTATTGCATATCTTGAGAATACTTCGGTATTGGAAATTCCTTGGTGTACAAACTTCCTTGGTCTATAAATACCTAAGTTTGCATTTCTAGCAAACTATCCTAAGAGCCAGGAAAACTTCATCCTTTTTTTGTTTATGGTGAGCTGTCTAATCGGAGAGGAAAGTACCCTAATTAGGCGAAATCTCTTACGACTGCTCGTTTAAAGACTTCTGTGGGATCAAGAAGCTCTACGAGTACCGTTGGTCGGAAACTAGATAATTGCAGTGTTATTGGTTTTCAATTGATTTGATTGACTAACGGTTGTTGAAACTTTGATTGCACCTAGTTTGTTTATTCTTGAGAATCTTCTCTTCTGATATAAGATTAACTCAAACTAGATCGAAGTATCGACGGGATCTTTAGAACTGTTTGTAGATCTAAAGACATCTTGTGATAATCCATTGTTAATAGAGTCCGTTCTGTGCGTGATTGATCACAAGAGATTCAAGTGGTGTTGTGCAGGTTTTCATTGAATATTAAAGAAGATTTGAAGACGAAGAAGATTTCTTATTGGTTTCTCATATCTTTGTGTTGCACAAACCTTGATCGGATGGGATCCAACTAGAATCTAATTTATTCGATTGACTAGTTGCGTGAGATCGGTAACGCCTAATAGTTCTATTGAGATCTATTTTGATTGTTACAAATACGAATCTTATTACTTAGGTAATAGAGATTGGATTGATCTAACCAGACAAAGGAGTTTATTAGTTTTAACAGAAGAGCCTTTGCATATGACTTGAGATATCTTATCTTAAAGAATCAATAGAGTTGTTACCAAACAGATTTATTGTTCCTTTACTGTATGGAATACGATCCAAAGGAATTGTTCCAGTGCGTGCACTCATCGAAGTCGAAAGTACTGGGATACTGAGGAAACTAAGTGAAGTAGGTGTAGTTGCTTGGTCTCAACTATACGAAGTTGGTTTAGATTTTGTATAGCGGCTTAATTCTAAGAGTATTCAATTCTGGACTAGGTCCCGGGGTTTTTCTGCATTTGCGGTTTCCTCGTTAACAAAATCTTGTTGTGTCTTTTATTTTTCTATTTCCGCAATTATAATTGTTTATTATAATTAGAAGTAAAATACACAAAAATTAACTCCGCTTTACTTGATAGTGATCCTATAGAGTTTGGTTAAGTCCAAACCTATTATCAAGTAATCACACTTTGGTAGTCGTACTGTCTCGATCTCGTATCCATAGACAATCACACAAAGTGTGAATACCGATTTGTAGTATTGTCTCGACTTTGTCCATAGATAATTATTTTCGGTAAGAGGACTTATAGGTGGATAAATGAAATATTTTGGTGTATTTGGGTACCCTCATCTTTTCAGTTGTCTTACCGGTAGCTAATTTTTACATTAAAGTATGAGCAGGGTTATGGTCTTTAGGTCCTGTTAAAGTACATCTTTCATTAATTAATGAATTTTATGGTTTCCTTTTTAGTTAATCAGTAGAGGCAATTTGTTCTTTTTTTTACACCACGTTGCAATGTTGTTAAAGAGTATTAAACAAACTGAAACTGAAACTTCATTTCAGTTATCGGAAGTGATATGATGGCAAACACTTAAACCCTCGAGGAATCCTTAATTTATGCAAGGTTAGTAAATGATACACACAAGGCTTTTAACCTTAGTTTGAATTTAATAATTTCAATGTAAAGTGGTCTCCCCTAGAGAGAAAAACGTGTTTTGGGTATTCATTTGAATCCCGAGTTGAAAACAAATCTAGGGAATTAGACAACATCTGAAATTACCAAAGATTATTGACCATTGTCGTCAGAAAGATCTAAACTCTTTTAAATGTGCTTTTGATGGCCATTACCGTCTTTGTGTTAAATATGTAAAATTTCCATGTGTATTGGGAGTTTCTATTGTGCTTCTTACATTTTCTGTTTTGGTAGATAACTTTGGAATTCATCCAGAATTTTAAAAATACTGTATGTGACCAACATTCACTTTCATGTTTGCATCTATCACGTGTCTTCTCTATGGATAGTCCAAATCCATTAAGAAATACTATACTTATTTGATACCATAGATTAGAAAACCTAAATCCAGTCATGTAGGATGCATTATATATATACTCTTATATATATGAAGCACATGTCGACAAATTTACAAAGAGTGTAGGATTTTTTTCATTCTCAAGAGTAAACCCAAGGTAAGGTTATACTTTTCAATATATCTTTCTTTGTTTTGAAAGGAACATTGAGTTTTTTTGCGTGTTTGATCACATAGATATATAACAATCTTAGAATTGTGCTAATATATGGATTGTTAGCAGGATCGCAGGCATGATAAAAATCCGGCACCTAAGAAATCTTATGAATCACATTAATGGGGGGATTCAGGGAACAATCATTACTCATAAAGAGAGTCATCTATTTTTATCAACTGAGAGTGATTTTCTCATCTCAGAAGAATGTCTTTCACACTGATAAAGTATGAATTCTACATCTTTTTCTTCCGAAAATTATGACAAAGAAGTGCAGTTGTATCCCAAAGAGATTCTAAATCAAGTTGAGGTTACATATATCATAATCCCTGCCTGTTATTCTACAAGACATGGCATCCTTGAGGGCACGAGATTAATTGTAACGCAACTGGGGATCAAGAGATTGATGCAGAAATACTGACCAGGTTTTTTGTTGGGAAGAGAGCAATAATAAGACGAAAAGTGATGAATCAAGAGATGGGAAACCAATTTACTGCGAACAGTGCAACTCATAAGTGAAACACTTGCGTGATGCAAGTAATACTCATCGTGGAATGTATTCAGTCATCATGAAAAAAGAAGAGTTGCTTGATTCGTCAGAATCTCAACCACAAGCATCTCAGTTCTGGATATAGCTAGGCCAACCTAAGGTATTATGTTGTAATTTATATAAAGTAAATAATTTTTTTTAATAACTACAACAACAATGAAATGGAATATGGATGGATATATTAGACGGTTCATAGTTATTAATTATAAGATTGAAGCATACTTTAACATAAGCATAGAGTCATATTATATTGTGAATATAGTGGGGTTTTACACTACATATGGTCATGATTTTAAGTGGTTTCCTCGGTTATTTGTTTCAAAAACCTCATGCGATAATATAAGACACCAGATGCAGACATGGTCAGGTTTGTATTCTCAAAGTTCTAGAATCTGTTCTTTGTTTTTTTTAGTTCAATGTTAAAAAAAATCCGGGCCTATTTATATCACTTATGTTGTGTCATTTATTTACCTTTTCAATTACGACAACGTTAAGGCCTTGGTTTCAGGTTAGGCTACAATGTATCTTCGTTTATGTTAATTAAGTAATAATAAAAGGTTTAATCATGAAATTCATTTGTAATATTAGCCGTATATTTTAACATGTAACAACTATTTGTTATATTATTGTTATGTTAAATACCACCTTCAGTGATAGTAGAATCATGTATGATTGGTAGATAATGCAATGTAGATAGATATCGCAGAAGCTTTGTCTTTTAAAAGATCAAATGAGCAATGCTGGCCGCTTATCTTCTAATTTCCCTGTCATGCAACCAGATATTGAACTGGAGGAATTGGAGGTGTGCATTTCCATCATTAATCCTATTTCAATGATCTTGACTTCCATTTTGCTTCTTCGATTGGCTTATTTTGTGTTTAGATGAAGACGAGCAAAGTAAACAATTGTTGTCAGGGAAGAGAAAAAACATTGAATATTCTCCTAACAACAGTTGACAATTTTACTTAGGGCATATTGATCGAGTATCTTTATAAGATTTTTCTTATTGAGCGAGAAAGATAACTTAGTGAAACAAATGGAAATAGTGAAAAACTGCGACAATCTTATAAAAGCTCCATATTTAGGTGTGATCCCAACATCTTAGACCACCAAGCGCAGTTCAGTCAAGCTCCAACTGCTTGCTGTAACCAACATGAGAAAGATATTAATCTCCGAGTAACTGTTTATCCTATGGTTTTTGAGATTTGTTCAATTTCCATGAGTAAGATCATGTTACTGGGTCAGTACTACCAACAACAAATCAGACCTACTGAAGTAGAAAAGCAATGTTCACAATAACCGAGTATAGTTTCTCAAGATGCTTGGATATTTAGCAGTGCAATAGAGGATAAGTGGTTGCATCAAATTAAATTCAAGCATGAACATGTGTAGAATCAACAATGAAATGTAGAATAGATGGTTGCAATGCCAGTACCTATCACACATCTGTAATACTTTTTTTTAAGAGTTTCGGCAATGTCTATCACATATCTGTAATATTTTTTTAAGAGTTCCTGCATTTCCAGGACAAAAGAATTACAGACTAAAGATAAGGAGCTAATTCACAGCCAACACAAGTAGATCAACTTCAAAATCTATAGCTTTTTCTTTACCCAAGATAAACACAATGTCTGGGTTTCGATGAATAGCCTTTTTTAAGAATCTATCGAGTAATTGTTTGCCATGTGATTTTGTGAAATTTGTTAATTTTGATGATTAAAATCAAGTTACATGTTTAGTGAACTGACTTACGAGGTGAAAAAGAAATGTTTACATAATACACGTGCATAACACAAATATACATAAGTACAATCTACATACTTTCCTAAACTAGACGATTTCCAAAATCATTTAGAATTCTGTAAATACTCAAGCATACGACTCAAAGATGACATAAAAAATAGGATGTATAAACAAACAGAATAACAAGGTTTACTGCTACATAAACCCGGAAAATAATAGAGTTTTCGTATTACAACAAGTGAAGTTTGAGAACAGTAAAAGATATGGTTTTGTAGAACAATAAAATAGAAAAATAGCTCTCCACAACAAGATAATTTAAACTTTGAATCAAAATAGTGCAATAAATAAAGAACATAGCGTGATCAATCAACCAATGTTGGGTACATCAAAGAAAATTAAAGAATCCTACACATGGAACCCTTATTTCCTTAATAGAAAACTGATGGATTCTGGTGACAAATATGAATTAGAACGGTATATACATGGAGAACAGTATATGTACGAGATCACGGTTTCGCAATATTATGTTCGATTGAGTTTTATGAATCTAAAAAATATTGGATTAAATATCATTACAATAAGATCATGTATATATATATATATGTACAACGAAAGGAAAAGACAAAAACACGAGCTGAAATTTTAACGAAAGTGTTCGAATTAGATCATATTCGATTTAGTGAAATTTTAACGAGGGTGTCATGTACTTGTCTTAACTTAGTATAATTTTTTTAAACATTTTTATTGGTTAGGCCATTTTTTCTATTTGTTTATTTTGTGTGTCCAAAAGCCCAAGCCCAAGCCCATCAAATATACTTTATAGTAGGAGCCATTCAGAGAGGTCTGGCCATAACAGAAGCTTAACCTTGAGGTATTCTTCGTCTTTTTTTGAGAAACCTTGCAAAAAAAAAAAAAACTATTTAATTTGTTTTTCTATTCTTAGAGTGATCATCATTCAGTCCATGACTTGTTGCAAAATGGTACAGAAAGTGCCAAAGTGTTAAGAGTACAGTAAGTGCCAAAGTGTTGAGAAAACGGGTATATTTACAAGTACAAGTGCAAAATACTATAACCCCCATTCTATGTGGGTTCAACATATAGAAGCCCTACTAAATGGATCATTCATTATCAACTCCATTCTTTAGGAAAATGATATTACTAGGTCCAAAAAATAAATTTTTCTTCAGATCTGGCCCATAATTAATTATTACGAATTTTAATAATGACAACACTACCCTTTTGTATATATACAAGAGAGAAATCATAATATATTTTCATTTTTAGATTTTGTCTCTCTCTCCTCCAGACGAGATTTTCTTATGCAAAAATGGTTTCTCGTCAGATTCTTCATTTCCAGATTTGAAACAAGATTTCTCTCCCGAAATCAAGTTCTCACACAGAACAACATCGTCAACAACTCTTGTTCTTGCGATTTCAGTGCATATCGGTGAAGAAAAATGAATGAAAATCTTCAACAACAACTAGAAATGAAGATTTAATCATCAAATCATGATGACAAAGATAAGTTCGATATATCTTCATCTTTTCATTCAATTTAAAATTTTGATTTGTTGATTTCCAAATCGATATCAGAAGAAAAAAAAATTGTTTACTGTTGAAAACCTAATCGATCTGATTTCATCTAGAAATATTTATTCAAAACATGATCAGAATATAGATCTATAGTTATTTCATCTTGATCTCTCTTTTGAGATTGAAATTTTCAACAAAAAAAAATGTCAACAAATTTTCTAGGGTTTCGAATTGAATATCGATTTAGCTTTTAATCTATATTTCCGATAGAAAATCTAAGTTTATTTCTGAACTCAGAGCATCTTAATCTCCGTTACCCATCAAATGCGATCGGAGATGGAAACAACACGATTTTTCTTGAATCAATCGATTCATGTAATTTGAATCTAGGCACGTTTATGTTTGTTATTGTTACTGTAGATGTTGTTTTTGTTGTTGTTTTAGGTTCAATTTATTGTTTTCTATATTTCAATTTGATTTTATAGGGTTGATTAATGGTGTTGGTGATAATTTTGATGGAGAGGTTGAATAATAAGTGGATAAAATTGAAGAAGAATATGAGAAGAAAGAGGATTAACCATGTTTAGTTTCTGTTGCTGGTATTAGTGGTCGTCACAGGTTTGAGTTTACTATTCTTTCGCTCAGAATTTGATTAATATTTCAATGTGATTGAGTTTCTCATTTTGATGATGATGCATAACATGTGTAACTTTCGTCTACACATCCAAATTGCATGTGTAACTTTCGTCTACACAACCAAATTGCATGTGTAACTTGCGACTACACATCCAATTAGCTTATGTAACTTTCCTCTACGCATCCACTATACATTAAGTTTATACATTAAATACTAGATGAATAGAACAACAAATAATCTCATCAATATTTGTGGTTCTAATTTGCAGCCTCCCAAAATTAAAAGTTGTTAAGTTGTTAAGGTTCACTTCAATTGTTTAAATCCAGTGGTTTGAATGTATCATATTGAAATTGTATAAACTTCATGGTTTGAGTTTACTGTTCTTTTGTTCAGAATTTGATTTATATTTCAATGTGATTGAGTTTCTCATTTTGATGATGATGCATAACATGTGTAACTATCGTCTACACATACAAATTGCATGTGTAACTTGCGTCTACACATCCAAATTGCATGTGTAACTAGTGTTTACACATCCAATTAGCTTGTGTAACTTTCCTCTACACATCCACTATATATTTCAACTTATAATTGAAGTGAACCTTAACAACTTTTAATTTGGGATAATTGCTGGTTACATTGATGTGTATTTGCTAGTTACACATGCTTTGAATATGTTTCAATGCCTCTCTGTATATTTACTGCGAATGCATGTTATGGTTTACTTGTTGAAATAGAAATATATGAGTTAAAGTTAACTATGCTAATACGATTGAGTTGTGTCAACTAGAGAAGGAAGTTGCAGTCTTTGGTTGCAGAAACCCTGGAGAGATCCCATGGGTTGAGACTGAAGCTGGATACATTGTTGAGTCAGCTGGAGTGTTCACTAACAAGTACAAATCTTTTGCTCATTTCAATCTTTGATATTATCCCATACTCTTTATTTTCAAACCCAAGTTCCTTTTAAGAAATGAACTCCTACTAGTCAGTTGCATGTGTAACTGAAGTATGTAATCTTGTAGGAATTGATTTCTTTGAGATATGATGTTGATATGCATGTTTAACTCCTATTTACACATGATATATGCATGTGTAACTGAGGACCAAGTGAAGAAGATTGTTGACACACCAATGGTGCTGAAATTGCATCCATAGATGTTGTTGGTGAGTGGATGTATTGATAATGTTGTGAATATGTTATTACATTTGATATTTCTATGGATTAGAAGTATTTAAATGTAGTTGGGAATGTTTTTTGTATAGAGGTTGTGGTCAGTCCTCCATTTGTGTTCCTTACCTCAGCTAAAAGTTCATTGTATCCTGAGATTCAAGTAGCTGCTTGCTGGGTGAAGAAAGAAGGTGCTTTCACTAGTGAAGTTAGGTATGCATGTGTTTAACCTTTGCGCATTTGATTAATTACTTTGCAAATATGATCATCATATCATATTTGATTGAATTTATCCATCCATCCATTACTAGCCATATGCATGTGTAACTCCTAGTTACACTAGTCATATGCATGTGTAACTCCTAGTTACACTAGTCATATGCATGTGTATCGCCTAATTACACATGCTATATGCATGTGTAACTTTCAGTTACACAAGTCAGCTGGTGTAAGCTTACACGATAATATTTCTCTATATGATTCTTGGTTCATTTATGATCAATGTATGATGGAAAATATTGAATGGTGCTGGCAATAATTTTGATTGCTTTATTTGTTTTTGAATTATTTTTGTAGTGGATTGACTAGATACCTCAAATTCCACAGAGCTTGCTCAATAGTATCAGAAGTACAAGGATCAAGGTTTGTGTTTCGATTTTTAAAAGCCAGTACCTTTGGTTTATTTTGTCTAAAACTTATACAAGAAATTCACTGGACTTGACTGATAGACTAGCTTTGGAAATTGATATCATGAGATATATTGACATATTTAAACTGAACCAGGAATGTTGTTCATGTGAAACCAATCCATTGAATATGCAGTTTGATTTGCTGTTTTGGATGATAGCCATAAGAAGTTTGAATCCTGTTCTTTTATTGTTTGTTCGACTTGTTTCATTTCATCGATGGCTTCTGTGAGGTTTCTGTTATTGTAATTGGATTCCATTTAAAGAGAATGTTGCTGAGCTTGACTTCTGAGATTTAATTGTTTTAAATGTCCTTTGGAAAGTGATTCGTAGGCTCTGTTATAGTTGTTTTCATACTCAGTTACCCTCTCTTAGTGTATGTATCACTTTTGAAGCTCTTGTTGTACAAATGTTGCAGATATGCAAGCATTTTGGTATCGAGGAAGACAAGAATGGATGGGAACAGTTCTATTATAGGATGTGGCGGCTCATTTCTAGGATTTTGTTTTGCATATCAAGTGTTTTAACTCGTGTATTGTTATCAATAACAACTTATTACTATAATTGATAGACGGAGAAATTATTGTAAATAAATATTAAGGCTAATACATGTAACTTTTGTATGTTTCTTTTGATGTGCAACTGTTATGGCATGTGTAATTGTGGACTACACATGACATATGCATGTGTAACTTATCATTACACATGCATATAACTAATGAGTACACATCCATATGCATGTGTAACTTCTGCGTACACATGTGTAATACTGAGTACACATCTATATACAAGTGTAACTTTGCATTACACATGTAATATGAATGTGTAACTTCTGGATACACATGCCATATGCATGTGTAACTTTTGCGTGCACATCCATATGTTGGTGGTGGTCGGCGGGTGGTGCCGGGCGTAGGGTGGCGGCGGCGGTTGTCAGTGGCGGTGGGCGGCGGTGGTGGTCGAAGGTGTATGACGGTGGTGGTCGGAGGTGGTTGTTGTTGGTGGTGGTCGAAGGTGGCTGGCAGTGGTGGTTTGACGGTGGTGGTTTGTGGTGATGGTGGTCAGAGGTGGTTGGAACATCATCACACTATATTTTAATAATTTTGAGCCAAATTTAAATTTTATTTAATTATGGGCTTGACAATATACATAAGGGTATCAACGTCTTTTAATATTTCGGGGCCTAGATTTAAACTTCTTTTAATTAAGGGTTTGATATTATGGGTAACCCATGGGTCGGGCCTTAGCCTTAGTTTCCCACAAGTGAAAAATACTATTTACAATTTGAATGGGCTTTACAGTAATATAAAAACCCAGTAATGAATCATTTGCGGTAGCGATTGCTGAAGATTTGGTTTAAAGCTCATAGAAAAGCTAAGTGTCGATTGCCATTCCACCTCAGTTTTTCATGTTTCCTTTACAAAAAATAAATGCTACCCTCAGCTTCTTATGCCGGTAATTTGTTCGGTAGAGTTTCTTACGTTGTGATCGGGCTGAGACTGTGACGATCATCTTTCACTCAGCTTACACCGACCTCCATTTTTCTGAGTCGCCACTGAGGAAAAACTTGGCGGCGGAATTTTTTGAGAATGCAGTTTGATTTAAGATGAGTCTCATGGATCAATGGATCTCACGTTTTTAAATAATGGGTCAAATTTTTCGTGGTGGTTCCACTTGTGTACCTGGACGGAAGAAGAAATATTGATCTTACATATTGTTGATGTTTTTTGAAAGACATATCGTTGATGTTAACACCTTGGGGATTTGATGCCCTGAATCTCTTCTTTGTTAAAAAATAAATAAAATAAAATTACATATTGCCTTCTACAGTTAAGAATACACAGACAAACCTTCAATGCGCGTCATGTTGACAGGTCATTTTGGTATCAGTTGGCAAGTCTAGTAGCCTCTTTTCCTGCTTAATGAAGATGTTCTATAGTAATTTGTTTTTACATATGCGTGTAGCTCTATTGCCTGCAGTGAGAGACGACAATTCATCCATCACACGCAGATAGAAAATTTCCAAGAAACGTAGGATATCTGATCACAGAAACAATATATTTAGTTACAATCCTATATTGACCTGTTGCCAATGAAGAGGACTGGCCGACTGTGTATATATGTAAGTCATCAGTTATCTTGCAAGGGCGTATGTGATTTTCCATATATGATTAGTGTTGTGTGTTGCTCAAGTTAGGGGATGTGAAATCCATTTCAGATCCTGGGATATTATAATATTCCTGGGAATTATTATGGTTCAGCGATCTAGCTAGTTGAATCAATTAATCTGGTCTTCCACACATCCACGGTGTCGTACATAACTTTTTAACAGATAATAACTGAAAACTTGTTCAAGTTATCTAGGTCACACATTTCAATCATTACACTTACTTGCACTACATCATTTTCTTTCTACCTTAACCCATCCATCACCTACATATCTGCGATATACATATGATGCCAAGTTCAGAATAGTACTCCTTTGATGATCATATATACTAGTCTAATTCCTATTACACTGCAAGCACCAGTCTCCACCAATTAATGCCGTTTGTAATCATTTCAAGATGAACCCTCTTTGTAACTCCGTATATATATGCATGATTGCCATGAAAGTAGCTCTACAATCTCCCTGAGAACAGCTAACAAGAATTAAGTGCCACTCTTATATATTTGCACAACTAGCTTAATAATGCATATTATTTTCGATTAGTATAGATTGGAGATGGAAGTCTTGGACCCTTTTGAAAAAAAAAAAATGTGACCAAAAATTGAACCCGAATATCTTTTAAAACAGGATAGGATGGTCAACAATACTAAACACATGCATGCGGATTTTCAAAAACTGATTAAGCTCACCATTGCTTATTCTTATCTTAAGATTCGATAAGATCTTTGGTGACCATCTATATTTTTGAGAAGTTTTAACCAAATTTGGATGAGTGCATTCGTTTATGGTAATTAAGACTTTGAAAGTAGGTTTGTGAAAACGATACATTTTATCATCATAATTTGAATATTTTGGCGCTACATATAATAATGTCAATTAGATAAAGATCGAAAATGAATAACATCTGTTGTCTAGCAATGGTGATGATGATTATAATGATAATGACAATGAGCAGTGATCACGATGTCTAACAGAGATTACCCTATTGGCTAGAAAGGTTTACTTGTCAACCAACACGTGTTCGAACTGAATTTGAAGAATACATGTACAATGACATGAATATACACTATGCATGCATGTAAGAAGCCTAATCTAATAGAGCAAAATTCTGACATGTGAGTTATTACCGCTAAGCATGCAGTTTATCTTAAACAACGATGCTTAGTGGGGCTCTGCCACGAGATTAGCTTGAGAAAAGAAGAGCTAGCATGATTAATGGACAAGATCCCTTGTGATTAGATTATCACTAGTTTGAGTGCTTAGTGAGAATTTTGTTATAAATGGAATTAACCAAATATTTGAAACTAAGTTTTCCAGCTAAATGAAAGCATAATCAAGCTTAAGTTGGTTACACCTAACTAACATTTTGACAAAGACGAATCTCATTATGATTACCTTTCAAACACAAAACAAGAGAATTAGGATCATTGACAATTATCTCCAGCTGGACGAAGATCCCACGATGATTGTGCAACACGCATGCCACATCATCATTTAGGAATTTGCTACGTGCCGAGAAAGACAAGTCATGATCAAAGCCAAAGAGTGGGATGTGAATTAACAAGATAGTTACAGGGTAGAAGAGCATCCAGGTGAACTGTATGGGATCAACTTCATTCAGAACCATAAGCTTTTTTAGAGACTAGCTTCATTTATTCTACCTCGATTGTGATTGTTGGGAGGAAGTGAACCAAAATAAGGAAAGTTATATGGTTTTTGAGCCAAGATATCTAATTTGGGTTCCCATATACTAACGCGTGTTTTCCTACCGAGTGTTTCTTGTTTTCCCCTCTTATCAATTCTGCCTGTGTAACTTCACTATAATATGATCTAGCTGTATACTGATCAGCTAAGTCGAAATCAAAGTCAGTTACAATATTTTTATATGGTTAAACTTCTAGTCTTCCCAGTGGCGGAACCAAAGGTGGGCTAGACCTGGCTCTACCCCTAAAATTAGCAGCCCTTCATTTCCTTAACATTTTATGTGCAGTCCTCTGTTTTTTATAATTTAGTCCACCACCTTTATAGAAAAAAATAACTTAGCCCCCCCCTAATACAAAAGTATGGCTCCGCCACTGAGTCTTCCTATCATGAAGAAAATATGTACCGGAATACTAGCTAAACATAATCTATGTTTTTAATCATCCATACCATACCAGCTTTCAATGGGTTAAACTCAGTTTAAGCATGTTGATGCAAGGATGGTGTTGTAATATTTCATTTGAATTCCTTCAAAATATAAATTAATATGTATTTCGTTTGAATAAAACAAACGAATGATATATGCCTACCAAAACGATAGGGTACCACAAATTAGTTTTATTAAAAATATACTAGTCTGATAGAAACAGTTATTGTTCTTATCTATATTACTTGTCTTCTAGTCTAAAAGGAGAAAGGCGTTTTATGACCTAATTAAGGTGCTCCCATATGCAATGGATTGACTGGATAACCGCCATCGAAAGTCTCCATGTCGTTATAGACGTTGGAATATAGTCATGGCCTCATGGGTTCAAAACTTCAATAGGCATCCTAGCCTAGCTAACTTGTTTTTATACATTACCATGCACACTGTGGTTACCGACCCAAAAAGTAGCTAAGCGAGGTATAGTGCAAGTAGATACAGTTGGAGTAGTCAGGAGTGGAAAGTGGGATGCCCATAAAATTGGATAATATCCACCAAGGATGAAGAGAACAGTCGAAGACAATACGGAGTGCTAATGTATAGTTATAGTATGTATAAGAGTATAAGACAAGCTACTGGATATAAGACTATGTCACAGGTATAATGTTTGACCGAAAAAGCTCGAAGGCTCCAACAACCAGTAGGTCATATGCGCGTCCAAATGAATTCTAACCTTTTCTAAGCAGCAAACTTGCTTGAAGAACAAACAAGAAAGTAGTTAACATGGTGATTCTCGTTCTTGCTCCTATCCAACTAATATTCAACAATGTTCTGATTCAGTAATTCCCGTCGAAGACTAGTTATTAGTCATCTATATAAGAGAGCCAGTCGTGTTTTCCATCAACTGCCGCAGTTAACTGATAGTTTTTCCTTTTAACTGTAGGAGGGTGACAAGCTGACCCCACACAAAAAGGATTAAGGCGGCCTCTTGATGTTAAAACAAAAAAAGAACTTGAGAGTCAACTTCAAAGTAGCAAGCTTTATGGATCAAATTGTTTACCTGATGCTGATGAAACCAATTCCATCCATAAGCGCCTAAATTGCGGATCCCATATCCCACCAGTAACGTGCACAAAAGTGTTTTATTGGCCTCCCATGCCTGCTTGCTCAAAATTGCCTGCATTTTCAAGTCAAAACAGAAAGGCTTATTTCTGCTAAAATAGAAAATAAACAAAACTTGAGGGCCTAAATTCTAAAAAATCAAGATGATGAAAGGAATGATTTATTTTGCTGTTTGCAATTTTGCAAATAACAAAGGCATGACATCGAAAGCGTGCAAGCAGTTCCGACCGAAAATTTCCACGTTTCAATTCTGTTTCATTGCCTCATTTAGTATGGTCTGTGGTCCCACTAAGAATTTATACACGTGTTTACTTTACAGTGGTTCCTTATTTTTACACTTGTCGCATGATTAACGGTTCTGTTGCTGTACTTCAGCTTTATCTACGCCCTTGATCACTTATTAGCGTGTGTCGTCATCTCCAGTATCCTACACCACCTATGCGTGGAATGTTTATAAGAACAAATTTCTTTAACCATTTCTCATTTCCATTTTCTTCTAATAACTCTCTTCTTCTCTCTCAATCGATTCTAAGCAAAAACCCTAGTAAGAAAGATATCGAATTGAAAAACCCTTAATTTTTATGTTCATGGAGACCACTACAGATTCTTCTTCCAGCTCACAACAACCACATCTCCCTCCTGGTTTTCGATTCCATCCAACAGACGAAGAGCTCGTTGTTGATTACCTAAAAAAGAAAGCTTCTTCATCTCCACTGCCAGTTAATATTATTGCCGAAGTTGATCTTTACAAGTTTGATCCATGGGAGCTTCCTGGTATATATACTATGCACCCTCTCATCTTTTTTCTCTACTGTATGATCATTAATGCATGCGTACGTGCATGCATGTAGCTAATTTATATTGTTCTTGATATTTTTTACATAGGTAAGGCGACGTTTGGTGATCAGGAATGGTATTTCTTTAGTCCTAGAGACAGGAAATATCCGAATGGTGCAAGACCTAATCGAGCTGCAACATCTGGGTACTGGAAAGCAACTGGAACTGATAAACCAATCTTAACCTCTGGTGGGACTCAAAAGGTTGGGGTGAAGAAGGCACTGGTTTTTTATAGTGGAAAACCACCTAAAGGAGTCAAAAGCAGTTGGATCATGCATGAATATCGTCTCGCTGATAATAACGAGTCTAGTATGAAGCCTCCTTGTATTCATCCAGCTAACAAGAATACTTCACTGAGAGTACGTATGCATAAATTAGTCTTCTTATTGCTCTACTATTAGTCTACTTAATAAACTATTAGTTTTTAATTTTTCAGGCTTCAGTTAAATCTGAAAGTTTTCTAGCCTTTCCAGAAATTAGAAAACTCATTTTTCTTACAATAAACTTCACAATAAGCTAATTAAGAGCTCAGTTTAATGTTCACGAACTAATCACTGTTTGCAGTTGGATGATTGGGTTCTATGCCGAATTTACAAAAAGAATAGCTCTCAGAGATTAATTGAAAAGGATGATTCATTGGACGACATGTTTGCTTCACTGCCAGCCTCAAAATTTTACTATCGAGATCACGAACCAAACTATAATCCAAAGTTCAACGAAAATGATGAAAATTTCTTCAATGGTTTATTAGGTTCTTCTAACACAGAAGGTATTAATCAATTTGTTTCATCTTCTTCAGCTTCGACTTCATCTAGCTTCAAGCCGATCTTTTCTGGAACACTTCCATCATCTACTACTGAGAGTACCCAAACACTTAAGCGAACACTTCCTTCTCCTTATTGGCCAGACACTACAGGTATCACTATGCATCAATCAGCCAAGAAATTCCACACAAATAACAACATGGATGGGAACTACAACAGTGACAATAGTGGAAACTACAACGATACTAATGAGAATGTCAACAATGGAAGCAATGATAATACAATGGCGGCTTTACTAAATCAGCTACCCCAAGTTAGTCCTGTGAATCATCAAGTTCTTCTTGGGTCTCTTGGTGATGGTTTTTTCAGACAACCGTATCACAATTCCAACATGAACTGGAACCCTTAGTTACTAAAGGTATTTTCTAAGTTATTGATCAGATATAAATCCTAAGATACTCTGTGTGTATAAATTTCCACGTGTCAGTATAAGAAAAGGAACATAAGATATCAAGGAAACGAGGATGGCGGTTTTCTTATAGAGTTTTTGATTGGGCATCAAAGATTCTGTCTGTCAGAAGAAGAAAAATGTCCAAAGAGAGTCATCGTCTTAGTTCATGATTTCTCTCTCTGGGTACTGACTTTTTCAGAGCCGATATTTTCAGGTGAGTTATTAAGAATATCCTAAATTAAATAGGATCTCTATTTATTTTTCATACATGATTTGGTTAAACATATATACTTGTAAATTATTAAGTTTTTATAACCTAAAGATTGTCATTATTCACTGATTAACATTGTATAGAATTAATAATACAGATTGTTGGTATTGAGTTTTACTGATTATACTCTCCATTCTCTATTCTGTGCATACGATAAATTAAGGTATTTTTATCAGCGGTATTGCTAAAGTGGTTAAGGTAAATGTAATAAGACTGCTAATCAAATAGCTAGGTTCTTCCACATTTATCAGTGATAAGTGATACCTATAGTAGTAGAGTGATAAAGTAAGAAGTAAACATTACAACTAAAATTTGTATTTTTTTGCTTGATCATGTAACCATAAGGTAAAGCATTAGAAGCTTTCGTTCTGTGTCATCATTGAAATTCCATGGAACATAGTAGGGCAATCGGTACTGTTACTTTTATTTGCACTTTTAAGTAATAGTATTATTTCACTTGCACTGTTCAGCAAAAAACTTAATGATTCTAATTATTAGTAGTTAATTTTGTAATTAAATCTTATAACAAGGTTATATAAAATATCAATAGAACACCAATGTCAGATTATGCTTTCATAAAGAGGCTTTTAAAACTAATGGCTCTGTAGGATGACAGATTAGCGACGTATTTCTATTTATGTTATGTGATTTATCTCCTAATTCACATTAGGTTTTGTCGCTTTACAAAAGATAAATTCAAGTCACAAATGTTATCACGACAAATGTATATGGATTCTACTGCACGACGAATGGTCATCTTCATCTAGCATATATTGTTGTTTTGCAATTGGGTTTATGATTATGCTTTCAACCTAATCGTCGTGTTTTGTCAACGTTATCATAATACGTGTAATCCTATCATTGGATTTATTATTGACTTAATACTGATTGCTTAATACAAACGCTACCATCTATATTTTTCCCTTTTCACACTATTAAAATTCAATCTAAACTGCATCCTACAATTTACGAGTTAATTAAGCACCAATGACAACCCTTTAATCCTATTTCTCTCACTAATCTTATGGAAGTGTTGTCCCAATTTGGTTCTAAATTCAATCCTGGTTTTCTCCTAACACGAATTTTGATTTTTTTCTGAAGATATTTCAGAGTATATGTCATTATCATGGGATGGATAGGACCTAACATAGTATATTCCATGACCTAGAGATCACACAAGTAGACAACAAAGTTAACATCACGAACATTGTCATTTGTGACAATTGGGACCCAAAATATATCTATCAGAAGGAATCCCATCTATAGCTACATATACAAACCCATTACCACTAATAACTTTCCTTATCAGAGAAAGTGAACAGAAAGATTTTACATGAATACATTAACAATATCAAGTACTAAACCTTTTGGAATATAGAGATAATATGGGTTATGAAAAGTACTATTATCTTCATCTTAGATTGAGGAAAACCCTTAAATTTTACCTAGAAACTTCAAGCCAAATATGTACACACAAATATGGGTCCATCCCATTTAACTTGTCTGTTTGAATACAAAAGTCTCTTGTCTTGTTAAACTATTAATGTCAAAGTGTCTTAATTTTGCTTTCACTCATTTGATTCCTATCTTATCTTCTTGAATATTTTCGAGCAAGTTTTAACAAATTAGAGCTCGGGTCTAAATCCTTGTATATTTATTTTCAATTTTAGGGTCACCAATATTGGACTCGGTTATATATATCAAGCTTCACCCAAGAGAAGCTGAAAAAAATCTCCTAAGGAACCCTTCGTTCTTTGCGTGTTTATTATTTTGGGAAATTCATATTGTTTCCGGCTGTGGTTTACTTTCCTTGTCATTTAAGGAGTAAGTTTATGTACGACATAGTAGTACTAGAAGTATGAGGAGTTCTATTTGTGAAATGAAAGTGTCCTCGATGATCATTAATGGCCATCTTTTGAGTAGGCATACATAATAATTTCACTTCAATGTGATTCTAATGTTTTCCTAACTCTAATTAATATTTTCGCCTTGTCATTGTTCAGCGTTCTTTATAACTTTTTCTTTCTAGATCTTTGTTGGCCATTTTCACAACATTAACTTGAAACAAACTATGCGTTCATAATGCATATCTACCGCTTAGAATCTTAACATATTTATGTATAAAGTAAGGATGGGTTTGCATTACACATATTTTACTACAAATAGGTGTAAATCAACGAAAACTTTAAATTTACTCAGAGACATTTAAGCAAACAATTTAAAGTGTTATACTATGTTCCTAATCATAAAAGGAGATGGCTTCTAACAAGTTAGGATGCGGGTATAGTGGTATACTTACCTTTTAATGCTTTAAATCTCTCCATGGAGCTTCTCCTCGAACTTAACAAGTCATTCGCTGTCAGTAAATTTGGTGAAAAAGCTGTATCTGTGAAAAGAACAATTTCTGTAACTGGATTTAGAATTCGAAATGAAATTTCGGGCCAAACTCCTCTTTCACTGCCCACGTAATCATCGTATACGAGTCACGAGTGTAATGATTTAAGCTGAAACTACTCCCTGGCTGGAGCTTAATGGGCCCATAAAATTAGATGACCGCTACCACTGTAAGGGCCTAGAGGGCCGACGAAGATATCACTTGATCCTACACCCTGCAAGGCTACAACTACCAAAACCACATGGTGAGAGCAAAGAACAAAAGGTGCAATCAAAGAACATCAAGTGTGTCATTGCAAAAATAGTTTACCACTTCGAGCAAGAAGTAAGATAACAGCTTGGAAAACTAAATTGGTTGGCCAGTCCCACTGCTGATCCAATTCCATCGTATACTCCCAACAATAAAGTCTAGTTTTGGCCCTATCATTAGAGGAATAAATAGAAAATCTAATCATCTCCAGTGAGAGTCGATGTTCTTACTTTCCGCCCTTGTCATAGAACGATTTTTTGGAGACCAGCCTTTTTTTTCTCCTTCTGGGACTATTGTTTTATTTTGGGTAAGACATTTAGAAGTAAATCTAAGTCACCCCTTGTCCAAATATTTATATTAACACCAAAATTACTCTCTGATTAATCGTGAGTAATGATTAGTTAGTGTAACTATTAGTGCAATGATTAGTTAAATAATTAAGTTAAGTTAATTAGTGAGATTAAATTAATAGATGGGTTTTTTTAATAAGAAGTAGAATTATTGATAGAGTAAAGAAGAAGAAGATGGAGAAAAATCATTTTTTTTTTTTTAGTTTGGTGAACATGAATTGAGTGATTCAAGTGATGATAGCTCGTACGAATCTTCATCTCCTTCCTCTCCTAGAGTATTTGTCAATCTTCACAACGATTTGGATATGATATTTGTTAGAAGGTGAATGTATTCTTATCCAAACTCAATCTCAAGATGAAAATGATGGATTTTACCAACCACAACCAGAGAAAGAGTATTTGGGTACTCAGGTATGCTTTAAACATAGATAATGTTGGTTGAATTGGTCCAAACTTTCCTAAAAATGTAAAATTTTAAAGTAGATTTCGGCTAGGTCAAGTAAGTTCGGCTACTTTAAGTGAAGAACAGGTAGCCGAACATATCTCGAAGTGTAGTTTCGGCTAATTTTTCAAAAGACGTGGGTAGTCGTACTCACTATTAATGGAGGTTTTGTGTAGTTCGGCTAACAGATTCAACAACATGTAGCCGAACTGTTTTTATAGGATATACAGAGTGATGTGCGGCTCAGCCGGTTCCTTGCCGAACTCTAAGAGATCAATGTTCGGTTGGTTCAAAAGATTTACCTAAACTAAGTTTCTAGCCGAACTTCACGTAAAAAATTAGTTTAAAACTCAAGTGTTAACTTCGGCTAGCAGTTCCTTGCCGAACAATAGCCACTAAATGTTCGGTGGGTTCGCAAATTTGCCTTCCCAACCGAACTTTTTTTTCGGTTTGGTCGACAAAATTATGTTATTGTTGTATTACTTATTTGTGATTGCAATTGATGTTGTTCCATTTCTCGTAGATTGAATGCCAACCTATACCAGTGGATGATCAAATTTCACCCATTGATGTGTTGTACAAAGATACATCACATCACTATGTGCATGACTTGGTAGGTTGAAGAACAATTTATGTGTATTTCAATATTTTGAAGTATGTATATATATTTTTGTAACATTAAATTTCTTTAAGTATTCAACTTTCCTATTGAGGCGAAGAATTGGGCTAGAGAACATGCCAAGAAAGACATGTGTGTATTAGTTTTGAATGGAAAAGAAAGCCAAACTCGCTTTGAAATGGTTTTTGAGAGAAATGTAGATGTTAATCACAAGAAGAAGGGTTATGTGTATAAAGGAAAGACTGGGAGGGAGAACACAGCTTGCTAAAAAAAAAAAATGCTCGTTCAAGCTAGTATTTAACAAGAGCAAAAGAGTGAAGGGATGGGTTCTATCCAAGGTTGTGGAAGGTCGTCATAACCACCCTCGTCCGGAACATCTTGAAGGACATTACATGGACGCAAAGCTTACTCCTCAAGGAATTGAGAAAATAGCTAAATGTAGGAAAATGGATATTTCACCACTTAATATGCTTCGCTTACTAAAGGAGGATAACAAGGATAACCTATCATCTTTGTCCACCATTTAAAATGAAATTGAGAAAATTAAAAGGAATGAATGGAGATGTTAGAGCACTGCTCGGTCGAAGTCGCAAGCGTTGCTATCTCAAGCTTGTTTGTCATGTTCAGTTGATCAAAACTATATACTTGATTTCTAGTCTACTTATAGTTATGTCTCGGATTAGGATAAAATGTGTAGTTGAGCTTTAGACTTCACGGCGTTCACCAACTGAAAAAGAAGATCTACTGAGGAGCTTGGAGGAACTTCATCAACAAAAGGTATGTGGAGACTAAAACTTATTTATCACTCAGAAGTCTATTCTATTATATCTTCTAATGAGACTAAGTCGTATAGCTATATAGACTTTTACATTATACACATTTGATATTTCGAGCCGAGTTTATCTCGCTTATCTATTTCTCGAAATACATGTTGGAAGCTTTTTGCTTTAGCTATGTTCATCGTATTCTTGACGATTTTAGTTGGAAACAATTTATTTGCTGGAAACTAAATATTAAGTCAAAAGATGATCATGTGAAAATTACCTTGAACATCTTATATGATTTGTGCGAGACAGTCATTTGATGTTAGCTTGGGAAGTTTCGTATTGATCATTCGATCACTTGAAAATTACTTAAAGCTAATGGTATGTGTGAGATTACCATTATCGTCTTCTAAGGATGTTTCAATGATTGAAATAAAAGTTTAGAACGATTACCCATGTCTGGATACAACACGGTATGCATACCTAGTATGCGAACTGTATTGTGATGATTCAGGTCCGGAACTCTTGTTTGCGTACCTAGTATGCGAACGGGTTTACCTGAGTTGGGTCCGGAATGGTTATTCGCGAACTAGGTTTGCGAACGTCTTGACTAGGCCAAGGTCCGAAGCTGCTGTTCGTGTACCAAGTTTGCGAACACAGTAGTTAAGTTCTAAAATCGGTAATGTATGATTCTCATTTTCATGAACTAAAACATTTATGATTTAAGGAATGCAAATTAACTTTGCAAACCGTGGCTTAATGTTCATGAATTGATTCTTATATAAGTACTTTGTACGACCACGAATCAAACCGATTTCGTTTCAATTTGTTCATGAATATTTCTATCAGATAGTGAACAATTGAATGGATGTGACATTGTAGACAAGGCTGGAAAAGTAATTTTTCAGGGAACTCGTGGTAAAAATAATTGTTATCTTTTTTATAATCAGTTTAATAATTGTTGCAATTTGACTAAGGTGGAATCTACACATCTTTGGCATGAGCGTTTTGGTCACATCAACTATCGCCTTTTAACTAAGATCATTAACAAAGAACTTGTTAGAGGTTTTCCCAAAATCAATGCTAAGATTGATGGTGTCTGTGGTGCCTGTAAAAAGTTAAACAAACAAAAGTTCCACATAAATCATCTCGAGATATTCTCACTAAAACTCCACTTGATTTAATTCATATGGATCTCTTCGGTCCTATTCAACAACCTACTGTTGCTGGGAAGAAGTACCCATTAGTTATGGTAGATGATTACACCAGATTCACTTGGGTGGCATTCTTGGCTCATAAGAATGAAACCCTTAGTGTATTCAAGATTATTGTTAATAGAATCCATAACGAACAGGGTCGCAAGCTAAAGAAAATTAGAAGCGATCGTGCAAATGAATTCAAAGACACTAAAGTATTTGAATTTTGTGATAAACTGGGGATTATTCAACAATACTCACCACCCATTACTCCTCAATCCAATGGAGTTGTAGAAAGGAAGAATATGAACATTCAAGAAATGGCAAGGGTAATGCTTCATAACAAAAACTTACAGTTGAAGTTTTGGGGAGAAGCTGTTTTTACAGCATGCTATTTGATCAACCGTGTTTATTTATGGTCTAAGACCCTAAATACTCCTTATGAGTTGTGGTACGGTAAGAAGCCCAACTTATATTATCTCAGAGTGTTTGGCAGTAAGTGCTACATTCTAAAAGATCGAGAACAGAAAGGGAAATTTGATTCCCAAAACGATGAAGGTTTTTTTCTTGGCTATGCATCTAATAGTCGTGGTTTTCGAATATACAATCTCCGAACCCATGTTATGATGGAATCAACAAATGTTATCATTGACGATCTGAACAATTTCCGTCATGATGACCCTCCTGCTGAATTGCCTCCAACGGAGACAATTGAGAAGGTCAAAGAAATCTCAGAATCAGTAGAAGTTGTACCAACAGTTGCAGATCCTGACATTTCTAGTGACAAGGAGAAAACCCCTAGTCAGGGTATTCATGTTGAACGCGAACATGCACCACCACGACACCTCTGGGTTCAAAGGAATCATGATACTAACAGTATTATAAGAGGTAAATATTCTACAACTAAGACAAGAGGATAACTTCAAAATATTTGTAATTTTGGATGTTATCTATCACAAGTAGAACCAAAAAACATTGATGAAGCTCTTAGCGATCCCTTCTGGGTGAATGCAATGCATGAAGAGTTATATAAATTCCAAAGACAAGATGTATGGGAACTAGTACCTTGTCCCTCTAATGTAAATATTGTTGGTACTAAATGGATATTCAAGAACAAGTCAGATGAACGGCGCAATTGTCAGAAACAAAGCTAGACTTGTCGCTCAGGGATATTCACAAATTGAAGGTATCGACTTTGACGAGACCTTTGCTCATGTGGCACGCCTTGAGTCCATTAGATTATTATTAGCTCATGCTTGTTTTCTCAAGATTAAGCTATTTCAAATGGAAGTAAAATCCGCATTCTTAAATGGATGTTTAAAGGAAGAGGTATATGTTGCTCAACCTAAAGAAATTGAAAGTTCAAATTTTCCTGATCATGTCTTTAGGCTCAGAAAGGCATTGTACGGATTAAAACAAGCACCTAGTGCCTGGTTCGAAAAACTAACCACTTCTCTTCTTAGGAAAGTTTTTTCGAGAGGTGGAGCTCATAAGACGTTTTTTACCAAATAGAGTGGGAATGAGGTTGTTATTGCTCAATTCTATGTAGATGATATCATCTATGGATCGACCTCCGATAAACTTGCAAAGGATTTTCAAGTGTCTCTTGGAAGGGAATTTGAGATGAGCAACGTTGGTGAATTAAAATTCTTTTTGTGATTACAAATTGAACAACACAATGATGGAATTTACTTATCTCAAGAAAAATATGCTAGGGATCTTGTAAAAAGGTTCTGTCTTGATAAGTCAACTCTAAAACTTACTTATATGCCCACTACTGGCAAGCTACACAGAGATGAGAAAGGAATCAATATGGATCGGAAACTTTATCGATCGATCATTGAAGTCTTTTATATCTTACAGCTACTAGACCTGATATTGCTTTTAGTGTTGGTTGTTATGCTAGATTTCAGGCTAATCCAAAGGAATCTCATCTTGCTGCTGCAAAACGGATCATGCGATACATTCAACATACTATCGGTTATGGTCTATCTTATACTTTTGATACTAACACTGATCTTACTGCTTATTCAGATGTTGACTGGGCAGGATGTGTGGAAGACAAAAAGAGTACATCGGGGGGATTTTACTATGTAGGGTTGAATCTTGTGGCATGGCATAGCAAGAAACAAAACTAACAATCCCTTTCAACATGCGAAGCAGAATATATTGCTGCAGGTTCGTGTTGTACTCAACTTCTATGGATGAAACAAATGCTTGCTGATTATGGAATTGACACTGGCATAATGAAGATCTTTTTTGATAACTCAAGCCCAATTCGCATCACTGAGAATCCTGTTGAGCATTCAAGAACTAAGCACATCGATATAAGGTATCATTTTATTAGATATCTCTATGAAATGGTATTATTAACATGGAATTTGTGCCTTCCGAACAACAATTGGCTGATATTCTCACCAAACCTCTAGATACTGCAACATTTCAACACTTACGGCAGTCTATTGGTGTTGTTTTGGTTCATTAGATTTCTATATTTTTTTCCCTGGATTTATCTATATCTTTTTGGGCAATAAAAGCTTGAAGTTCCAGTGTAGTGTTGTTTAAGTTCCGCATTTGTTTCTATTAGTTGTATTGTTTTTCTAGTGTGCTTAAGAGTATAAGGAAATCCTTATTTTCTAGTAAAAGAAAGGTCGCTCATGTTGTTCTCTCGGGAATGACATCAAATGGGGGAGAGTTCTTAAATGAACTTGTTCTTAATTACCATATCTTTGTGGGGAGTGCGTCTGTGGAATATTGTAGGAGTTATCTTGTATCTTTATAAAATCCTTGATGAATACACTAAGTTTCGACTATGTGAAATCATCGGAACAAAGTTGATATGTTCTCTTTTAGTAATGAATTATCTCTTTGAGAATTTTATTATGATCCCATAGTTTTCGTACCTTTGCCAATTTATGTATTGACAAAAAGGGGGAGAATTATTCGGTAGTTCACACTACATACATATGGTTTACGGATCATTATGTAAGGGGGAGTGGTTTTCATTATAAGATGGAAGTATTGACTAAGGGAGAGTGATACATATCACAATAGTATTATTTCAAAGTTGTGATGCAATTGGACTTTGATTCTATATAATAATACTATGACACTGTATAACAATGTTTGAGAACCTTCGTTTTCATATTGTTATGGCTACAGATCTTTAACAACAATGATGTTAAGTTGAACACGTTCAGAATCGCTGGAGTACTTGGAATAACAAATAATTCAAGGAAAGTTGAAGAGCCAAGGAAATCAAGCATGATGGATGAGAAGCTACAAAGTTTATTTATTTTGTAATCAATATGTATTGATAGTTTTGTCACTAAAATTGACAAAGGAGGAGATTGTTAGAGCACTGCTCGGTCGAAGTCGCAAGCGTTGCTATCTCAAGCTTGTTTGTCAAGTTTAGTTGATCAAAACTATATACTTGATTTCTAGTCTACTTATAGTTATATCTCGGATTAGGATAGAATGTGTAGTTGAGCTTTAGACTTCACGATGCTCACCAATTGAAAAAGAAGATCTACTGAGGAGCTTGGAGGAACTTCATCAACAAAAGGTATGTGGAGACTAAAACTTATCTATCACTCATAAGTTTATTCTATTCTATCTTCTAATGAGTCTAAGTCGTATAGCTATATAAACTTTTACATTATACACATTTGATATTTCGAGCCGAGTTTATCTCGCTTATCTATTTCTCGAAATACGTGTTGGAAGCTTTTTGCTTTAGCTATGTCATCGTATTCTTGAGGATTTTAGTTGGAAACAATTTATTTGTTGGAAACTAAATATTAAGTCAAAAGATGATCATGTGAAAATTACCTTGAACATCTTATATGATTTGTGTGAGACAGTCATTTGATGTTAGCTTGGGAAGTTTCGTATTGATCATTCGATCACTTGAAAATTACTTGAAGCTAATGGTATGTGTGAGATTACCATTATCGTCTTCTAAAGATGTTTCAATGATTGAAATAAGAGTTTAGAACAATTACCCATGTCTGGATACAACACGGTATGTATACCTAGTATGCGAACTGTATTATGATTATTCAGGTCCGGAACTCTTGTTTGCGTACCTAGTATGCGAACGGATTTACCTGAGAAGGTCCGGAACTCTTGTTTACGTACCTAGTATGCGAACGGGTTTACCTGACTTGGCCAAGGTCCGGAGCTGTTGTTCTACCCAGTTTGCGAACGCAGTGGTTAAGTTCTAAAATCGGTAATGTATGATTCTCATACTCATGAACTAAAAAATTTATGATTTAAGGAATGCAAATTAACTTTGCAAACCGTGGCTTAATTTTCATGAATTGATTCTTGTATAAGTACTTTGTATGATCACGAATCAAACCGATTTCTTTTCAATTTGTTCCTGAATATTTCTATGAGATAGTGAACAATTGAACAACTTTATTTGAAACACAGTTAGATTCATCTGATTATCTATCATGATTGATTGATAATCATATTTGATCTAGAAGTGTTATATGAATATGGTTAAGACAAAAGTGTTCATATGGATAACTTCGGTTAACTGTTATTGAGCCAACCCAATATACACGTTTAGGTACGGTTACCCATATCTAAATAAAAGAATATTTCATTTGTGTGTAACAAGCTAAGACCATCTAACGGTGGATATTAATTGCTTAATTTCTAAGCAGACTTAGCTTGAATGCTTTGTTACTAAGCTATCTTAGCTTTGATTCTAAGTAACCCTGATTTGAAAGGCTATATAAGGGATAACCCTAGCAACTGGAAAACCTAATCCCGACACTTCCTTGTGTCGTAGTTGCAAACTATAGTCGATTCTCCTTTAACCTAGGTTTTCCAAAACCATTATTAGGTTAACGACTTGAAGACTTCATTTGGGATTCGTGAAGCCAGATCCAACTATTTTCTCTGTAGTTGCGTATTCTGATCTTACTTGTTCTATAGTATTGAGTTTTATCTTCTCTAAGATTTACTCGAGATTTATCTCTGATATGTAAGATATAAAAAGTAATCACAACAGTTCTTCGTCTCAGACTCTTGTGATTTCGCAATAACTTCTTCTGTTAATCAGTTAAGTTATTATGAGATGTCTAATATTTCTAGGATGCTCTTCGGGAGTATAAGACCGTGTTAGAGCACTGCTCGGTCGAACTCGCAAGCGTTGCTATCTCAAGCTTGTTGTCAAGTTTGGTTGCCAAAACTATAAGTCTTGATTTCTAGTCTACTTATAGCTAAGTCTCGGTTTAGGATAGAAAGTGTAGTTCAGCATTAGACTTCACGGCGTTCATCGATTGAAGACGAAGAACTACTAAGGGGAGCTTGTGGAACTTCATCAACAAAAGGTATGTGGAGACTTGTACTCATCAATCACTCAAAAGTCTATCTACTCTATCTCCTATTTGAGAAAAAAGTCGTATAGCAATATAGATTTCGATTATGCACATTTAATATTTCGAGCTGAGTTTAACTCGCTTGCATATTTCTCGAAATATGTGTTGGTAAGCTTTCGCTTTAACCAAGTTCATCTTATATTCTTGACGAAAGTCAAAAGATGATCATGTGAAAATCGCCTTGTAACATCTTACATGATTTGTGTGAGACAGTCATTTGATGTAGACTCGGAATATTTCGTATTGATCATTCGATCACTTGAAAATCGCTTTGAAGCTAATAGTTTGTGTGAGACATCTATTGTCGTATTTCGAGAATGTTTAAATGATTGAAATGGGAGTTTATAACACTTAACCATGATTTGATTATAAGCACAGTATGCGTACTTGCATATGTGTTGATCCAAGACCGGAACTTAGTATGCATACCCGTATGCGTACTGGTTGGTCAGGTAAAGTCCGGGAGCTAGAGTATGCGTACCTGTACGCGTACTGGCGAAGTCAGTTGAAGTCCGTGTACTAGAGTATGCGTACATGTACGCGTACTGGTTTCAACTAAAGTTTGGATGTGTACGACAGTATGCGTACCCGTTTGCATACTGGCGAACACAGTCCAAGTTCGGCTATTTAGGTATTTGTACCCTTTTTCATACTTGAGTGGGTTATGTTCTAAAATCGGTCTATTCATGAACTAATACATTTATATATAATAAGGAATGCAATCTTTTGCAAACCGTGGATATAATGTTCATGAATTAATTCGAGTGAATCAAAATCGATTTTGCTTCAATTGTGTCTTGTATACTTCTATGAGAATATAAACAATTGAACAACTCTAGAACTAGTATTATTTGAGTCACTTTAACTAGTTATGGTTAAGATGAATATGGTTGATATGAAAGTGCTCATATGGCTAACTTCGGTTAACTATTGTTGAGCCAACAAGGTGTACACGTTTAGGTACGGTTACCCATATCTAAATTAAGTCACTTTTCATTTGTGTGTAACAAGCTAAGTTCGATCTAACGGTTGAAAGATATTATCTTGTGTCTAATTAGGTTTTCATCTAACGGTGAATATTGAATGCTTTGTTACCAAGGTAACTTAGATTGCAAACCCTGATTTGAAGACTATATAAAGGAGAACTCTAGCAACTGGGAAACCTAATCCCCATACCTCCTATGTGATACCAGTTGCGACTAGAGTCGATTCTCCTTTAACCTTAAGTTTTTCACGAAACCCTGTAGGTTAACGACTTGAAGACTTCATTGGGATTGTGAAGCCAGACCCAACTATTTTCCCTGTAGTTGCATGTTATGATCTTTTTTTTTTCTATCGTATTGAGTACTGTCTTCTCTAAGATTTTCTCGAGATTTATTCTCTGATAGGCAAGATTAAAAGTAGTCACAAACATCTTCGTCTCATCGTTTGTGATTCCACAATATCTTGTTTCGCTACCATACGATTAAGATTATTATGAGGTGATTGATATTTCTAGGCTGTTCTTCGGGAATATAAGTCTGGTATATCAATTGGTTCCTGTTCACCTTGATTTATCAAAAGACGGAACAAAAACTAATAGGTTTATCTGTGGGAGACAGATTTATCTATTCAATAGACTTTTCTGTGTGAGACAGATTGATATATCAAGACTTAGACTTTGGGTCGTAGTAACTCTTAGTTTTGGGTGAGATCAGCTAAGGGAATCAAATGCGTAGAGTCCTGCTGGGATTCATAGGCGAATGGAACACGACTGTACCTTGATCAGTATGAGATTGGTTAGGGCTCAACTACATTCCAGTCCGAAGTTAACTTGGAGTAGGCTAGTGTCTGTAGCGGCTTAATACAGTGGGGTGTTCAAATCTGGACTAGGTCCCGGGGGTTTTCTGCATTTGCGGTTTCCTCGTTAACAAAATTTATGGTGTCTGTGTTATTTCTTTTCCGTATTATATTTTTATATAATTGAAATATCACAAGTTGTGCGTAAGTTCAATCAATTGTGAATCCGACCTTTGGGTTGTTGATTAAATTGATTGACACTTGGATATTGGTTTTTGATACCGTCCAAGTTATTCCTTATATTCAATCGGGATCGCAAATTCCTATTTGTTTGATGGCAGATTGAATTGAAAAATAGAAATATAACTCTTGGATATACTTTTCTTAAGATTGAGTCTGACTGTCTAGTTGATTCTCTTGAAAGTTTATTGGAGTTAGTCCATACAGATTTCTAAGCGAAATATTGGGTGTGGTTGTTAGACCCCCGCTTTTTCATTTGGTATCAGAGCAGGCAAACACGTTTAAGACCTCATAAGTTTATGTTTGTAGCGATCTGACTCTATGGATAGTAAAGTCTCTATAAACGCTTCACCGGGATTTAACTCTGATCTTAGAGAAAGTTCTGAATAGATTGTTAATCTCCAGATGATGTTGGATGAACAAATCCGGATCAATTTCTATCTTGTTGTTGAAATCGCAAGGTATGAGGATTTGAAGTCTGTCAAAGTATCTTCAATGGATTTGAATAACTCCTCTAATTCTTTTCTGAAGAATTGTCGCAAGTCAGGAGATAAGCGAGGTTTAGGCTTTGTGAAACCTGATATGACTCAGAACCACTCAGATGAGTTTAAAGATGTTGGTCCATGTATGTTCTGCGATTCTAGTAATCATTTTCAACATACGTGTACATCTTTTAAGAAAAGTTTAAAAGTTGCTAGTAATCTTCATAAGAAAGCTGAACAACTGTTTACTTCTCTAAGATGTTGTACAAATCTAACAAGATATCTCAAACGGGATAGTAGTGTTAGTATTGGAGCATTTTCTCTAAAATCAACATCACCCTTTCAATGGTTCCTTGATAGTGGATGTATCCGGCATATGACTGGAGATCTTTCGTGGTTTGTCAACACAAGCGACTTTGATGGTGGTCCAGTAACATTCGGAGATGGGAGATGTTGTTACATAAGCAAGAAGGGAACGATCAAATTACTTAGCATTCCTGAAATCCATGATGTCGTATACGTTAAAGGTATGACTGCTAATCTTCTTTTTGTTAGTCAAATTTGTGACAAAGGCCATAAGGTTGTTTTCAATACAAATGTATGTGACATTGTAGACAAGTCTGGAAAAGTAATTTTTCAGGGATCTCGTGGAAAAAATAACTGTTATCTTTTAGATACTCTGTTTAATAATTGTTGCAATTTGACTAAGGTGGAATCTACACATCTTTGGCATGAGCGTTTTGGTCACATCAATTATCTCCTTCTAACTAAGATCATTAACAAAGAACTTGTAAGAGGTGTTCCCAAAATCAATGCTAAGATTGAAGGTGTCTGTGGTGCCTGTCAAAAGGGTAAACAAACTAAAGTTCCATATAAATCATCTCGAGATATCCTCACTAAAGCTCCACTTGATTTAATTCATACGGATCTCTTCGGCCCAATTCAATAACCCACTGTTGCTGGAAAGAAGTATGCTTTGGTTATGGTAGATGATTACACCAGATTCACTTGGGTAGCGTTTTTTCCTCATAAGAATGAAACCCTCGGTGAATTCAAGATTATTGTTAATAGAATTCAGAACGAACAGGGTCGCAAACTAAACAAAACTAGAAGCGATCGTGGCACTGAATTCAAAGACATCAAAGTTTTTGAATACTGTGATAAACTAGGGATTATTCAATAATACTCACCACCTATTACTCCACAAGATAATGGAGTTGCATATTGGAAGAATAAGAACATTCAGGAAATGGCAAGGGTAATGCTCCATAACAAAAACTTACCATTACGGTTTTGGGGAGAGGCTGTCTTTACGGCATGCTACTTGATTAATTGTGTTTATTTACGATCAAAGACCTTAAACATTCCCTACGAGTTGTGGTACGGTAGGAAACCTAACTTACACTATCTCAGAGTGTTCGGCAGCAAGTGCTACATTCTAAAGGATCGAGAACAGAAAGGGAAATTTGACTCAAAAAGCGATGAAGGTATTTTTCTTGGCTATGCATCTGACAGTCGTGGTTTTCGAGTATTTAATCTCAGAACACAAGTCATGATGGAATCGTCAAATGTTATCATTGATGATCTAAGTAATTTTCGTCATGATGACTCTCCTGCTGAATTGCCTCCAACTGAGACAATTGAGAAAGTCAAAAAAATTCCAGAATTAGTAGAAGTTGTTCCAATGGTTACTGGTCCTGATGTTTCTAGTGATGAGGATAAAAAACCTAGTCAGGCTATTCCTGTTGAACAAGAACGTGCTCCTCCGTGGCACCTATGGGTTCAAAGGAATCATGATACTAACAGTATTATTGGGGGGAAAGATTCTACTGCTAAGACGAGAGGACAACTTCAAAATATTTGCAATTTTGGTTGTTATCTATCGCAAGTAGAACCAAGAAATATTGATGAAGCTCTCAGCGATCCCTTTTGGGTGAATGCAATGCATGAAGAGTTAAATCAATTCCAAAGACAAAGATGTATGGGAACTCGTACCTTGTCCCCACAATATCAATATTGTTGGTACCAAATGGATATTCAAGAACAAGTCTGATGAATTTGGCACCATTGTCAAAAACAAAGCCAGACTTGTCGCTCAAGGATATTCACAGATTGAAGGTATTGACTTTGACGATACCTTTGCTCATGTGGCACGCCTTTAGGCCATTCGTTTTTTATTAGCTCATGCTTGTTTTCTTAAGGTTAAGATGTTTCAAATGGACATAAAATCCGCATTCCTAAATGGAAATTTAAAGGAAGAAGTCTATGTTGCTCAACCTAAGGGATTTTAAAATCTTGATTTTCCAGATCATGTCCTTGAACTCAATAAGGCATTATATGGGTTAAAACAAGCACCTCGTGCCTGGTTCGAAAAACGAACTACTTCTCTCCTTATGAAAGTTTTTTCGATAGGTGGGCTGATAAAACTTTGTTTACCAAATGGAGTGGGAAAGATGTTATTATTTCTCAAGTTTATGTAGATGATATCATCTATGGATCAACATTTGAGAAACTTGCAAAAGATTTTCAAGTCTCTCTTGAAAATGAGTTTGAAATGAGTTATGTTGGCGAATTAAAATTCTTTTTGGGATTACAAATTCAACAACACAAGGATGGAATTTACTTATCTCAAGAAAAATATTAAAGGGATCTTGTTACAAGGTTCGATCTTGATAAGTCAACTCCAAAACTTACTCCTATTCCCTCCACTGGTAAACTACATCGAGATGAGAAAGGTGTAAATGTAGATCAAAAACTCTATTGATCTATCATTAGAAGCCTTTTATATCTCACAGCTACTAGACCAGATATTGCTTTTAGTGTTGGTTGTTGTGCTAGGTTTCAGGCCAATCCAAAGGAATCTCATCTTGCAGCTGCAAAAAGGATCATGTGATACATTAAACACACTATCGGGTATGGTCTATCTTATACTTTTGATACTAACACTGATCTTATTGCCTATTCAGATGCTGATTGGGCAGGATGCGTGGAAGACAGAAAGAGTACATCAGGGGGGTTTCTACTATGTAGGATTGAATCTTGTAGCTTGGCATAGCAAGAAACAAAATTCACAATCCTTTTCTACATGTGAAGAAGAATATATTGATGCAGGATCATGTTGTACTCAACTCCTATGGATGAAACAAATGCTTGCCGATTATGGAATTGACACTGGAATAATGAAGATATTTTGTGATAACTCAAGCGTGATTCGCATCAATGAGAATCTTGTTGAGCACTCAAGAACTAAGCACATTGATATAAGGTACCGTTTTATTCGAGATCTCTATGAAAATGGTATCATCAATATGGAATTTGTGCCTTCCGAACAACAATTGGCTGATATTCTCACCAAACCATTAGATACTGCTACGTTTCAACACTTAAGGCAGTCTATTGGTGTTGTTCTGGTTCATTAGCTCTTCAAACTTCTTACCCCTGAACTTATTTCGATCCGTTGGGCAATTAAGTTTGGAATTCCGGTATAGTGTTGCTTCAATTCCGCATTTGTTTCTAGTAGTTGAATTTCTGTTAAGTATCATAGTTTAAAAATAAATCCTTATTTTCTTGTAAAAGTAAGGTCGCTCTTGTTGTTCTTTCGGGAATGACATTATATGGGGGAGAGTTCTTAATTGAACTTGTGCTTTATTGCCAAATCTTTGTGGGGAGTGCGGCTGTGGAATATTGTAGGAGTTTTCTTGTATCTTTATAAACTCCTTGATGAATGCATTTAGTTTCGACTTTATGATTGCATCTAAACAAAGTTGATATGTTTTATTTTAGTCATGAAGTATCTCTATGAGAATATCATTATGATCCCACTAGTTTTCGTACCTTTGCCAATTTATATTGACAAAAAGAGGGAGAATTAATGTGTAGTTCACACTACAAATACATATGGTTTACAAATCATTATGTAAGGGGGAGTGATTTTTATATGAGATAAAGTATTGACTAAGGGGGAGTGATACATATCACCATAGTATTGTTGTCAAAGTTGCGATACAATTGGACTTTGATGCTGTGTAAGGATACTATGACACTGTATAACAATGATCGAGGGCTATTGTTTTCTCATTGTTATAGCTATGGATCTTCAACAACAATGATGCTGAGTTGAACACGTTCAGAATCACTGGAGTACTTGGAAGTGACGAAGATTTCGAGTAATGTTGAAGAACCAAGGATATCAAGCATTTGGATGAGAAGCTACAAAGTTTATTTATTTTGTAATCCATATGTATTGATAGTTTTGTCACTAAAATTGACAAAGAGGGAGATTGTTAGAACATTGTTCGGTCGAACTCGCAAGCGTTGCTATCTCAAGCTTGTTGTCAAGTTTAGTTGCCAAAACTATAAGTCTTGATTTCTAGTCTACTTATAGCTAAGTCTCGGATTAGGATAGAAAGTGTAGTTGAGCATTAGACTTCACGGCGTTCATCGATTGAAGATGAAGAACTACTAAGAGGATCTTGTGGAACTTCATCAACAAAAGGTATGTGGAATCTTGAACTCATCTATCACTCAAAATTCTATCTACTTTATCTCCTATTTGAGACAAAAGTCGTATAACTATATAGACTTCGATTATGCACATTTGATATTTCGAGCTGAGTTTAACTCGCTTACATATTTCTCAAAATATGTGTTGGTAAGCTTTCGCTTTAACCAAGTTCATCTTATATTCTTGACGAAAGTCAAAAGATGATCATGTAAAAATCGTCTTGTAACATCTTACATGATTTATGTGAGACAGTTATTTTATGTAGACTCGGAATGTTTCGTATTGATCATTCGATCACTTGAAAATCGCTTTGAAGATAATAGTTTGTGTGAGACAGCTATTGTCGTCTTCCGAGAATGTTTCAATGATTGAAATGGGAGTTTAGAATACTTAACCATGATTGGATTTTAAGCACAGTATGCGTACTCGCATATGTGTTGATCCAAGACCGGAACTTAGTATGCATACCTGTATGCGTACTGGTTGGTCAGGTAAAGTCCGGGAGCTAGAGTATGCGTACCTGTACGCGTACTGGCGAAGTCAGTTGAAGTCCGTGTACTAGAGTATGCGTACCTGTACGCGTACTAGTTTCAATTGAAGTTTGGATGTGTACGAAAGTATGCGTACCTGTTTGCATACTGATGAACACAGTCCAAGTTCGGCTACTTAGGTATGCGTACCCGTTTGCATACTTGAGTGGGTTATATTCTAAAATCGGTTTATTCATGAACTAATACATTTATATAATAAGGAATGCAATCTTTTGCAAATCGTGGCTATAATGTTCATGAATTAATTCGAGTGAATCAAAATCGATTTTGCTTCAATTGTGTCTTGTATACTTCTATGAGAATATAAACAATTGAACAACTCTAGAACTAGTTTCATTTGAGTCACTTGAACTAGTTATGGTTAAGATGAATATGGTTGATATAAAAGTGTTCATATGGCTAACTTCGGTTAACTATTGTTGAGCCAACAAGTTGTACACGTTTAGGTACGGTTACCCATATCTAAATAAAGTCACTTTTCATTTGTGTGTAACAAGCTAAGTTCGATCTAACGGTTGAAAGATATTAGCTTGAGTCAAATCAGGTTTTCATCTAACGGTGAATATTGAATGCTTTGTTACCACGGTAACTTAGATTGCAAACCCTGATTTGAAGACTATATAAAGCAGAACTCTAGCAACTGGGAAACCTAATCCCCACACCTCCTGAGTGATACTAGTTGCAACTAGAGTCAATTCTCCTTTAACCTTAGGTTTTTCACGAAACCCTGTAGGTTAACAACTTGAAGACTTCATTGGGATTGTAAAGCCAGACCCAACTATTTTCTATGTAGTTGCGTGTTCTGATCTTGCTGTTTTCAATCATATTGAGTATTATCTTCTCTAAGATTTTCTCAAGATTTATTCTATGATAGGCAAGATAAAAAGTAGTCATAAACATCTTCGTCTCATCGTTTGTGATTCCACAATATCTTGTTTCGCTACCATACGATTAAGATTATTGTGAGGTGATTGATATTTCTAGGCTGTTCTTCGGGAATATAAGTCTGGTATATCAATTGGTTCCTGTTCACCTTGATTTATCAAAAGACGGAACAAAAACTCATAGGTTTATTTGTGGGAGACAGATTTATCTATTCAATAGACTTTTCTGTGTGAGACAGATTGGTTTATCAAGACTTCGATTTTGGGTCATAGCAACTCTTAGTTGTGGGTGAGATCAGCTAAGGGAATCAAGTGTGTAGAGTCCTGCTGGGATTCATAGGCGAAAGGAACACGACTGTACCTTGATCAGTGTGAGATAGGTTAGGGCTCAACTACATTCCAGTCCGAAGTTAACTTGGAGTAGGCTAGTGTCTGTAGCGGCTTAATACAGTGTGGTGTTCAAATTTGGACTAGGTCCCGGGGGTTTTCTGCATTTGCGGTTTCCTCGTTAACAAAATTTCTGGTGTCTTTGTTATTTCTTTTCCGCATTATATTTTTATATAATTGAAATATCACAGGTTGTGCGTAAGTTCAATCAATTATGAATCCGAACTTTGGGTTGTTGATTAAATTGATTGACACTTGGATATTGGTTTTTGATACCGTCCAAGTTATTCCTTATATTCAATCAGGCTCGCAAATTCCTATTTTTTGATTGCAGATTGAATTTAGAAATAGAGATATAACTCTTGGATATACTTTTCTTAAGATTGAGTATGACTGTCTAGTTGATTCTCTTGAAAGTATATTGGAGTTAGTCCATACAGATTGCTAAGAAAAATATTGGGTGTGGTTGTTAGACCCCCGCTTTTTCAGACCGGATTATTAGTTGGTTCCTGTTCACCTTGATTTTTGTATCAAAAGACGGAACAAAAGAATAAAGGATAGAGATATCTGTGGGAAACAGATTTGTTTATAAGTCTTTTACTTTGGGTCGTAGCAACTCTTAGTTGTGGATGAGATCAGCTAAGGGAATCAAATGCGCAGAATCTTTCGTGGTTCTAGAGACGTAAGGAACGCTACTGTACCTTAATCGGTGTGAGACTTGGTTAGGGATCAACTACATTCCATTCTGAAGTTAACTTGTAGTAGGCTAATGTCTGTAGCGGCTTAATACAGTGTGGTGTTCAAAGCTGGACTAGATCCCGGGGTTTTTCTGCATTTTCGGTTTCCTTGTTAACAAAATTTATGGTGTCTGTGTTATTTGAAATATCACAGGTTGTGCGCAGTTCAATCACAGTTGATAAATCCGACCTTGTTTGTTGGATATAACTTGATTAACACTTGGGCATTGGTCTTTGGTACCGTCCAAGTTATTTCTCATATCAATCAGGATCATGGATTTCTATTTGTTCGGTTTGCTGATTGTATTGAGAAAGAGATAAAGCTCTTTGATATATTTCCTTATTGAGTCTCACTTTTAAGTTGGTGCTCTCGGAATTATATTGTAGTTTAGTCCATACAGATTGCCGAACGAATTATTGGGTGTGGTTTTTATACCCCCGCTTTTTCAGGAGAGATAGACAGGTGATACAATAAATTATTATTTTTTGTCTCAAGAGAAAGGCTACGCGGTTCAAAAGAAGGAAGGTTCGGATGAAGACATAACGCATCTTTTTATTGCGCATCTGAAAAGTGTTCAATTGGCTCAATGTTTTCATGAAGTTCTTATAATGGATTGCGCTTACAAGACTAACAAGTATGAGATGCCATTGTTGAACATTGTTGGTCGTACGTCGACGAAGTCACATTTTACCGTTGCTTTTTGTTTTCTAAAAGTCGAGCAAGAACCAAGTTACACTTGGGCGCTACAACAAGTGAAGGCGATCTACCGAGATGATGATATCCCTGGGGTTATAATGACGGACAATGAAGTAGCATTAATGAATGCAATAGAGAAAGTGTTCACATTAGCACATAATACGTTTTATACGTTCCATATATGGTGTAATGTGATGAATAGGTGCAAGCCTCAAATTTGTCCACCTAAGAGGAAAGCATTTGAAGAGATTAGTAAGCTACCGGAAGATGAACAAGCTGATGCAAAAAGGAATTTAATAAAAGAATACATTCGAAATCATGCTAAATGGGTTTCTTTCTCCGGTGAATGGGAGTCATTTACTTGGTATAATCTAAATCCTGCGGCGAATAATCTAAATCTTGCTGCGTTTATCGATCATTGGTCTATCCTCGATTATCCCGAGGATATTGTAATGTATGTGCTTGGTCGATGGTTCGAACTGCATAAAGAGCGGTTCTTTTATGCATTTACCAACCACCATAAACACTTGGGGAATCAAGCGACAAGTTTGGTAGAGTCGGCTAACCACCGGTTGAAGAAGAATCTTTTTGGATGTGTCGAAAATTTTGTGATCATGTTTAATGCTATGGAAAATTACTTCAACCGAGAGATTGATGGAATTAAAGATAAATTACAAAAAAGCTATATCATGAAGTACAAGAAACGGGGCCATCTTCGGTTGTTCAATGGAATCAATTATAATGTTTCCCATGCTTGTATTAAGAGGTTGATTGTAAAAATTGAGTTGATGGATAAATGGGAAACCAAGCGGGATGAGGTATGTGTTTGTAACATGATGAAGTCTATGGGACTCCCTTTTTGCCATATAATAGTTAACTATGAAGTTCGGTTACCTAAGATTTTTTACCATCTTGCCGAACAACTCTCTATAATTCAAATTTTTGGTCTGTGATTAAGTTCGGTTAGATCGATAACTTGGCCTTATGGACGAACTCTACACATACATTAAATAGTGAAAATGAACCATAATACCAATTCTTTTAACTAATCGTTTAAAACACACATTAAACCAAACTACAATTCCCATTAACTTAAAACACACATTAAACCACATTACCAAATTATTTAACTAATTGTTGCAACCACACTAACATAAGAAACCAAACATGTGAAATCCACAATTAAAAAGTTTACCAAAATAAATGATCACTCATTCACGACGATCACTACGAGGAACTCTTTTTTTTTCTTGTGTCTAGGAGGAGCATGTTCTTGTTTTTCATCGTCACTTTGGGTGTCCTCTTCACCGCATTGTTCTTCAACCACCCGACTTGAACCTTCCCCTTGTTGTCGACTCCTCTTCACCCGCATGGGATTGATTGGATCAACAACATTGGGTGATAAAACCTTAGTCCATTGGTTGTAGAGGTCGGTTTGTTATTCAGTGTTCATCGAAGCTTCACTGCGGATTTTGGCCATCATTTTCTTCAACAATTTCTTACTCCCATTCACCTATTTTCAATCAAAACCACAAATAATATTTTTTTTCAATACTTAATAACAACTTGAAAAGCATAAATAGGAGACCATATATTAGCACGTTATTCCATGACTTCATGGCGTCTTCGCCACAAGTAGGCATTTACTCTTGAACTCTCTTAGACTCTATCTCCCTTTCCTTTGCCTTATCAGCACGAGCTTGTTGTACTCTATTAATTACAAGAGGATGATAAATATGCTGATACCATTCCATGTATCCCTCGCCAGTGGATCTTGGATAATCCTCCACTTTTACACAATCCTCAGCTGAAATATAATACTTAAAGAAGTTGTTCCAGTGGTCTACATATGGAGTTGGTTCATACTTTGGGACAAAATATTTCTCGGTGTTCCTCGTTCCTCTAACCTTCAATTTGAAGTTTTCTTGATCCACTTGTGGAATAGTTTGGACACAAGAAAGTTGTCTTAATACTCTTCGAGGATTATACATTGAGCAACCGCTAGGATGAAACGACGGTCCATAGTAACACGGGATAGGTGAGAAATCCTCAACCTCGACTTCTTCGTCTTCATCAGAGGGAATAGTGTATGGATGGAAAATCACATCTTCAACCGACGCATTATCCAGTCCCTCCCTCAACTTCAACAACCCAATTTCTTTTTCCTTCTTCTATGAGTCTAAGAATTGGTATTTCCCGGCTGTAGGCTTCCTATAAAGCCAAGGATCCTTAGCATGAGCTAATTTCAATCCAGGGAATTGGTCATACACCCAAACCTATGTGAAGGAGCCAAAAATATTAGGTTAACACAATAGTTTGGCTATGCGAAAAATAACTTCGGTTAGCAACAATAAATTTCGGTTTGGTCGCAAACTTAACTTCCAAACCGAACTCTGGAGTTCGGTTACCTAATTATTTCATTCCTCAACTGAACATTTGTTTGTATACCCTCTATATATATTTTGAAAAGTAAGAGAATAATGTGTCGGGTTACCTGAATGACAGTGTATAAGCCTCCAATTTCACTAGTCTTAAGCCTCGAAGCTTTTCTGAGCTCCTCTTGAATGAATGCAAGAGCCATCATGCCCCAAGAGTAGTTGTTCACCTCATTAAGGTCCTCCAAAAGCTGTAGATAATAGGCATTTACCAAGTTCCCAGAAGTGTCGGGGAAGAAAATGGTTCCTATAGTTGATATAAAAGATAATGAGTCACATGGTGCTTAATCTTCTCCGGTGTCATCACAACTTTTCATCCTTAACCAAGTCTCTTATCCCTCCAAACTCCTTCTGCAAAATAACCATCTTGAACTTTTTCAACTTCTTCTTTCACGAGCCGTCTGCCTCACGCTCATCATACTCTTGACCTTTCTTAGGCACTTTAACAGCGTGTCTAAACTCAGAATTTGCCTTATCCTTGCCCCATCCTAAACAATTTTCAACCAATGGTTCAAGAGCTTCATAACTCATCAACTGATTGTAGCCTTCTCGAATACATTTACCAACCAATGGCAACCATGTGATTCTCTTGCAATCATCGGGAGTTATTGCCATCTCGCCAAATGGTAGATGAAAGGTATCCGTCTCTGGATAAAACTTCTCGGCAAATGCAGAAACGGTGACACTATCAAATGCTTGGTGTGCATGTTCTATCGTGTTCCATAGTACACATTCATATAATTTAATATGCACCTCATCACACTCATCTACTATATCTCATATCTTGTTCTTTTGACGCCTCAAACAACAAACCGCGTTATTATGATCCTATAAAAGCAACATCATATCTTATATATTAATACTTAGAAAAATATATGTCAAAAAAATCACCCATGAGTTTTTGTAGCAAAGTATATTGTTAAGATTCAATACCTTTATCGCAAATATCTTGGTAGCTTATGAGTTTTTGTAGCCAAACAATACCTCCCCTTTTTCCTTTGGAGTACCATAAGTTGGGTTCTTTGGCGGCAAACACAAATCTTTATGAGGAATGTATGAATATCTAGCACAAGGATTCTTAGGCGTCTTTCTAGGTTTATATTGAACATCTTTCTATCCTTCTTCCTCCTCTTCTCCATCTTCATCTTCTACATCCTTATCCACGTCTTCCTCTTCTTCCTCATCTTCATTTTCTCCATCATTATCTCCTTCTTCCTCTTATTGTCCATCATTCTGTCATTCCTCTTCTTCCATTGCTTTCTCATCTCCACCTTGATTATCTTCTTTATTGACACGACTACCCCATATCCTCCACAATCTCTTGATTGACTTGTTGGATTACATTGTCAACATTATCTCAATTGACATAATCTTGGATGACAACTTTCGGTAACGACCCCCCTCCAAACTTAGCATTTTTGGTTCCACGCGTATCGGCACCACAGTGTACTCTGCCGCGAGGCGTGGGAGTTCTCAAATATTCAGGTAAAGGTTGGTTAGATTTTTCTCCTTTTCCCCTAGCTAATCAATAAAACAAAAAATATTAGCTTAACCGATAAATGTTCGACTAAATCATACGCAACATAAGAGTTCTCAGAGTAAGGTTCGGTTAGTAAGAAAAATTCCCGAATAAACTGAACTCCAACTTTCTGTTTCGATAGAAAAGTTTGGTTAGAAAAGTTTTTTTGCGAACCAAGTGAACTCCACATAATTGCACAAACGTAAAGTTCGGTTACCAGAATTTATCAAATATTTTGGGAACCAACCGAACTCCACATAATTGCAATAATGGTAAAGTTCGGTTACCAAAATTTATCCAAAGTTTTGTGAACCAACCGAACTCCACATAATAATAGTAAAGTTCGGGTTACAAAAAAATTCAAAAGTTTTGCGAATCAATAGAACATTAAGTTCGGTTACAGAAACAAACTTTGGTTTTAACCGAACTGTTTTTCGTGTTCTTCCTATCAAAAAGTTCGGTCACAAACTAGGGTTTTTCTAAACTACTCATAACCGAACAACTTACTGTAACTTCCATTTCAACCCTATTTTGATGATTTCGACTCAATTTAACAAATCAAAATCGAATTAAAAGTAATGGGTTTGTGGGAAAAATCCTGCTGATATGTATATTGCTAGAATCAGGGTTCTTCTTGCGTCTTTGATAAAACTCGATACGGACTTCACCTTGAGGTTCCACTTCTTTTCCAATTTGATTTGGGAGATTTGCTAAATATGATAATCATATACCTGCACCCTCGATTCTTGGGGTTTTCTTTCAAAACGGAATTTTTATACCCGTTTGATTAATCGATGATGAAAATTTTATGAATCGACGATTAATTGACGACGAACAACGGTTGAAACAGGGAAGAAGATAAGAAGATGGAAAAAAAATTCCTCTATGGTTTTTCTGGCTAGGTTAGAGGAGGATGGGTTTTGTTTTTTTTGGTTAATAAATTAGATATGTATTTGGGTAGTTATTAGGTTAGTTATAATTTAAATTAGGGGAAGGGTAAATTAGTAATTTCTACTCTTTAGGATACCCCTTATAACTGTAGTTATAATTGTAGGGCAGGTGTCCTAATAAAACAATCCCCCCTCCCAAAAAAAAAAAAAAACTTGGTCCCAAAAATTCGTTCTTATCATAGATAGGGATGGAACTGTAGCCTAGCTTCCACTTATTAGGCTAGTCCAGAGGCCCAAGGAACTCTTTTTCCCTACCAATTCTAAGTTGGGCTGAAAAATGTGTTTAAAGTTTAGTCATAATCCCCCTGCAAAAAAATAGTCAAGTTAATTCCTTACAGTTTTTATAATGTGAAAACTATTACTATACCCATTTCTCAAAAAAAAATCACCGTGAAACCCACAGGCGGAAAACTTCACGCGCGTACCCCTTTTTGGGTTAAAATTTCCCTCACACTATTTTCTAAAATTATTTCTTCACTTCTTCCAACTCGTTTTTTTTTCTTTGTGACTTCCTTTTTCCTTCGTCTCTTCTTTCTTATGATTACCTTTTTTTGCCGAGAGAACATGGTGAAATTAATCAAGGATAATCATGTTGTTGCAGTTAATTGATAAGATTTTTGGAAGAAGATTCAAAGTGATTCCATTTTTAAGTTTTAAATTTGTGATGTTGATTCAATGGTTTTCTAGGTCTAATTCCATCTTTTTTGCATGAAGTTATTATGATTTCATTGCATTTCGATTTGGTTTTCCTGAGGTTATTGAGAATAAACCCTATTTGTTTGATACTGTAATTATGATTTGGAGAACTGGGGTTTATGAGAAATTAAGGTGAGGTTTGAAGAAAGTTAATGGTCCTTGTGGGTGTATGGATGTATGTGTGGTGTCCTGAATTTGTGATTTGAGTTACAGGGAAGATGGTAAGTACAAGAAGATGATGATGTTATGGCTAAGAGGAGTTCCAGGAGAAGAAAACGAAGAAGAACGAAGAAGAAGAAGATGATGTTGTTATGACTGCATATCATGTCATGCAGTCGAGAAAATGGATGCATAACGCGTTATCCGACATGTTTTTTATTAGCTATGAAATAGAAAATTGTTGCATAATCTTTTATCCATCGAGAAAATGGATGCATAACTTGATATGCATCCGAAAATATGGATGCATAATGCATCATGCATAAAAAAATTCTGTACGCACTAAAATTAACCAAAGCAACGGATACATAACTTGTTATAGATACATAATGCAGTCGAGAAAATGGTTGCATAATTGGTTATGCGTCTGTTTTTTCTGTTGGATTCATGCATATACAGCGTTTTAGTGGTTGCATAAACAAAATAATAGATGCATGAACAAAAATATGGTTGCATAACGTGTTATGCATCTTTTGTGGCGTGCATGCATATTATGTTATGCATCTTTTTTTGGAGGCCGCATAACGAATATGCAGTCAGTTTTCGAAAAATTTTCCCAAAATGATGATCACCTCAGATTTTTTTCGTGAAAAACAAAAAATTGATATTGTTGTTTGTACTCGTTGTGAGATCTCTTTAAAATCTTTCCAACGAGATAAAACTTGTAAAATTCCAAGGTGCGGTTTTTTAGATATGTTATATTTAAGTTTCCTTACCAATTATACCCCTGAAAAAATAGGATGCATAACGAGTTATGTAGCGATTTTTAATAATTTCGCATAATTTTGGGTGTCACGGAAACTGAAAAATATAACAAGAATAATATATTTGGGGTCCTAGCCTAATTTCCCCTTTTATAATTACGCCATTGATTATGGATAAAAGAGAGTACCGTTTTACTAAATATTAAAAACCTTCTAAATTTGCCTATAGATGATAGTAATATCATGAATGAAAAAAATGATAGCAACTGGATTGAAAAGGTAAAAAAAATTGACACGGTAACAAAATTGAACCTAGACCGAAAAATAATAATGTATTGACCTTTACTCGTACCCCTTATAAGGGACTTCAGATATATCCCTAGTTTGTCACTTATAATTTATCCTTCAGCAAAGTTCGACATTTATTAATCTCCCATTTCATAAAAAGATACTACTTTCGTTTTTAAAAAAGAGATACTTTCACTTTTTCAATTTGGTCTATTTTAGGCTAAAATGAAAAGGTGAAAGTATCTCTTTTTTAAAAACGGAGGGAGTATTTATTAGGCTAAGTTTGTCAGGATGTGGTCCCTGGTGTTTAATTGGACGATGACGAAAGAGAAGATTTTATGGTGACCAGAAATTGCATTCTTGCCTGTCACGATTATTGTCTGACAAAATTTAAAATCAATTTTTTTTTCACAATTTCTTGAAATTGAAATAGAATTTGAGATAATCAAACATTGGTTGTAAATTTCCTTCACATATTATCTATCAGAGAAACAAACTAACAGTTCAAAATTCTTCAATTTTTTTGTTAGATCGATTTCAATATCTGATGCGTGTCATAAGTGCAGCAAATTACTTAAGATTTTCCCTACTAATACTAACAAGCAAGCAAACCTCAACGATTCAGATAACTTACTCTCTTCATGAGGTGTTAATACCAAAAAATTACTCCTAGGTAAAACAATGAACTGTCGAAGTACTTTCTTTAGGTTCGAAAATCAAAATCGTACAAAACGAGCCTAAACCAAGAAATTGGCCGTTCACGTTTTTTTTCGGTTACAAAGAGAGAAGATGGGTTGATCTTAGGGGAGGAAAAGCAAAGAAAGTTGAGGAAATAAGTGGTGACTGAATTGTTGTGTGTGTGAGGTTGTCGAACTATGAAAGAAGCAGAGCTTGAGAATGATAAGTTTGTTTTGTCTTCTGAATAGACAAAGTAATATATTTATAGTTGTAAGTAACACTCACTATTCCCTCTTAAGTAGTGGAGATCATGGAGAGATGGAAATAGTGGAGATAATGGCATGGTTACGCCCATTATGATAGGGAAGTTTCTAGAAACCCGTAAGCCATCACTCCATTACTTTACCACTTCCTTTATCCTCTCTTAACTGTTACCACTACTTGTTACTTCCTTATCATGGGGTATTTCCATGCCCCATGTTGTAGTCAACCACCAGACCAAATACCCATAAATAATTCC
>JAJJMB010017985.1:1178430-1415736 GCA_023531105.1 Papaver atlanticum | reverse complement strand
CATACGTTTGGTTCCCAATTTTTTACTTATACACTAATGCGCGAACACACTATATGCTTATATCCAAAGATGGTTACATGTTCTAAACTCTTTATTTCAATCATTGAAACATTCTTAGAGGATGTTAAATAAAGGTTATTCACACACTATTTTTCATCAAAGCAATTTTCAAAATATGAAATAATCAACATGACTCTCGTCACTTGTAAAGATGAACTTGGCCAAAGCGAAAGCTTACCAACACATATTTCGAGAAAAAGATAAGCGAAATAAACTCGGCTCGAAATAGCAAATGTGTATAATTGAAGTCTTTATAGCAATACGACTTTTGTCTCAAGATAGGAGATAGAGTAGATATACTTTTTGAGTGATAAATAAGTTCAAGTCTCTACAAACCTTTTAGTCGATGAAGTTCCACCAGTTCCTTGAGTAGTTCTTCGTCTTTGTATGATGATCGTCGTGGAGTCTAGAGCTCAACTACACTTTCTATCCTAGTCCGAGACTTAGCTATAAGTAGACTAGAAATCAAGACTTATAGTTTTGGCAACTAAACTTGACAACAAGCTTGAGATAGAAACGCTTGCGAGTTCGACCGAGCAGTGCTCTAACATCTTGTTACCTATCAACGATACTCGTAGAGCTTCTTGATCCCACGGAAGTCTTTAAACGAGCGGTCATAAGGTACTTTCCTCTCCAGATAGACGACTCCACCAGAAATAACAAGAAATGAAGTTTTCTTGGCTCTTAGGATAGTTTGCAAGAAATGCAAACCCAAGTTTGTATAGACCAAGGTTGTTTGGACAACAAGGAAATTCCAAAACCGAAAATATTATCAAGATATGCATTAAAGTACCTAAATTCGGTTTTCTATTCCCAATTAATGTTAACCAATATTTTCGAAAACTCTCATGGAAAAACCTTCTATTATTTGTCTAGCACATTAGCTAATAATATATTTCATAAGATATGTTTTAAATGCTGGTAATTAAAACATATATGATGAAAATCATAATTAAATGCTTTTCATTTTTTTGGATCAGAGATCACCTTGAGTATTAAGGAATATTTTTGAACAATAAATGATAAGAGTTATGTACATGTTCAAATATGTCGACATCTAGAAGTTTCTTTGCAAACCCTAATTCCAAGCTTCACACAAAATATACAGAGATATGTGAATATTGGAAACTCGGTTTTGCATCTTTGGATCGGTTGTACCAACCTCACAATGTAAGTTGTGATCGGTTATACCATGTTTCCCAAACCAGGTTGTGACCGGTTACACCTTGCTTCCCAGAGGTAGTTTGTGATCGGTTACACCTTACTTCCTGAGTTAGATTGTGATCGGTTACATCTTGCTTCCCAAAGGTAGCTTGTGATCGATTACAACTAACTTCCCAATTCATCTTGTGACCGGTTATACCTTGGTTCCCAAAGTAATTTGTGACAGGTTACAACTTGCATTCCAATATAGCTTGTGATCGGTTACACCTTGATTTCCAATGAAGCTCATGATCGATTTCAACAACTATATTATATAGGCTATGACCGGTTATACCATAAATCTCAACAAGTTAAGATAGGTTCTACCAAAGTCATCTTCCATTGGTCATCCAAAAGATATTCAATGAATAACAAGACCAATCATGATTTCCTTTCGATTATGAAACAAGTTCATAAATGTACTTCCTTCAAACTAATGTTATAAAACATTGTTTCCTAGGGTGAAATCATTCCTATATAATGCACACATAATCAAATAACTATATACAATAGATTATGTCGATGTCGTATTTACGAAGTTCCAAAAGATAAGCGTTTATACTTCGTAATATGTTTTTCCTTGACACTTTGATCATACTATTATGACCAAGTCACATCACTAGAATATTATATACAATATATACATCTTTGCATGTTATGTTTTCAATATAGCACGACTTGGAAGATACGTTAGGAATGGAAACAAGATCAAGTCAATAATACTTAACTCAAGTGGAAAGATGATGTCATCGTTGTAGTCGTTACTTCTTCACATTCTTCAGGTCTTCGGAGTAATACTTGTACGTCTCAACATTCCTAAACTTTCTAGTCTAGCCTAAATGAAGTTGACTCTAGTATTTAATCAAGCGACTCTAGATGAGTTTTGATACTAAAATATGACAACCAAACTTGACATACCAACGCTTGGTGGGTTCAACTGATCTATGCTCTAACAAAGAGCACTTTGTATTTTCTATCAATCTTATTCTATGATTGATAGTTTTTTAATGGTCTTATAGCAGAAAACATGGGCCTTCATTAGAATAAACAAGAACTACGACAATCAAGATAAGATTCTGGATATCAAGAACTATCGGGTATAACATAGTTTGAACGGGATTCACGAATCCTTTAATGAAAACTTCAAAATTCGTAACCTAATACAGTTTCTCTAGAAAACAAGTGTCTTTAAAGGATAACCTACCCGCAACTAGGACACAACATGCCAGGAGATATTCTAGTATGCAGAGAGTCATGTATTCATAATGATGAACAAACCTAGGTAGATTACAATTGATTTTGTGAACTAGTTTCCATGTTTACGAATTACTATGATGTCATAAGTCCAACTTCTAAATATTGTTTGATTCATGTAAGCATGTGGGAATTTTTTATTGAATTGTATAGAAGTATGTGCACGCGCATATTGATCGATATAAGCCCTGTGCCCAAAAGATTAGTCCAAGAAAAATAGTTAAGTTATCCATGAACCATCAAGCAATAATGAAGTTCGATAACTCTCAAAGATAAAATCAGCTCATGAACTATACAAAACAATTTGTGAACAATTTTCGTCTCGGAGTTCATGAACTTTTTATATCAACAAGTTCGCCAATTGTCCGAATCAATTCGTTTATATGAGTTACAAAAGTGTCCAAGAACCACTTAAAATCAACCAGTTCGCATACTAGGTACTTGGGGATTCAAAAGTGTCCAGGAACATCTCAAAATCAACTAGTTCGTAAACTGACAAAATCAGTTTGTGTACGCTAGTTAATAAGAGACTCATTCATGAAATATATTATCAATAAATTCAAAGCTCATGTTCTGACCAAATTAGTCCGTGAACATGAATGTAACTTGATGACTCCTATAAACTTATTTTCGCAATTATGATATATTGAACAATAAATTTTCCTCAACCTATTATGGGAGAAGTTCTTTAGAACTTTCATTGGTTGAATTTATAATTTGAGATTCGTCAAGTATTAGCTTGAACTCAAAATTTCTTTTTTGCAATTTTCATCATAATACTAAAGCCATACGATGTTGTCTTAGTAGATAGAATTGTAAAAAAATATGAGCAAATAAGATAGTCAGTCTTCACATACCTTTGTTGATGAGGTCCTCGAAGATGTATTCGTTGTACTTCATTCTTCAATCTTCAAGGGCCAGTCAGTGGATTCTGACAATCAACTACCATGATATATTCATATTCTAAGACTTACTCTTGCCCCATGTTTAACATTCACGTGCATGTTAAAGAGCCACAAACTCATTTTAAGTGGTTCTTTATTAGACACATTATACATATCAAGCGATGATGTAAACCACTTAGAACTTATAAAAAGAAAAGAATTATTTTATTTTTGTGAAAAGATAGTCATCCTAGCCCCCCGTTAACAAACTACCACAACCATACCTTTATGGCTTTATCCCTTTTAGGTCGATTCTTATGAAACTGGCAAACCAAATTGATTTTCCAGTTATGCTTCCTTTATAGAACTTACTAAATGGTAAACAAAATTTGACACTTTACCTATCGAAGTAGAGTTTCCACTGAGCGGTAGAGTCATGACCGCTCAGTGGAAACTTAATTGTGCTATTAAGTTTATGTCACAAGCTACATAATCTTGGTTTCTGGTGATATGTACATCGCTCAGTTTTTTTATCATCCAACGGTCCAAAATTCATCCCCTATAAATATTCAAATTCAACCTCATTTTAACCTACACCTTCTCTACACCTCACTATCACCCACTCACATTTCTTCTAATCTAAAATAAAATTCATTTTCACTAACATCTTATCCACACTTCAATGTTTTCTAATTTAGGTAATATGGCATCTCAATCTCAATCCCAATCTGGCGACTGGCCAAAGTAACAAAGTTCGAGGTGGAAAAATCACCATAGCATAAGATGTATGCATTTGCAATAATTATATTTTTTTTGCACAAGATAATACCAAGGGTGCACATCAACAAGGTAACATCATGTACAAAAATATATCTCAGATATATCACGAGCAAACAATGAAATCAATAATCGTGATGCAAATGGGTTGTCAAGTTGTTTCGTTGTAATCAACGCCCAATTAGCGTTATACGTTGTTGCGATAATGCAAGCTAATAGAAACTGAAAGAGTGGTAGAGTCAATGTTGATGTGGTAAGAATAATTATACAACATGTTCAATTTTAAAATTAAATTTTAAAACTTCTTTTTGATATGATATTAATTTTTTTCGTAAATTACATGAACAAAAGTGTTAGAGCACCGCTCGGTTGAACCCACCAAGCGTTGGTATGTCAAGCTTGGTTGTATATTTTAGTATCAAAACTCATAAGTCACTTGATTAGATTACTGGATTCAACTTCTTTAGGTTAGACTAGGAAGTTTATTATTTATTACTCTAAAGACATGAAGAATACAAAAACGTATCGACATCCACGAAGACATCATCCTTCCACTTGAGGTTCGTAATACTTGACTTGACTTGTTTTCATTTCTATATCATAAGATTTCAAGTCGTATCTGATTGAAAACATAACATGCAAAGTTATATACATGAAACTCTAGTATTAGAGACTTGATCATCTTATTATGGTCAAAGTGTCAAGCAACAATATATCAATAGTTATGAATGTTTTATTATATTACCAAATATAATGCTTATCTTTTTAACTTCATAATTGCGACATCAACATAATATTTGTAACTCATTACTAGATTGTGTAGTGAACATAGGTTTGATTCCATGCCTAGAAAACTATGTTTAATTACATGTGTTTAAGGAAGTAGACTTACGAACTTGTTTTGTAGTTGAAAAAAAATCAAGAAATTTTAGGGACGGTTTTAATTCAAGATATTAAGGTTGGACCGATCCTAACTTATGTTGGGAGTCAAGGTAGAACTGATCCCTACCTATATTGGGAGTCAAGGTAGAACCTATCCTAACCTGTGTTGGGAGTCAAGGTAGACCGGTCTCAATAGGCAAAACCGATTTCATTAAGTCACATACACTTTACGGTTTGTTTGATTTGGAAATTGGGTTTGCAAAATAGGAAAGTTCAAGATGTCAACATAATGAATAATTTGAACATGAGCTGAAATCTTATTTATTAATTGTCCAAAGATATTCCTAGATACTCAAGGTGAGATCCCAAACTGAAATGGTTTAGAATCTTTTAACATTTTCAAATGAATATGTTTTTGTCTTACCAACAATCAAGACATATCTCTGGAAAAATATATTAGTTAAGTGCTATCTAAAATTGAGTTGTCCAAAAGAAATTTCGTCTGTATAGTTGGATATTGGTTGGAATTAGACAAAACCGAATTTAGGTTCTTTATTGCATATCTTGAGAATATTTTCGTTTATGGAAATTTCTTGGTGTAAAAACTACCTTGGTCTATAAATAGTGAAGTATGGTCTTATCCCGAGGCAAGCACTTTGTTTCCTAGTCACTGTTGTAGCCGAATAATAGTATTACTCGTAATACTATCTTGGAGAGGGGAGTAGCCTAATTAGGAGAAATATCTTACGTCCGCTAGTATAAAGACTTCTTTGGGATAAAGAAGCGTCTACTAGTACCGTTGGTGAGAAACTAGATTTGCATTTTTATTTTAGTATTCAATTATTGATTTGATTGACTAACGGTTGTTAACTCGTGATTGCACCTAGTTTAATATTCTAAAGAGCCTTTTCTTCTGACATAAGGTCGCTCAAACAAGATTAAGAGATTAGCGGTAGTTCAGATTTGATTTTAGATCTGACGTTAACTTGTGACCATCCATTGTTAACAGACTCTGTTCAGTACGTGATTGATCATAAGTTGGAATCAAGTTTGTTATTATGCAGGTACATAAGACTATTGAATATTTGAAGACAAGAAGATTTTTCTTATTGGTTTCATATATTTGTGATTTGTTTCGTGGAAAAACTTGATCGGATGGGATCTGACTAGATCTGGTTTATCTTTTGATAGACTTGTTAATGCTAGTTGTATTTAAATCGACAAGCTATCATTTGGTGGTACTCTTCAGTATCCGAATCTGGTAGTTTTGTTTGACTTGATAACTTGATTTAAGATTCTCTGGTAACAGAGTGTAAATATTCCAGATCCATGAGGTTTGCTGAACTATGTCAACTGCAAACAGATTTCCAAACCTAGATTGAAACATATCAAATAGGCTTGTATGTTATATGCAGATACGTATCAAAAGTATTCATTGAGGTTGAAGCAACTCTTAGGTTGTCAAGGACATCAGCTAAGGAATCAAGTGCGTAGAATATTGAGAGGTTCAGAGGCGTAAGGAACACAACTGAATTTCTTGGAGAGTTAATTCGGTATCAACTGCATTCCAGTCTGAAGTCTGATAGTAGGCTGGTGTCTATAGAGGTTTAATACAATGTGGTGTTCAAAGATGGAAAAGGTCCCTGGATCTCTCTGCGGGTGCAGTTTTCCTCGTTATCAATTTTTTTGGCGTCGTGTGTTTTTCCTTTTTCGCATTATATTTTTTTATCTTTATAATAGGAATATCCAAGCCGTACGTAATAAATCCATATTTAAGTGATATTATTTGAGATAAAAAAAAAAGGCTTGTTCTTATTGAATTCATGTCTTGAAAGATAGATCGCAAGTTTCATACTTGTTAGAGTTCAGATCTTCTTAATTTGGATACAACTAGATTGATCTTGAATATTGATTTTTGATATCGTCCAAGAACTCTTCTATACAATTAGGTACACGGACCCATGGTCGATACATATTGATTGTGAAATAGAAAGATAAAAACTCTGTATACAATCTTCTTTTAGGGTCTTTGCTTTGACTTACTTGTGATATTGTATTAGGTTTTATCCATACAGGTTGTCGAATGAAAAAGTTGGTGGTGTACTTGGTACCCTCTCCTTTCATCCAACACGATTAAATTATATTTGGGAAACACTTTTAAGATATTTGTAAAAATTTCCCATGGGAAGTTTTTCCCATTTTTGTGGTGCCACTCCTTCCGATACTTTTTGAAATGACGAGGGTACCAAATTCACCACAATCTTTTTGATATCAACCTATAAGTCTGATACCTTGTGTAATCTAATATGACAGAGACTGTCAAGAAGATAGCAAAACACAAGGTATACACTTGGTATATAGTTAGTCCGAAACCGAACGTTAATTATAAGGATCAACCCAAGTGTTTGGGATTAACGTACAAGTGCAATTACTTTAATTATAACTTAAAAAAATTATAATGCGGAAATTAAAGTAAAAGCACATAACAAGATTTTGTTAACGAGTAAAACGCAAATGCAGAAAAACCCACGGACCTAGTATAGTTTTGAATACTCTCAGAATTAAGTCGCTATACAAAGACACTACCAACTTCATATAGTTGAGACCGAGTAAACTACCCCTAGTTACCTAGTTTCCTCAGTGTCCCTGCGCCATAACCAATCTGGCCAACACACATGAATCCTAAAATATTAGTCCACTATCTTATGTTGCTTCAGCCTCTCTGAAAACTTTAAGCACTCAACCCTTCAGATCGTCTTCCAAACAGTAAAGGACTAATCTGCTCAGGAAGTTAATCAGAGATATATTGTTGACCATGACAAAGGCTTTTCTGTTTAAATCAATAAACTTCTTTGTTTGGTTTAGATCAAAAATCCAAAGAAATTAAATAAGAGTTTAGATATCTATCTTGGGGAATCATAAAGTCAGAGACCAAGAAAACTTTGTGATTTCTATCTATCTTGTTCCTGATCTAAAGTCTGTGACTTCAATAACCAGTTGAACAAGATCCTGATACAAAAACTATCATAAAAAGATAGTATGACCGGGCTTCACGGATCCCTAAGTGAATTCTTCAAATTGGTAACCTAGAATACATTCCTATGAAGAACCTATGTTATAGAGGACGACTTTATTTTTGCAACTATGACACAAGAGTGTCAGGGATTGAGAAATCATGTTGCAATAGTCTCTCTGTTCATAGATTTTTAAGGCTACAGATAGCTTCGAATTCAATCTAAGGTTGCTTGAGATTTAAGTAAACACTTTCTCAGTTTAGATGAAATTCTTACTAGTAAGCATGTGAAAAGTTTGCCTTTGAAATTACACATAAGAATATGCACTATGGTATATATCTAGAACCGTGCACAATGATAGTCTATAGCAACAAATATGCTTTTGAAATTACAAGCACTTATAGGTTTTCAACAACAATGAAGAATAAACAATAATCCACAAGCCCAAAGTGATTTTGTGAATAAAGTCGTCTTAGAAGTGTCTATTTAGAATATTGCTCGGTTGAACCCACCAAGCGTTAGTATGTGAGGTTTGGTTGTCATATTTTAGTTCAAAAAAACAAGGATGCTTGATTAAATTACTAGAGCCAACTTCGTTAGGTTATATTAGGAAGTCTAGAAATGTTGAGACAAGCTCGTGTTAAGGGCTATACATGGTAACGGTTATCCGCAAAAATCGAACCGAACCAAAACGATTAGAAGAAAACCGAACCAAACCATTTACTAATGGTAGGTTTTGGTTTAAAAAGATAAAACCCAAGAGTAACGGTTTCGGTTTTGGTTTGATCTAAAAACCAAACCGAATACCAACGATAAAACCGATTAGCTTTGATGTAATAAATATCAACCATTAGATCTACTTAAGATTAACTATATTCAATTTTATCCGTACATTTAATATATAAATGTCTATATTTAATTTTATTTAATTTTAATATGTAACTTTTTGTGTGACTATATATATATATATATTTATTTATTTATTTATTTATTGTATATTTTCTTTTTTTAATTGTCAGTTACATGAAACTGACAAAATAATGGTAAAACTGAAACCGAATTATTTTAATGGAGGAAGCACTCAGCAGAGGATTAACTCATTTGGTAAACTCCAGGAATTGCAGCCAATGGTTAATAGAAAAAGAGTTTATCCCACCCATTTAATGTTTGCTGATGATGTTTTAATCTTCAGCAATTGTTGTAAACTCTTAAAGATGATGTTAGATGGAATATTGGTACTGGAGAGAAAATCTCAGTTTGGTTTGATACATGGCTTGGAGAAGAACCTCTAATTAACACCATTGGTCATACTGATTATGTCAACACTCATTTACACATGACAGTTAAGGACTTAATTCTTGATAATAATTGGAATATCCTTTCTGAAATGCAGCCTTACATAAATTCCTCCTTGCCAGCAATTAGTGATGAAGAAGACAAGATGGTATGGATTGGAGATCTCAAAGGAAAATTTACTTCTCATTCTGCTGTTAATAAAATCAGACACAGAGAGCCTCTTCTTCATTGTCCATCAAAAATTTGGAAGCCTTTTCTACATCCTGGTATAACAAGTATTGCCTGGAAAATCATTCAATGGATTTATGTAGATGATGAAAAGAAGGTGAAACAAGTTTATTCTATGGTGTCCAAGTGTTGTATCTGCAAACAAAGTCAAGACAATATGGCTCATCTACTATGGTCCTGCAACTTCATAAAACAATATGGCAGTGGTTAGGTAACATCTTTCACTTCAACAGTCCTATTTCTTTTGATGATATGTTTAATTTTGCAAAACACAAAAGCCCCATTATCAAAGAAATATGGTTAACAGCTGCTTGTGCTACTTTGAGAGAACTCTGGTTCCAAAAGAATAAAATGCTGTTTGAGAATATGCAACCAAATGTAAACAGATTCAAGAGTAGAATCATGAGCCTGGTCCATTATGGTGGTTACAGAATGCAAGGTGTTAGATGGCATCAAAATTATGACTCTCAGATTCTCCAGTTCTTCAATGTTAGTGGTAAATACACTATCTTTGGAGTGGTCCAGCTGAAGGATATATGTTGTTTTATTGTGATGGAGCAGCATTTGGTAACCCAGGTAATGCAGGGTTTGTAATTATTGCAATAAACCATGATTGTCATGTTTTGGGAGCTATTTCAGGTGGTTTAGGTGTTGCCACTAACTACATTGCAGAAGTGATGGCGGTTGTGTGTGCTATTGAGTGGGCAATTTCTTTATCTTGCAGAAAGATTGTTATTAACTCAGACTCTCAATCAGTAGTAGCTTACTTCAAATTTGGGAACATCCCCTGGTTCATCAAAGCAAGATGGCTCAAAGCATGTAAGTCTCTATCTGAGATTCTCTATACCCACTGCTATAGAGAAATAAACTTCTATGCTGATAGTTTGGATAAGAAAGGAGCAAGCTTGCATTTGGGTGAAAGGATCCAGCATACAGGAATAACTTCTTTTCTCGGTCGCATTGAAATGGCAGACATAGTATATTTCAGATTCTGCTGACTGCTTAATCATTTATTTTAGTTACTTCCTGTAATTTTTTAGCTTCCTTTTTTGGTTCTGAAATATTTTGTATGAACTTTTAGTTATTCTTATTAATAAAAATATGTGACTTAGCAACAAAAAAAAACACAAAATGAGGTATGTCAACAAACTTCAATAAAGAGCGAACCGATTAGCAAACAAGCTAAAACTTGTGCAAGAATCATCGGAGGTATGTAAACGCATCTCTTCTTCAAAGAAGTTAGTTTCCAAAGAAAAGACTAGATCATTAGAAAGAGATTTTTGGTCTAAACGCTATGGGAAACAGGGTTCTATGAATTCCATTCGAAAAGGATATGATGGACAGATCATTGTCCACCCCAGCACAACTTAAATTGTGTTGGTTTGTGTATCTTGTCTAATGTGCCTAATCAAAAGAGACAAGATTTTGCACACCTCAGGCTTTAGGAAAAGAAAAGACTTTTAGATTGTTTTGATTTTCTTTTTGTCTTTGCTCTGTGAGCATTGTAAAGTCTGGAATTCATGCCGTTTTTCATATCTAATTGATATTGGAAAAGTCTTCCATGTTTAATCAATAAAAGAGGGTTAAAACAGACAATTCTACCTTTTTTAGGGTAAGAGTTGTGCGTACGTGAATCCTTTGAGTGTATAAAGGTTCTATAACCCTACATTCCTTTTTCCTTCTTTAAGAAACTCTTTTGTCATAAGTTTTTCTTGTAGAGCTTGTTCTGAGAATTTCCTCTCACAAACCCATATTCTATGGAAACTCCAAGCATCATAACTTCTGATGGGAAAGATGTTAATATGATTGTAAAGCCATCAATCATGAAGAAAAAAGACATTCCTCCTGTTTACCCTAACCTGAAAAGAAAAAGGAGGAATGTGAGAAAACTAAGAGCTGTCCCATCAAATCTTCAGAAATTTTCTGGTGTTCTTGAAGAATTGAAGGAATTAAGAAAGGAAGTACATCAAATAAAGGCTTTTGTGTTTAAGACTCTTGAAATTCAGCAGGCCCTGGTTCGGAATCAGTCAAGAAGGTTTGTTGATATCAACTCCTTTCTTTATGAACCTTTTGTCCCAATGGCTGTTGACGACAAGGAGTTCGGGGACGATAAAGAATTTTTCAAAGGTCTTAATGTCTAGGAAACTTCTTATGAGAATTTATTCTTGTGTTTTTAAGAAGGATAACTAGCGTTTGGAATAGCCATTATTGTGAGTACTCATAGCTATTTCCATCGATTTTCATCTTGCAATGTTTTTAGATTTATTTATTTAAATTCTAAAGTCTATTTGGAAGATGATTTTGCAGTATTAATCTTTATGATTTCATATATTACAACTTGTTATGGGATATGTATGTTTGCGTCCGTGAACCTTAATTGTCCCATACGTGGTCAAAAGTTAAGTCATTCGTATGTCAGTATGCAAGTATTGATAAAAGATTGAATGAGCTTTTGACAAACAAAAGTTAAGCCTATTATGTCATTATGCAAATATTGATGGAAGATAGGATGAAATTTTGTGTACAAATATTATGTCTATTATACGTCATTGTGCATATAGTGATGAAGAATAAAATGAATCTTTGTTTATTCCGCAGTATTGATCTTCCCTGATCCATATTCTTATGTAAAATACTATGCGGCTCCGTAAGTTTTCTTATGTGAGCATTTCCGATTAAATTAATCATGGGTTCTCTTGTGGTTAATTTAATTGAGATTTTTGGATACAAATTCATATTCTTATGTGATTTGTTAATGTCCAAAGAAATTCTTCTTTTCTTTTGAAAGTAAGGTCGCTCTTGTTGTTCTTTTGGGATGGACATTTTATGGGGGAGAGTTCTTTTTTGAACTTGTGCTTAATTGCCAAATCTTTGTGGGGAGTGCGACTGTGGAATATTATAGAGGTTATCTTGTATCTTTATAAACTCCTTGATGAATTTAGTTTCGGCTATATGATTGCATCTAAAAAGTTGATATGTGCTTTTCCTTCGGTCATGAAGTATCTCTATGGAAATTTCATTAGGATCCCACTAATTTTCGTACCTTTGCCAATTTTATTGACAAAAAGAGGGAGAATTAATGTGTAGTTCACACTACAAATACATATGGTTTTCGGATCATTATGTAAGGGGGAGTGGTTTTCATGTGAGATAAAGTATTGACTAAGGGGGAGTGATACATATCACCATAGTATTATTGTCAAAGTTGTGATACAATTGAACTTTGATGATGTATAATAATACTATGACACTGTATAACAATGATTGCGAACTATTGTTTTCTCATTGTTATGGCTACGGATCTTCAACTACGATGATGCTGAACTGAACATCTTTAGAATCATTGGAGTACTTGGAAGTGACGAAGATTTCGAGTAATGTTTAAGAACCAAGGAGATCAAGCATTTGGATGAGAAGCTACAAAGTTTATTTATTTTGTATTCCATATGTATTGATAGTTTTGTCACTAAAATTGACAAAGGAGGAGATTGTTAGAGCACTGCTCGGTTGAACTCGCAAGCATTGCTATCTCAAGCTTGTTTGTCAAGTTTAGTTACCAAAACTATAAGTCTTGATTTCTAGTCTACTTATAGCTAAGTCTCGGACTAGGATAGTAAGTGTAGTTTAGCTCTAGACTCCACGGCGTTCATCATGCAAAGACGAAGAACTACTCAAGGAACTTGTGGAACTTCATCGACAAAAAGGTATGTGGAGAATTGAACTTATCTATCTCTCAAAAGTCTATCTATTCTATCTCCTATCTTGAGACAAAAGTCGTATTGCTATATAGACTTCGATTATACACATTTGCTATTTCGAGCCGAGTTTATCTCGCCTATCTATTTCTCGGAATATGTGTTTGTAAGCTTTAGCTTTGGCCAAGTTCATCTTTACTCATGACGAAAGTCATGTTGAATATTTCAATAACTTGAAAATCGCTTTGATGAAAAAGAGTTTGTGAATAACAACTATATAACATCCTCTAAGAAAGTTTAAATGATTGAAATAAGAGTTTAGAACATGTAACCATCTTTGGATATAAACATGGTGTGTTCTCACATTTGTGTAAAAGTCAAAAGCCGGGAAACCAAAGTATGCATACCCGTACGTGTACTGGCGGTTGTTGGAAATCCGGGTAAGTATGCGTACCCATACGCATACTGCCAGAAAATTCACATCCGTGAATTTATGCTGGAGTTTGAAAGTGAAAACAAACTCAATCCGGTTACTTAAGTACGGTAACCCGTATGCATACTTAAGTAGGTTACTTTCTAAAATCAGTTTGTTCATGAACTAAAACATTTATATATTAAGGAATGCAATCTTTGCAAACCATGGCTATAAAGTTCAAGAATTGATTCGAGTGAATCAAAAACGATTTTGCTTCGATTGTGTCTTGTATACTTCTATAAGATCTAAGCAATTGAACAACTCTCTAACTAGTTCATTTGAGTCATTTGAACTAGTTATGGTGAAGATGAATAAGGTTGATATGAAAGTGCTCATATGGCTAACCATTGGTTAACTATTATTGAACCAACTAAGTGTACACATTTAGGTATGGTTACACAAACCTAAATGAAGTTACATTTCATTTGTGCATAACAAGCTAAGTTCGATCTAACGGTTGAAAGATATTAGCTTGAATCTAATTAGGTTTTCATCTAACGGTGAATATTGAATGCTTTGTTACCAAGGTAACTTAGATTGCAAACCCTGATTTGGAGACTATATAAAGGAGAACTCTAGCAACTGGGAAACCTAATCCCTTCACCTCTTGTGTGATACTAGTTGTATAAGCTAGAGTCGATTCTCCTTTAAACTTAGGTTTCTCACGAGACCCTGTAGGTTAACGACTTAAAGACTTCATTGGGATTGTGAAGCCAGACCCAACTATTTTCTCTGTAGTTGCATGATCTGATCTTGCTGTTTCTATCGTGATTGAGTACAATCGTAAGATTGGCTTGAGATTTATATCTCCGATAGGAAAGATAGAAAAGTAGCCACAAACACCTTCGTCTCATCGTTTGTGATTCCACAATATCTTGTTTCGCTAGTCGATTAAGATTATTGTGAGGTGATTGATATTTCTAGGTTGTTCTTCGGGAATATAAGTCCGTTATATCAATTGGTTCCTGTTCACCTTGATTTTTCAGAAGACGGAACAAAACTCGTAGGTATTTCTATGGGAGATAGATTTATCTATTTCTATAGACTTTTCTGTGTGAGACAGATTTGTTTATCAAGTCTTCGACTTTGGGTCATAGCAACTCTTGGTTGTGCGTGAGATCAGCTAAGGGAATCAAGTGCGTAGTATCCTGCTGGGATCAGAGACGTAAGGAATGCAACTGTACCTTGAATCAGTATGAGATTGACTAGGGTTCAACAATAGTCCTGTCCGAAGTTCATTGGTAGTAGGCTAGTGTCTGTAGTGGCTTAATACAGTGTGGTGTTCAAAGCTGGACTAGGTCCCGGGATTTTTCTGCATTTGTGGTTTTCCTCGTTAACAAAATTCTGGTGTCTGTGTTATTTCTTTTCCGCATTATATTTTGTTATATAATTGAAATGTCACAGGTTGTGCGTTGAATCGATCAATTGGTAAATCCAACCTTTGGTTGTTGATTGAAATTGATTGATCCTTGAACATTGGTCTTTGGTACCGTTCAAATAATCTCTCTTATATTCAATCGGGCTCACAAATTATTATTTGTTTGATTGCGGATTGAATTGAGAGATTAAGATATAACTCTTTGATATACTTTTTATAAGATTGAGTCTAACTGTTAGACCCCCGCTTTTTCAGAAATTGTTTGATCCTTGAACATTGGTCTTTGGTACCGTTCAAGTTACTTCTCTTATATTCAATCGGTCTCGCAAATTTCTATTTGCTGATTGCAGATTGAATTAAGAGTTAGAGATATAAACTCTTGTATACACTTTTCTCTTGATTGAGTTTGACTGTCTAGTTGATTCTCTAGAAAGTATATTGGAGTAAGTCCTCTCAGATTGGCAAACGAATTGTTAGGTGTGGTTATTAGACCCCCGCATTTTAAGTTAGTTTAGTTGGTCTCATCTATACGAAGTTGGTAGTAGTCTTTGTATAGCGGCTTAATTCCGAGAGTATTCAAAACTTGACTAGGTACCGGAATTCTTCTGTATTTGCGGTTTCCTCGTTAATTAACAAAATCTTGTATCATGTTATTTACTTTTCCTTGTTCAATTATAATTATTGTTTAGTTATAATTAAAGAAAATACACCTGTGTTTTAATCAAACAGTTTGCACTTTAGTTTATTTAACATTATCACACTTGGTTAAATCTTTCTCTTGACTCAGCGTTTTTCTCATAAAATCTCTTCGTCTTCAATGCTAGTTTTAAACTTCTTAGTGCAAATCATTGTTAGTTTCAGGTGTTCTTGGGTAGATCTTGTAATAATGAGCATTTATTGGTATGACTGGTGATAAGAACATGAATTTTGAGGACAAAAATGATGGTCCTGATATAGATCCATCAGTTGTAGATTTTTCTAGAACTTTTGAAGTTCATCCTTCAGTTAATTTGATAGATGGTCAAGATGATAATAGGTATGATTCATTGAGATTTTCTTTAATTGGTCGCCTTGATTTTGTTCGTATTAAGTCCGTAGATTCTTCAGTCATTTTAAGGAATCAATGAAAATCAGTGGGTCAATGTCAAATGATTCCACTAGGTAAAGGTTTTTTTACAATCAAATTATCTAATTATGAAGATAAGAACTATATCAGATCTGGTAAATGGGATGTTCTTGATTAAGTTCTAAGGATCAGAAATTGGATCCCAAATTTGAGGCCATAAAATCGGAGAACATCTTCAACAATGGTATGGGTTCATTTGAGTATTGGGATGGAAAAACTTTATTCACCACCAGTAAAAGTTGATGCAGCTACTCTTCAATATCATAGTGAAAATTATGCTAAGATATTAATTGAGATTGATTTAGCTAAAACAATTCCTAATAAACTTTGGATCATTACTAAATATGGAGGTTTTTCTCAAGGTGTGATTCTAACCAAATTACCTAAGTTTTGTACTAAATGCAAAATTATTGGTCATATGCATTCTAAATGTAGAGTAAAACAACATAACAACAAGGAGTCTAATGTTCAACGGATTGAGCAAAATGTTGTCACGAGGAAGTTGCATGATGGTAGCTAGTGTTTCTCCTAGTATAGTTACGGGGCCTTTTGATATTGTTCAAACTCCAATTGCTCAAGTTAATCTAAATAACGATCTCAGTAATCATCCTGCTAGTGGAGTATCATGGAATGATCCTTTGCATAATAAATCTACTTCTTCAGTAAATGTTAAGTTTTCTTGTAAAGCACCAACACTGGTAGAGCCAATTGAGGTATCTATAATTGTTGCTGCTCCATCTGTGGGTGAAATAGGTGGAGTCACAATGAAGGTCTCTTTAACAACTCTAATCCTAGTATTCAAATTACTGTTATTCTATTCGAGGTTCTATAAGATGAGGTAATAATGATTTTTCTAGTTCTGAAGATGGCGATATAAAGTAGGTTAGGACTTCAAGTTTATTAGAATTTGGTTCCATTTCTCAAACTGTGACTATTTTGAAAAGTAATGAATCTTGCAATTATAAAGTAATTGAAACTATTGTCACTAGTAAAAATATTGGAGTTATGAAGAAAAAACCTCCAACAAAACCTATAAAAATACCTGCTACTAGGAAATCTAGTAGAGAAATTCTGAAACATGTAATTAAAAAGGGGAGCTCAACACTTCCTCAACCCCATTCTCTCAATTGAAAGTAATTTTCTGGAATGTCAGGGGCCTAAAATACAAAAGGCCAAAGACATATTGAAAGCTTTAGTTAATCCAAATATCCCTTCCCTGGATGGGTGGTAGAACTAAAATGTAAAGTAAAGAATAATGGTATCATACTTCTTGGTATGTATCATAAGATAATTCATAACTCTGAGAATGATATTAAAGGTAACATCTGACTTTTTTGGAATTTTTCTACTACATCTCCTTTTGTCATAGCTATTTATCGACAGTGTATCATTGTTGTAATTCATGGGGTACTTGTTAATGGTGTGCATGCTCATTCCTAAACAGTGAATCGAAGAGAGTCTTGGAAATATTTGTGTGATATTAGTAATCTGGATAAGCCTTGGTTAATTCTTGGTGATTTTATTACAATGGCTTCTGTTGACGAAAAAAAAAGGTGGTAGAAGTCTTCTTTCTAATGTTGTGAGTGATTTTAATGATTGCAGTGATTATTGTGGTCTTCTTCAAGTTCCAAAGAGTGGTTTAAACTTTTCTTGGTGTAATGGTAGAGTTGGTAATAAGAGAATTCTTTGTAATTTAGACTAAACATTGTATAGTATATAAAATGGTTGGAAATTTTCAGTTGCTGGCATTATCATGTGGGAGATAGGGGTATCTATGACCATGGTCCTCTTATTTGTTTAGTTGTTGTAATTCCTAAAGCTCTTAATACTCCTTTTTCGATTCCATAAGATGTGGTTGTCTCATCCTGGTTTCCTTCTGGTGATGATTGATTCTTGGAATAAAGAGATGTTGGGTAATCCTATTTTCATATTAATAAACAACCTAAAAAGGCTAAAAAATATTCTGAACATATGGAATTGGGAAGTTTTTGGTGATGTAAATGAAAATATTAAAAAGGTTGAAGACAAGGTTATGAGGGAGACTTTAAATTCTGACAATGGACCTCATGATATTTCTTTATTAAACAACTTAGTCACAGCTAGAGGTAAATACGAGGTGGCTTCAAATAACTATCATACTTTCTTAAGAGATACAACTAGGATTAATTGGGTTAAAATGTGATATCAATTCAAAATTCTTTCATACAAGTATCAAAATGAGACAAGCTCAAAATTCTATTACCGAGATAGATGATGATTCTGGAAATATCATATATGATCAGTAAGGCGTTGTGAATATCTTAATTGATTATTTTGGTAAAGAATTTGAATATCAACATGTTTATATAAATGATTCTTTTTTTTAATGTTGTTCTTCACACCTTAACTGCTAATGATAACTTATTCTTGCAAGTTATGCCTGCTGAATCTGAAATAAAAAAAGTGTTATCTTTGAACTTAACCAAGATGGTATTCCTAGTCTAGATGGATACACTGGTGTCTCCTACAGAGCTGCTTGGAGTATAATTAGAGACAATTTGGTGGATGTTATTCAATATTGCTTGCAGAAAAACATGATCTCTACTGGTTTAATTCTAATTTCCTTGTCTTGATTCCTAAGATGAAAGGTGCTAAATGTGCAAAACACTTCAGATCAATTGATCTCCGTAATTTCTGCTTTAAAATCATCACAAAGATAGTCACAATGAGACACAACAATTATATGCACAAAATTGTTTCTCAGCAACAATGTTCTTTTATTAAAAATTGATATATCCATGAACAAGTTTTACTTGATTTAGAATTAGTAAATGAGATGTCTGTTAGTAAAAGAGGAGGTAATGTGGGTCTAAAATTGGATATCTCCCAAGCTTATGATATATGAGTAAGGAATTCCTCTATAGAGCTTTAAAGAAATTTGGGTTTTCTATTAAATTTTGTAATTGGATATCTCCCAAGCTCAGTACTACAAAAATTTATATTGTGTTAAATGGTGGCCCAATTGGTTTCTTTGGTGTGGGTAGAGGACTCAAACAGGAGGATCTACTATATCATATTCTTTTTATTATTGATGAAGACATTCTAGGTAGGAATATTCATAAGCTGGTGATGGAGAACAAAATTCAGCCTATGGTAATAAGAAATGGTATTCATCCTTCACATTTGTTCTTTGCTGATATTTTTTTGTTTTGTAATGGAGGAATGAGGAATACGTATTACAAATTTAAATGGCTTATTGATTGAATATCAAACTTCCACAAGACAAGTAGTAAGTTCTGTAAAAAGAAAATATTTTGCGAATGGAACTTCTGAGGCAAGAAAAAGACGGATTGCTGATTTCTCTCAAATGGACCTTTCCTCATTTCTTGACAGATATTTAGGTGTTATGCTTATGCAAGGTAAGGTGAAATCTGTACATTTACGACAATTTTTGGAGTATATATAACACATGCTTGCTTCTTGGATTGGTAGACTCCTAAGTTTTCAAGTAAGACTTACTCTGGTTAAGTATGTTCTTTGTAGTATCCCTGTATATAGTATTTACATCTATAAATGGCCTAAGAAAGTGATTGATGTTTGTGAAATAATTATTAGGAATGTTTTATGGTCAGGTAATGCTGAAGACAAGAAGTGTATCACTCTTAAATGGGTTAAGGTTTGTACTTTAATAGAGGAAGGCCTTGGTATAAGGAAATTAGAAGATATGAAAAAAGCGTCACTTATAAAATTTCTATGGAAAATGCTACATTCTCAAGATGAGTGATTCAGATTCTTTTAAACAAAATATAAAGACAAGTATGGTGATTGGATTACATACTACAAGAGATTTTCGGTATGGCCTGGAATTAGATGGGTTATTCAAGAATTTAACGATAACATTAGATGAGTGGTTGGTAATGGTGAGAGAATTTCTTTGTGAAATGATAGATGGATTTTTGAAACCCCTCTAAGTTATTTATATTCTGATCACCCTACATGGCATTACATCCTCATTTAAGGTCGGTAATCTGATTGTGAATGGTCAGTGGTGCTTTCAAGAAGATTTTCTTCAATTTTTTAGTACTAATCAACTGCCAACTCTTAGAGGAGGGGAAGACATGTTGGTCTGGAGCAATGGTCATACTGGTCTTTCATTGTTTCTAATGTTGTGAAGCAAGTTAGTCTAACTCTTCCTGAATTGCATTGGTACAAGAAAATCTGGCATAATATTGTTCCCCCATCTACATCAGCTAATAGAAGATTATTAGAGAAGTATGCTCTACTGATGAAATATGAAAAAGTAAGGTTTCCACCTTGCTTCTAGATGTTATTTCTGTCACAATGATATGGATTCTAGTATGAATCCCATTCTCTGGAATTACAATTTCGGTGAACTGCTCTGGAGGTGGTTAGGAGGTATTTTTCACTTTCTTAATCCTCTTTATTTTGAAGATGTTTTTAAATTGAGTAAACAGTCTAGTCCTACAATAAAAAAAACTTTAGGATATTATGGTTTTTGAGAAATTGGATCTGTTATGATGGTGAGAAGCCTGACCTTATGAAGATTCAAAACAAGATTAAGAGAATTGTTCATGATTGTGAGAGCAGAATGAAAGGTACTATGTGGGGCTCTGATATGGAAAGAAATATCCTACAATTTTTTCATATTCTGTATAGAAAAATGAGAAGTTTCAGAGTTATTGAGGTGTTTTCCATCTGCCTAATGAGGATGCAAACCTGTTATGTTGTGATGGTGCCTTAAGAGGCAATCCCGACATTGCTGGATATGGTTTTATATTCAGAAACAATGTAGGTGCCTTTGTGTTTGCAGAATCTGGTGGTCTAGGGATAGTCACAAATAATATTGCAGAGTTCATGGATAGCATCAAAGCTCTGGAATGGGCTCTTGATAATTAAAACTTCAAGATTATTCTTCAGTCTGATTCAAAAACAGGTATCACTTCCCTTGTGAATCAGAAGATCCCTTGGTGGGCTAGATGGCAGAGAGTGTATGCTGGTATACCTTCTATCTCTTTCAGGCATATCTATCGGGAAGTAAATTTTTCAGTTGATTATTTTGCTAAAAAAGGTGTCCAGTTCCAGAAAGGTTAGAGTTTGGGTTTTAGAGGCCGGCCGAGTTTGACTAGTTGAGGTTTTCTTTAATTTGGGTTTGGTTCTTTTAGAGATTTTGTTTTGTTTGGTTCTATTAATAAACTTTGGTTTTTTCTAATAAAGTTTCTGTTTAAAAAATAATAATCAAACACTTGGTTTGATCCCATAGTTAGTTCGGTCCGAACTTCTACTATATACCAGGTGAGCATGTTGTGGTTGTTATCTTCTTGACAGTTTTTGTATATATTAGATCATGCCAGGTGTGTATCATATATGTTGATATCGAAAAGATTGTGGTTTACTTGGTACCCTCGTCATTTCACTAGTAAACATCCTTGTTTAAGGGATCGTTCCTAAAATAAATCTTTTGATTCCTTTTAACTATGAAACAAGTTTCGCATGTCTAGTTCCTTAAACTCATGTGGTTGATCATAGTTTTCTAGGTATGGAAACAACCCGAAAGTTCAACACACTGAATAATAACGAATTACCAAATAATGTTATGTCGAATATACGAAGTCCATATGATATATTATACTTCGTAACTCAATATACCAAAGTGGTATAAAACAACTAGTATATCTTCCCTAGACACTTTGATCATAATAAAATGATCAAGTCACCAATATTAGAGATACATAAAAAAACTTCGTATGTTATGTTTTCAATCTAAAAGACTTGAAAGAAACGTATATAGAAATGGAACAAGTCAAGTATGTTTTACTGTTAGAGCATTGCTCGGTCGAACTCGCAAGCGTTGCTATCTCAATCTTTTTTGTCAAGTTTAGTTTCCATAACTATAAGTCTTGATTTCTAGTCTATCTACGGTTAAGTCTCGGATTAGGATAGATTGTGTAGTTGAGCTTCAGACTTCACGGCGTTCATCGATTGAAGACGAAGAACTACTAAGGCGAGCTTGTGGAACTTCATCAACAAAAGGTATGTGAAGACTTGAACTCATCTATCACTCAGAAAGTCTATTTCTACTCTATCTCCTTCTTGAGACAAAAGTCGTATAACGATATAGTTTTCAGTTTATACACTTGTGATATTTCGAGCTGAGTTTAACCCGCTTACATATTTATCGAAATATGTGTTGGTAAGCTTTTGATTTAACCAAGTTCATCTTATGTTCTTGACGCAAATCAAAAGATGATCATGTGAAAATCGCCTTGTAACATCTTACATGATTTGTGTGAGACAGTCATTTGATGTAGACTCGGAATGTTTCGTATTGATCATTCGATCACTTGAAAATTTCTTTGAAGCTAATAGTTTGTGTGAGACACCTATTCCCGTCTTCCAAGAATGTTTCAATGATTGAAAATGGAGTTTAGAACGATTAACCATGATTGGATATAGCATAGTGTGCGTACTTGCATATATGTTATCCATATCCGAAAACCATGGTATGCATACCCGTATGCGTACTGCTTGGTTTGGTGAAAGTCCGGGAACCATGGTATGCATACCCGTATGCGTACTGATTGGTTTTGTGAAAGTCCGGGAACTTAAGTATGCATACCGGTATGCGTACTGTCGTAAGTTTCAAGTTCCGGAATTTCAACTGAGGTTGGTGGTATGTGTACCGGTATGCATACTGGCGAACCCAAACTCAGTCCGGCTACTTAGGTATGCGTACCGGAGTAGGTTAAGTTCTAAAATCGGTTTCATGGACTAATACTTTTATATATTAAGGAATGCAATCTTTTGCAAACCATGGCTATAATGTTCATGAATTGATTCAAGTGAATCAAAATTTATTTTGCCTCAATTGTGTCTTGTATACTTCTACGAGAATATAAACAACTGAACAACTCCATACCTAGTTTCATTTGAGTCATTTGAACTAGTTGTGATTGAGATGAATAAGGTTGATAAGAAAGTATTCATATGGCTAACTTCGGTTAACTATTGTTGAACCAACCGTGTGCACATGTTTAGGTACGGTTACCCTTATCTAAATGAAAGCACATTTCATTTGTGTATAACAAGCTAAGTTCGATCTAACGGTTGAAAGATATTAGCTTGAATCTAATCAGGTTTTCATCTAAAGGTGAATATTGAATGCTTTGTTACCAAGGTAACTTAGATTGAAAACCCTGATTTGAAAACTATATAAAGGATAACTCTAGCAACTGGGAAACCTAATAAAAATGCGGGGGTCTAACAACCACACCCAACAATTCATTTGGCAATCTGAGAGGACTTAATCTAATATACTTTCCAGAGAATCAACTAGACAGTCAGACTCAATCTAGAGAAAAGTATATACAAGAGTTTATATCTCTAACTCTTAATTTAATCTACAATCAGCAAATAGAAATTTGTGAGCCCGATTGAATATAAGAGAAGTAACTTGAACGGCACCAAAGACCAATGTTCAAGGATAATTCATTTTCAATCAACAACCAAAGGTTGGATTTCCTAATTGATCGATACAACGCACAACCTTTGATATTTCAATTATATGACAAAATATAATGCGGAAAAGAAATAACACAGACACCATAATTTTGTTAACGAGGAAAACCGCAAATGCAGAAAAAACCCGGGACCTAGTCCAGCTTTGAACACAACACTGTATTAAGCCACTACAGACACTAGCCTACTACCAATGAACTTCAGACTGGACTGTAGTTGAACCCTAATCAATCTCACACTAATTCAAGGTACAGTTGCGTTCTTTACGTCTCTAACCCCAGCAGGATACTACGCACTTGATTCCCTTAGCTGATCTCACCCACAACCAAGAGTTGCTACGACCCAAAGTCGAAGACTTGATAAACAAATCTGTCTCACACAGAAAAGTCTATTGGAATAGATAAATCTGTCTCCCACAGAAATACCAATGAGTTTTGTTTCGTCTTTTGATAAAACAAGGTGAACAGGAACCAATTGATAAACCATTCTTATATTCCCGAAGAACAGCCTAGTATTATCAATCACCTCACAATAATCTTAATCGATTAACGAAACAAGATATTGTGGAATCACAAACGATGAGAAGAAGGTGTTTGTGATTACTTTTCTATCTTACCTATCGGAGATATAAATCTCAAGCCAATCTTACAATTGCACTCACACACGATAGAAACAGCAAGATCAGATCACATGACTACAGAGAAAATAGTTGGGTCTGGCTTCACAATCCCAATGAAGTCTTTAAGTCGTTAACCTATGGGATCTCATGAGAAACCTAAGTTTAAAGGAGAATCGAATCTAGCTTATGCAACTAGTAACACACAGAAGTGTGAGGATTAGGTTTCCCAGTTGCTAGAGTTCTCCTTTATATAGTTTTCAAATCAGGGTTTGCAATCTAAGTTACCTTGGTAACAAAGCATTCAATATTCACCGTTAGATGAAAAACGTGATTCAACAAAGCTAATATCTTTCAACCGTTAGATCAAACTTACCTTGTTACACACAAATGAAATGTACCTTCATTTAATTTTATGTAACCATACCTAAACGTGTACACCATGTTGGCTCAACAATAGTTAACCGAAGTTAGCCATATAAACACTCTCATATCAACGTTGTTCATCTTAACCATAACTAGTTCAAATGACTCAAATGAAACTAGTTAAAGAGTTGTTCAATTGTTATATTCTCATAGAAGTATACAAAAACATAATTGAAGCAAAATTGGTTTGATTCACTCGAATCAATTCATGAACATTATAGCCACGATTTGCAAAGATTGCATTCCTTATTATATAAATGTTTAAGTTCATGTACACAACCGATTTTAGAACTTTAACCTTCAAGTATGCAAATGGGTACGCATACTTGAAATACCCGGACCAAGATTGGGTTTCGCCAGTATGCAAACGGGTACGCGTACTTCCAATCCCAGCAGAATATTCGGACATGAACCTTACGCTAGTACGCGAACGAGTGCGCATACTTAGGTTCCCGGATTTCTCAAGCCAACAGGTACGCGTACGGGTACGCATACTATGGTTCCCGGACATGGATTACATATGTGCAAGAGTACACAACATGTCATATCCAATAATGGTTAAGTGTTCTAAACTCTTATTTCAATTCTTAAAACTTTCTTAGAGGATGACAATAGCCATTTTCACACACTATTAGCATCAAAGCAATTTTCAAGTTATTGAAATAATCATAACGAAACATTCCAAGTCTACACCAAATGATTGTATCACACAAACCATGTAAGATGTTACTCGGCAATTTTCACATGATCATCTTTTGACTTGCGTCAAGAATATAAGATGAACTTGGTCGAAGCGAAAGCTTTCCAACACATATTCCGAGAAATATGTAAGCGAGTTAAACTTAGCTCGAAATCTCAAATGTGTATAATAGAAAACTATATCGTAACACGACTTATGTCTCAATATAGGAGACAGGGTAGAAATAGACTTTCCAAGTGATAGATGAGTTTCAGTCTCCACATACCTTTTGTTGATGAAGTTCCACAAGCTCTCCTTAGTAGTTCTTCGTCTTCAAATGATGAACGTCGTGAAGTCTAAGGCTCAACTACACAATCTATGTCCTAGTCCGAGATATCTATAAGTAGACTAGAAATCAAGACTTATAGTTTTGATCACTAACATTGACAAACATGCTTGAGATAGCAACGCATGCGAGTTCGACCGAGCAATGCTCTAACAATCTCCCCCTTTGTCAATTTTAGTGACAAAACTATCAATACATATGGATTACAAAATAAACAAAACTTTGTAGCTTCTCATCCAAATGCTTGATCTCATTGGCATCTTCAACACGACTCGAAATCTTCATCACTTCCAAGTACTCCATGATTCTAAACGTGTTCAGCTCAGCATCATAATTGTTGAAGAGCCATAGCGATAACAATGAGAAAACAAATGCTCTCAATCATTGTTATACAGTGTCATAGTATCATTACACAGCATCAAAGTTCAATTGTATCAAAACTTTGACAACAATACTATGGTGATATGTATCACCTTACCTTAGTCAATACTTCATCTCGACATGAAAACCACTCCCCCTTACATAATGATCCGTAAACCATATGTATTTGTAGTATGAAACTACACATTAATTCTCCCCCTTTTTGTCAATATAAATTGGTAAAGGTACGAAAACTAGTGGGATCCTCATGAAATTTTCATAGAGATACTTCACGACCAAAAGAGAACATACCAACTTATTTAGATGCAATCATATAGCCGAAGCTAAATGCATTCATCAAGGAGTTTATAAAGATACAAGATAACCCCTACAATATTCCACAGCCGCACTCCCCACAAAGATTTGGCAATTAAGCACAAGTTCAAAAAGAACTCTCCCCCATAAAATGTCATTCCCGAAAGAACAACAAGAGCGACCTTACTTTTACGAGAAAAGAAGGATTTCTTTGGACATAATATAAACACATGAGATTCATGAATTTGTATCTAAAAAACACAATTGAATTAGCCACAAAAATGATCAATTCAATTGGCCATGCTCAACATAAGAGAACTTACGGAGCAACACAGTATATGCACAAAGATGTGGATCAGGGAAAGACCAATACTACGGAATAAACAAAGATTCATTCTATTTTTCATCACTATTTGCACAATGGCATATAGTAGACTTAATCTTTGTAAACAAAAGTTCATCCATTCTTCCATCAATATTTTCATAATGACATAAAAGGCTTAACTTTTGTATTCAAAAGTTCATTCTATCTTTTATCAATACATTCATATCGACATAATAGAGATAACTTTTGAACAAGTATGGGACAGTCAAGGTTCACGGACGTAAACAACATATCCCATAACAATTTGCAATATATGAAACCATAAAGATTAATACTGCAAAAATCATCTTCCAAATAACTTAGAATTTAAATAAATAAATCTAAAAACATTGAAGATGAAAACGTTGGACATAGCTATGTGTACTCACAATAATGGCTATTCCAAACCCTAGTAATCCTTCTTAAAAAAACACAAGAATAAAATTCTCATAAGAAGTTTCCTAGACATTGTAGAGCTTTCTCAGGGCATCTACAGAGAATTCTTTCTTATTATTGAAAAAACCATTGATAATGGGATCATTCAATTCCTCCACATCTTCAGAAATATCAGTTAACTTACTAAGTTCTCTTTTCAGTTCACGCAGAGTGTTCTTTGTTAGAGACAACATTTGTTCATAGTGAGAGATATATTCTAAAGATGAAATGATTCGAGATTTTAAATCATTTCTTTTTCCGATGAAATCTTTCACCATAGCCCTAAAGTTATTATCAAAATGACAAACAGATAATAGGTAGTTGGAGGAAGAACCTGGATTATCAATCGGATCCTTCACCTTTCTTTTCCTTGAGGACAGAATCCCCTCATACAGATACACATTGACAGCTTCAACAGTATCTCTTTTTGTGGTACCTCTTGTTATAGGGGCCATGAGACTGTATCTTTTTAGCGAGAGAAAAGGTAAAGGAAAACATTATTCACAAATGAACATAAATAGACTCTAGGATATCAAAACCCTAAAGAAATTTGAAAAAGTCTCCACGGTTCATGATCCATTATCTATCTCATCAACAAAATATTTACTTGCTCAAAATAGAGTAAAAGAAATCAACAAACAATTACAAGACTTGAACAACCTTGAAGTAATCCTTATTTCTCAAGTCCAAAATAAGGATACAGTTTATTACTATAAATTAGATAGTAATGGAGTGAACACAATGTTCACTTCTTGTGTCACAAGGTTTGTTGGATGAATAGACTTACCTCGTCTGACTCTGATTTTTTTAGACTTCTTCTTATGCCTTGGCGTCACGGACTGCTTCTCCAGAGTCAGATTCATCCTTTGCATGTCATTTTGAAGTTTGGAAATCCTTTTGTTATTTCTCTTGAATTTCCAGCACTTGTTCTGAACATGACTTGCACTTCCACAAAAGGAGCAAAAAAGAAAAGAGATTTTGCTTTGTAGAGATGACTCCTGTTTATCATGACAAGCAAGATTAATTGATCCAGAGCCGGCTGGCACAAATGAGTTAGTTGTGCTTACAGTCTTACTTTTGAACCCCAAACCTTTTGTGTTTCCAAAAGCCTTTTGACCAAACAACATTGCTGAAATTTTGTCTGAGCTTCCGGACAACCTTTGCAGGTCACACTTGAGAGAATTAATCTCCTTTTCTTTTAGAATTAGGGTTCTGGTGAATTCATCATTAAGACAGTCAATCTCAAGAGTTTTCACCTGAAGTGATGATTCAAGTATCTTCAACATATCTTTCAGTTGAATACTTTCCTGGTGAATTTCTTCACAATTGTACAGGAAATCTAGGATCTCAGTGTCAGACCCGCATTCAGAACATGAATTTGAGTTAATGGGATCTTTTGCCGAGAAGGCTGAAAATACTTCAGCAGTATGTAAGGCATTAGGACACTGAGATGCTTTCTCTTGAACTGAATCATCAGAAGCAATAGAGAGAGAAGACAATCTCTCGGATCTTTTGCTTTTCTTCACACTATCCTTGATCTTTTGTGTAATCAGTGATCTATTAGGATCAAAGTGATTAGAACAACATTCATCAGCCCAAGACAAGTTAGAATCTTCACTTGCAATGATCACAACATTGAACGCAGAGGTTCTGACTGTATTCTGATCATGATCAAGTATTCTAATATTTCCAACAAGAGTATTTCTGGAAAGAGTATCAAGGTTATTTCCCTCAACGATGGCATGCTTCTTAGAGTCGTATCTAGATGGCAGCGATCTGAGAATTTTCATCACAATGTCCTTTTCAGGAATAGTCTTACCCAATGCAAAAGATGCATTAACAATTTCAGACACTTTGTGATTACACTCGTCAAATGAATCTTCATCTGCCATACGAAGGTTTTTCCAATCGGAATTTAGGTTTTGAAGTCTGGCTTCCTTTTCACTGGTATTCCCTTCAAATACGGTTTTTAAGATATCCCAAGCATCTTTAGACCGAGTGCACGTAGTCACATGGTGCTGAGGATTTGGGGTAATGGCATGAATGATTGCATTCAAACCGTTGGAATTTTTCTTTGTAGCAAGAATCTCAGCAGGGTCATATGCACCAATATCCTATGGAACGGTTGTATCTCCTACTGCAACAACGGGAGCATCATAGCCATTAACTTCATAAACCCATGATTGAAAATCACGCGCTTGAAGAAAGGCACGCATAACAATTTTCCACCATAAGTAATTTGAGCCATCGAAGACTGGTGGTACGTTTATAGAGATATCACTTCTTTCCATATCAGATCGCTAAAAACATAGACTTATAAGGTCTTTAATGTGTTTGCCTGCTCTGATACCAATTGAAAATGCGGGGGTCTAACAACCACACCCAACAATTCGTTTGGAAATCTTAGAGGACTTACTCCAATATACTTTCTAGAGAATCAACTAGACAGTCAGACTCAATCTAGAGAAAAGTATATACAAAATTTTATATCTCTAACTCTTAATTCAATCTGCAATCAGCAAATAGAAATTTGCGAGCCCGGTTGAATATAAGAGAAGTAACTTGAACGGTACCAAAGACCAATGTTCAAGGATCAATCAATTTAGATCAACAACCAAAGGTTGGATTTCTAAATTGATCGATACAACGCACAACCTGTGACATTTCAATTATATAACAAAATATAATGCGGAAAAGAAATAACACAGACACCAGAATTTTGTTAACGAGGAAAACCACAAATGCAGAAAATCCCGGGACCTAGTCCATCTTTGAACACCACACTGTATTAAGCCACTACAGACACTAGCCTACTACCAATGAACTTCGGACAGGACTATTGTTGAACCCTAGTCAATCTCATACTGATTCAAGGTACAGTTGCATTCCTTACGTCTCTGATCCCAGCAGGATACTACGCACTTGATTCCCTTAGCTGATCTCACGCACAACCAAGAGTTGCTACGACCCAAAGTCGAAGACTTGATAAACAAATCTGTCTCACACAGAAAAGTCTATTGGAATAGATAAATCTGTCTCCCACAGAAATACCTATGAGTTTTGTCTTGTCTTTTGATAAATCGAGGTGAATAGGAACCAATTGATAAACCGGTCTTATATTCCCGAAGAACATCCTAGTATTATCAATCACCTCACAATAATCTTAATCGATTAACGAAACAAGATATTGTGGAATCACAAACTATGACACGAAGGTGTTTGTGATTAATTTTCTATCTTGCCTATCGGAGATATAAATTTCAAGCCAATCTTACGATTACACACAATAGAAACAACAAGATCAGATCACGCAACTACAGAGAAAATAGTTGGGTATGGCTTCACAATCCCAATGAAGTCTTTAAGTCGTTAACCTACGGGGTCTCGTGAGAAACCTAAGGTTAAAGGAAAATTGACTCTAGCTTATGCAACTAGTAACACACAGAAGTGCGGGGATTAAGTTTCCCAGTTGCTAGAGTTTTCCTTTATATAGTTTTCAAATCAGGGTTTGCAATCTAAGTAACCTTGGTAACAAAGCATTCAATATTCACCGTTACATGAAAAACCTGATTCAACCAAGATAATATCTTTTAACTGTTAGATCGAACTTACCTTGTTACACATAAATGAAATGTACCCTCATTTAGGTTTATGTAACCATACCTAAACGTGTAGACCATGTTGGCTCAACAATAGTTAACCGAAGTTAGCCATATGAACACTCTCATATCAACCTTGTTCATCTTAACCATAACTAGTTCAAATGACTCAAATGAAACTAGTTAAAGAGTTGTTCAATTGCTATATTCTCATAGATGTATACAAGAACACAATTGAAGCAAAATCGGTTTGATTCACTTGAATCAATTCATGAATATTATAGCCACGATTTGCAAAGATTGCATTCCTTATTATATAAATGTTTAAGTTCATGTACACAACCGATTTTAGAACTTTAACCTTCAAGTATGCAAATGGGTACGCATACTTGAAATACCCGGACCAAGATTGGGTTTCGCCAGTACGCAAACGGGTACGCGTACTTCCAATCCCAGCAGAATATTCGGACATGAACCTTACGCCAATACGCGAACGAGTGCGCATACTTAGGTTCCCGGATTTCTCAAGCCAACAGGTACGCATACGGGTACGCATACTATGGTTCCCGGACATGGATTACATATGTGCAAGAGTACACAACATGTCATATCCAATAATGGTTAAGTGTTCTAAACTCTTATTTCAATTATTAAAAACTTTCTTAGAGGATGACAATAGCCGTTTTCATACACTATTAGCATCAAAGCAATTTTCAAGTTATTGAAATAATCATAACGAAACATTCCAAGTCTACACCAAATGATTGTATCACACAAACCATGTAAGATGTTACTCGGCAATTTTCACATGATCATCTTTTGACTTGCGTCAAGAATATAAGATGAACTTGGTCGAAGTGAAAGCTTGCCAACACATATTCCGAGAAATATGTAAGCGAGTTAAACTCAGTTCGAAATATCAAATGTGTATAATAGAAAACTATATCGTAACACGACTTATGTCTCAATATAGGAGATAGAGTAGAAATAGACTTTTCAAGTGATAGATGAGTTTCAGTCTCCACATACCTTTTGTTGATGAAGTTCCACAAGCTCTCCTTAGTAGTTCTTCGTCTTCGAATGATGAACACCGTAAAGTCTAAGGCTCAACTACATAATATATTTCCTAGTCCGAGACATCTATAAGTAGACTAGAAATCAAGACTTATAGTTTTGATCACTAACATTGACAAACATGCTTGAGATAGCAACGCATGCGAGTTCGACCGAGCAGTGCTCTAACACTTAATCCCCACACCTCATATGTGATACTAGTTGCGACTAGAGTCAATTCTCCTTTAACCTTAGGTTTTTTCCAAAACCCTGTAGGTTAACGACTTGAAGACTTCATTGGGATTGTGAAGCCAGGCCCAACTATTTTATCTATAGTAGGGTGTTTTGATCTTGCTTTATTCTATCGTGATTGAGTACTATCTTCTCTAAGATTTGCTCGAGATTTATTCTCCGATAGGCAAGATAAAAACTAGTCACAAATATCTTTGTCTCATCGTTTGTGATTCCACAATATCTTGTTTCGCTACCATATGATTAAGATTATTGTGAGGTGATTTATATTACTAAGCTGTTCTTCGGGAATATAAGACTGGTGTATCAATTGGTTCCTGTTCACCTTGATTTATCAAAAGACGGAACAAAACTCATAGGTATTTCTGTGGAACAGATTTGTATATTAAAGTCTTCGACTTTGGGTCGTAGCAACTCTTAGTTGTGGGTGAGATCATCTAAGGGAATCAAGTGCGCAGAGTCCTGCTTGGATTCAGAGGCGTAAGGAGCGCAACTGTACTTTGATCAGTGTGAGATTGATTAGGGCTCAACTACATTCCAGTCCGAAGTTAACTTGGAGTAGGCTAGTGTCTGTAGCGGCTTAATACAGTATGGTGTTCAAATCTGGACTAGGTCCCGGGGATTTTCTGCATTTGCGGTTTCCTCGTTAACAAAATTTCTGGTGTCTGTGTTATTTCTTTTCCGCATTATATTTGTTTATATAATTGAAATATCACAGGTTGTGCGTAAGTTCAATCAATTAGATAATCCAACCTTTGGTTGTTGATATAAATTAATTGACACTTGAACATTGGTCTTTGGTACCGTTCAAGTTATTTCTCAATGTTCAATCGGGATCGCAAATTCATATTTGTTTGATTGTGGATTGAATTGAGAAATTGAGTTATAACTCTTTGATATACTTTTCTTAAGATTGAGTCTGACTGTCTAGTTGATTCTCTTGAAAGTATATTGGAGTTTGTCCATACAGATTGCTAAGCGAATTATTGGGTGTGGTTGTTATACCCCCGGGTTTTCAGTTACTAACCTCGAATAGAAGGATGAAATGTTCGTCGATGCCGATATACATTTTCAGGTTCTTCAGAGTAACACGAGCAAGTCTCAACATTTTTATTGTTCCCTAGTCTAACCTAAGGAAGTTGATTCTAGTAATCTAATGCAGTAGCTTCGAGTTTTTGGAGCTAAAATATCACAACCAAACTAGACATATCAACGCTTGGTGGGTTCAACCGAAAAAATCTCTAACAATTATAACCCACTAAACCACATTAGAACAAATTTTTAACATCCCATACAGGTTATATGAAACTCTTTAGGAATGTGGAAATGAGCTTCATATTTGAAATTTTTCCACGTTCATCCTTCGCCATTCCTCTCGAGATTGCACTTCAATGTCAGTACCAGTTTCATCCCTGAGTTTATATCGATTTCCAACCTGAACTAAAGCTATGGAATCTTCAACTTGTTTTCGTATTTCAACAAATCGACAAAACAACGTTGAAAGATCCTGATAGTGAGGATTACCTGTTTTAGTGCAGAAGATTTCATGAATTTTAACCCAATAACTTTGACTGACTAAACCATTTAATTCCACCCTCTAATTTGGATAGTATATCACATAGTTTCTGCAAATCGATAAATCATCGTCTTCGATAAAGCTAGGATCAGCCATAACCCAGGAGATTAGAGTAAGAGTAGAATATTTTGTGTGGAAAGTTGGTTTAGAAGGTGTAACTTTGAAATGAGGATGGGTTGTTACATATATGGATTGGTTGAGATCCATTGAATAAACTAGTCGTCAGATAAGTTACGCGTTTAGCGGTGGAGTCTCGCTCTGTCAAGTAAATCCTGCAAACGATCATGTTTCGAATTAATATTACACAAACTAATCTTAATATTGAATAAAATAACATGCTTAAAACAATTTAAGTTTAAAATAATGCTTTAAAAATAAAAATGCTTAAACTAAAAATTAAACCTTAAAAAAGTATGCCCGCCGGATTTTTCATATTCGGCCTAATGATTTGCTTTCAGATATTCTCTTAACCTGTCATGCAGACTATATGGTTGTGAATGTGATTAGTCATTTGCGCATAGTTCCTTGCATGTAGCCTTTTTTGTGGTTCAATCTCAGACCTTAAATCTTGATCAACATAGTTAGTCCAATTCTTATTAAACCGGGTTTCCTTAATTACAATTACAATGTTATGCATAATTATGCAAATGAGCATAGTATTATGCATTTCACGAACACTTAAACCACAATATAGCCTACAAATAACAATGAGTTTCCATTTCAGAAATCCAAAAGCCCATTACAGATCTTTCCCCACATTTTACTATAGTTAAAATACCTAATTGAACGACCCAAGTCGCCCTGGGGCCTGACGGTAATCTTGAACTAAGGTTGACCATTAGATTTCATCTGCAAGATAATAACCATAAGTGTATTGATTGTTGTTGACTGTGAAATGTACTTGGGGGAGGAAGGGGGAATTTCATACTTTAGATCTTCAAACAAAAGCGATTTGTGCAAAGTATTTATGTCATTTTGTGCACTCGGAAGATTAAAAAAAGGCTTGCCATATCCAGCAATCATAAGTAGCAGCAGCTTCCAAGATAACATTTGGTATTTGGTAATGACCCTTATATTGACCGGTTCAATAGGTACGTCATCCCGCTTATACCAAATACATACAATCAAGACTGCCTAAAACTCGTGAAGATCCCTTATCCTGATTTTTCTTTAATATTTCTTGAACATCTGACTTGGTTGGTCTCGTAAATATGTTGGACCATAATGATTAATCTTTATTTAGCAAAATAATGAAAGATACTTTCGTGAAGTTGTTTTGCCTAGAAGAAGGTACTCATCGTTCGAATCCGTAGGGTTCCAGTAACCTAGAATCCTTATGGTCGAATTAACCTTTTATTCAAGACTACGGCCTCTAATATTCAGTACATCAAACTGATAATTAAATTGAGGCTCTACCGGACGAAGCTCATTAATAATTTCTATCACCAAGTGCCGAAAATGCATAATCAACGTTGGAAATTTTCATCAGTATACACACAATCGGAACTAAAATAATCGTGCATCAGCTTCCGGGGAACTCCTCCCTCCCTTCCCTATATTTTTTTGTGAATACTTATTTTAGCTATGGAGCTCTAGGTAACTACCTCGAAAGTATCAACATTATAGTGTTGGTTATCTTCCTTTGATTCATCATCCAGTTGTCCCAATATACATTTGTTGTTGTGATTTAAACTAATTCATATGAATTTCCTTCTCTTCATCATCAGAAGAATCAATTAATTATGAAATTGAAAGTGAATAAATTGAGGATGAAGGTGAAAGAAATTGGCATATGGTGTATAATTTATGCTCAAGTATAGTGTGAATGGATGAACCGAATTAGAAGAAAATGTTACATCAATTTTACAATGAAAACCCGATAATGTGGATGCAGAGGAACTTTTTATGGTCAAATTTAATCTCATTCCAATGTCAAAAGGCAAAACCAAGAACGTATATTTCTGACTCTCTGTTTCACATTCAAATTCGATTACACGCGCACCCAATCTCCAGCACTCTCCTCTCTCTATCTGTACGTATATATATGAACTTGCTTCTATGCTATGCAATGCAGCGCAGACTGCAGTGCAGGTCATTCTATTTTCGTTTCGCTCAAGTCTGCTCCTATTCAATGCACTTGTCTTCTTCTCCTCCTACTCCGCCACCCTCCCTTAAATAACCCCTTCTCTGCAACTTGGATTGGGGCCACCTATTATCTATAAAAAGCACTTTCACGTGCCTATTCACGTGTCTCACCTCTCCTCCTCTCTTAAACAAACAAGCACTTTGAGAAACCTTTCAGCTTTGTACTCTGGTATAGTAAGTAGTTGAAACAGATATTATTTCATTCATGAAATTTCTACTTCTAAAGTAATTGTTCTCGCTTCTGATTCTGGAGATTGAATTTGCAGCATTTTCGTCGGTTAAGCTCTTACCTTCTCCGTTCTCATTCTCAGTTTCTAGGGTTGAACCTGTTAGAGTTGTTAATTTTTATCTTTTGTTCCTATTTAAATTACTATTTCAGGTTTCTGTTTTTACATTTTGAAAAGAAATGGAGTTGAGCTCTAGTAATTTTGATAGTATTGATTATTTGAAAGATCTAATACTACTATGGTGAATAGAAGTTTGATTCGAATTCTTTCGTTCTTACTTTCCGTCTCTCTGTATTCATCTTCTTCTTAGTCATTTCTCACTTACTTTATATTTGCTTTTAAAAATTTCAAAATCTGTATATTTTTTAATTATTAAATTTGATCTGTCTTCCTACCTTTATCGATTTCTGTGATTTGTTAATGGATCGACCCAAATCATGTTTTTTCTTTCCTCGATTTTACTTTTTCTTCTCTTTATAAAGACTAGAAATACACTCAAATTCCTCCTTTGCTTTCATCATCACTACCACTACTACTTACAGATAGAAAGAGTGAGGTCTAGTTTGTCTTCCTTTCACCTTTTTCAATTCAATTAAAATCAGTTTTGCTTGAAATTTCCAGCAGGGGTGGAGATTAGCTTGGAATTTCCTTCAATTTACTAGTAAGAATCTGCATTATTAGTGTTGATCCATTTATATCTTATAGATTCAAAGATTCAGCTTAATTAACTGTTTAAAGAAAGACACTTCTCTTGATATATAGTAATTGTTCTTGGAAGATATGTCTGAGATTCCCTGCTTTGTTGTCTACTCTGTCTTCTTCTTCTTCACTTAAAAACGAATCCATACTTGGCTGTCTAACGACAGAAGAATCCGGACAGGCTAGAGAGTATTTTGACTATTTTCTATTCATTATCTATCGAATGATACTCTTTCGGTTTCGTTTTCTTCGATAAAAAGATACTTTGATCTAGTTTTTTTTCCTTTAATCGCAGCCATTTTACATTGTAGTAATCAGATTATTAATTATAAAACTCATTAATGTAAGGTTTGTCTGTTTTGTTCAGCTAGTTTATCTTCTTATTGCGTGCTGGATCCACATTTGACTGATATAGTGAACTCCTCCAATGTGAGTTTTTTAATAATTCATCTTAGTACATTGTTCATGTGTGAGCATCTCGACAACAAGATAGATACACACTGTGAAGCTGGTTGACTCATTTAAAAAATTCGGATTTTCGTGTTCAATTGAGATCTGATTTGGTGAAGGGGCAAATTCACTCTTTCGTTTTTCACCTTGATGCCTTTGAGTTCGGGTTAAACAGATGGGGGGTTGTGTTTCAGTTAGTAGTGGTAGTAACAGCGGAGATAGAGTGTCTTCCTCATGTTTGAATTCGAGATCAAATGCGCGAAGGAGAAAGAAGAGATCACTCTCGGGACGAATCACCACTTTGCAGCACTTATCTCACATACCCAACCGGATTTTTACAAATGGGAAGAGTAAAACTTCTTGTATCTTCACTCAGCAAGGGCGCAAAGGAGTAAACCAAGATGCTATGTTGGTGTGGGAAGTAAGTTCTTTAGTAATTCTATCAATATTGTTCACCCATTACATACATGTTTATGTTTATCTGTGGTGTAAATATTAAGTATTTGCTCTATCTATGTACAGGATTTTGACTCAGAAGATGCGATTTTCTGTGGTATTTTTGATGGGCATGGTCCACATGGTCATCTTGTCTCTCGGAAAGTGAGGGATACGTTGCCGTCGAAGTTACTCTCATTTCTTCATTCTCAGGAATCGAAGGGAAATCAATCAAGTATTAATTGTTTTAATAGGAAAAGCAAATTAGACGAAGGAAATTCCGTGGCGGGTATCTCTACAGAGGATCAATTGAGCTCTAAGTGGAAAGAAGCCTTTCTTAAATCATACAAATCCATGGATAAGGAGCTGAGATCCCATCCTTCCCTGGACTGCTTCTGCAGTGGCAGCACTGCTGTTACTATAGTGAAACAGGTGTGCCACGTAACCATCATTCACATGTTTCTCTCTTGGTTTACCTCTACTTACCAGTCTTATTGTTCTTTAATTGTTATTGCAAGGGGTTGAATCTTTTCATGGGAAGCATTGGAGATTCTAGGGCAATTTTGGGATCCAGAGACACCAACAATACCATGGTTGCAGTGCAATTGACAGTTGATTTGAAGCCCGACTTGCCAAGTATGTTATGGTTGAAGTCAGTTTTTAACAATCCAGCGGTACCAAATGTATTTGATCTAACACATTTTCCTGTTGTTTTATCATAGAGGAAGCTGAAAGGATTAAACGTTGTAGAGGACGGGTCTTTGCACTGCAAGACGAACCTGAAGTATGCAGAGTTTGGCTGCCATTTGATGATGCCCCGGGATTAGCAATGGCGAGAGCATTTGGGGATTTCTGTTTGAAAGACTATGGAGTGATATCTATACCAGAATTCTCTCACAGGGTACTCACAGAAATGGATCAATTCGTTGTTCTTGCATCAGATGGGGTAAGGATCTATCTGTAGTTGGAGTCTTCATCTATCTGTCATTAATCAACCTGATGTGTACCCAAACACCGATATGAGAATACCAGCTTAATTCATGCTATATTCTACTAACTGCATAAGCAAAACCCCTGAACAGGAACCATATGAGCACCTTTGCCTATATGAACTGTGAGGCATCATGGTTAGATATTAACACTTGTTCCTTGCTATCTACTCGTCATGGTTGTCAATTATGATTTTTGGATAGAGAAATAAATTTGGTACTTGATTACAATAAAATTGGACAGAAAGATTAGCTCAGCATGGCCCCTACTCAAAGATGCCATGCACAAAATCGCAGAACAGTCCAAAAGAGAATCCTCATTGTCAAACATATCGCTTTCTATATAGGTAGCTCTTTGTGTTTTTTAGGGTGAAGATGGAGAACATGTGGAAATCGAATAATCGATACAGAGAAGCACCAAACGAGATCCATAAAAAAAAAATATGGCGTAGAACTAACTTTGAATTCACAGGATGATTTGACAACATACCAGCCACAGATTGAGCAGTAGTTTATACGTTTGTGCTTAGATCATGGTTCACTTTGAGTTGGTGCAAATTTGTCCGTGATTTGTAGAAGCCAATTATCTTATGTTACTTTCAGTGATGGTGTCGGGAACATATTTGTGCATCCCTATTTTGTTGAACTTTACCCTGAATGCCAGTTTCCTCAAGGCAACCTAACCAGTTAATCTACTCATATACTGAGTCATGCATATGGCGATGTATAGTGCAGTGTCCACATGGGGTTGATATGGAAAGAAAAAAATTCACTTCCTCAATGCTTGTATGCAGTTATAGGTCACTTTCCTTTTGTCCGGAGAATCTATGAATGGAATTATAACTCAGTTTCCCTTCATTACTTTATAGATGTAAAAACAGTTAGACAATTCAAGAATTTTCTTAGTATGCAGGACTGTAGTGTTGATTCGGTGAACAATGAAGTACATCCTCATTTAAGTTGTAGCACTGTGTTGTTAATTGCTCCTCAAACCATTGTGATGATTCATTTGCAGGTTTGGGACGTATTGAGTAACGAAGAAGTGGTCGAGATTGTCTCGACAGCTCCAACTCGGTCTTCAGCAGCACGTATACTTGTCGATGCAGCTGCCTGTGAATGGAAACTCAAGTACCCAACTTCAAAAATGGATGATTGTGCCGTTGTTTGCATGTACTTAGATGGAAAAATGGATAATGAATCAGATCTAGAAGACCAAGGAATCTGTGTAGCCTCCAATCCAAACTACAGTTCTTGTACTGCAACAGAATCAGATGAAGGTCACAACAGTGAACCAACTCTTCGAAGGAACTATACTGTCAGGTCGGCTGAAGACAGTGATCCAAATAATAGAATACAAATTGAGATCGAAGAAAAACAAAACACAGTGAATGCAACAAGTGAAGATCAAAACTGGTCAGGATTGGAAGGTGTAACCCGAGTTAACTCCCTTGTTCAGCTTCCTCGATTTTCTGGTGAAAAGCTGAACTCGTAATCTTATTTTTTATGTGGGTGTTTTGATGGGCAATGTAATTTATTTCTTGTAACTTCATGACTTTAGTTAGGAACACCAGAGGAATCTGAAGAAGTTTTAGAATTGTTTTGTGCTAAGTATTTTTAATGTAAATGTTACTATCATTTTGTTTTGTTATTATCTTTGCATCATCTATTCTTAGGGATGTACTTTCACAGGCAAATGGGTACAGCGAATTGTTCTTCGTGAACTGAATATCCACATCAGTGTTCATATTCATATGTGAACTTCATTTGGGACCATCTGTGTACCATTTTTACTTTCTTTCGCTTGCCAAAGAACCATTCACTAAAAAGTACAGAAGATAAAAAGAAAAGGGGAAGAAAATTATACAGGTCTAATAATGAAAAAAAAATTAGTGTCAAGTTCACCTCGGGCCAAATCTTAATCCTAAGTTGTTAAAATATACAAAACCTATCGAACATGGTTGCATGTTGTATAAGCATTCGTTGGGCAAATGGTTGCATGCATAAAACTAACAGGGGTTAGTCAAATGAGATTTGTGGAGATATTGAAAGAATTTTAGAGACTCGTAAAATCTCTTGTTAGTCAATAGAGAGTTCTTCAAAATCTCAAACAATCTCTGTTATTGGATTGTGACTTTCTAATAGTCTTCGAAATTCTCTGTTATTGGATTTAGAATTTGAAATCAATGATAGTTTTGAGAGATTTGTAGAGACTTTTATTACAAACATACCATAAATGGCTTAAAAAAATCTCTCCTAAGTAGGTGATTTTTTTTAGGGGGATTTTGTGTTTCCCCCTCAAAAAAGATGTCCATTTTGCATTACCCCCTTTTTAAATCGGTAATTGGTGAAACCCCCTTTCCGTTACAACTTCCGTTACCACCAGTTAAGTGGCCACGTGTAAAATACGTGTGTGCCATAAAAAATAAACATCAAATTATAAATCTAATCTGACGGTCCCCTGCCATCGTCTTCCCGATCTAAGATCCCCAATTTTTGATCGCCCAGTTTTCCCTTCTATCTTCATTTCCGAAACAATAACAGAACACGAGAAATTGAAGATCCGTAGAGTATAGAGAAAGTTGAGATGGTCCTGTCGTTGCTGCCGTGACAAAAGAATTACAAAAGAAGAAAGGGGATCTGAGCTGTGGTGCAGAGACGGACGATGGGTTCAGTGGAGGTTCTTGAGATGCGAATCGAAGAAACATTTTAGGGTTTGGTTTGATTAAATGGGTTTGATGTTGCAGTTGGATTTTGAAGTTCAGAGACAGATTTAAAGGGTTTGATGAATTTCTGATGAACTGAGAATGGATCTGAGGGTGCTGTGTATATGAATTTCAAAGAAGAATCAAAGATTGGGTTACTGCTGATGTTGGTCTGAGCTAGAAAGATGGGTTGGTGGAAGACAGGATATGAAGAACTGGAACAGATGGAGAGTGGGTACGATTCTGTATAAGGTTGAAGCTGAGAAGTGCTGCTGCTGCACAGGGAGTGATGGAATGTTTGCTTGAATTGAATAGATGTATGCCTAGGATTGTTACAGGGATATGAAGACAGAAAAAGGCCTGAAAAATTGGCCGGAAATGCCCAGAAAACAGAGGAGACTTGTCGGATTTTTAGGTTTTCTGTATTTAAGATTTTTTTTAAAACACACGCATGCTTTACACGTGCTGACATAACTGAACCGTCACGGCACATCCAGGTTAAAGGGGTTTTGCCTATTACCAATTTAAAAGGGGGGTAATGCAAATTAGGTATCTTTTTTGAGGGGGAAACATAAAATCCCCCTTTTTTTTAATAGGAAAGATATCGTAGATTAATCATTAAACTTCTTGTACATAAAGTTTCTCTTTAATAAGAGTTTCTAGCCACATAGGGGCTTCATTAATCCAAGAAGAAATAGATGCCATACTGACTGCATCTTTTGCAAGCAAATCTGCTGCACAATTTGTTTCTCTGGGCACATAAGAAATCACCCATTTATTAAAAGACTTCAATAACTCAGCACAATCCCTAATAATTGCATTATTCTTCCATTTAATAGCTCCAATACTTCAAAGTCAGTGCATTGATAACATTGATGCAGTCTCCTTCCAGATGTACTTTTGTTATTCCACTTCTTCTTGCCATTTGTACTGCTTCCAACAGTGCCAATGCTTTATGCTTCTTCCTGCTCTGCATCTTCTGCTACTACTGGGATACACTAGGCCCCTTTGAAGAAACCTGCATCATTTATCATAATTAGTCCAGATCCCATGTTTTTATTTTCCTTACAAAAATAAGCATCAAAATTGATTTTATGGAAGCCCTTAGATGGAACTGTCCACTGCACATCAAGTCTATGTCTTATTACTTGACCCTGCTTAGCAAACAGTTTAGCTACATTCTCATTCCACTCATTTATTGATTTCTTGATCTGTTGAACTATAACATTCACCTGTATCTGCAAGTTATCAAATACTACCGCACACCTCATTTTCCAAATGTGCCACAGAACATGAGTAATACAAACCAACTTAGTATGACACAATGTTGCATTAGTACTACTATTAGTATTAAACCAGCTACGTATCAAGTCCAACATGTTTTGACCTAAATTTATATTCCTATTTTCTATTTCCATTGCATCCCAAATCTGCTTAGTCACAGGGCATTCCAAAAACAAGTGGTCCATAGTCTCAGTTTCCTTATTACCCAGTTATAATCAACATCATGCATATGCCTAGCTAGTCTTTCCCTAACTAGCAAGCAACTATGAACACATTTTCAAAGAAAATGTAAAACTCTTTGGGGAATATTCAATTTCCAGAACAATTTTCATGGGAAAATTAGAAGGTCCATCAGATGGAGAATGTATATTACCTGCAATATCAATGACCTTTTAAGCACTTTTCACATAAAAAAAATTCCATTATCAGTAGGTTTCCAAATCAATATATCTTCACCACTCAAAGGAATTCTAATTTTTTCAGATTTCAGAACCAGTGCTACTATCAAACAGAGCATTCAAAGCATCTACATTCCACCTATTGCTATTAGGCATCATTAATTGTTCAACAGTTTCCATATTACTAGACATAAACCTAGAAGATAAATGACCAGATATGGTTGAGACCCATATATCTTTCCAGATTGATATATTTTTACCATTCCCAACTTCCCAACAATATGTTTCTTAATGATATCAAGACCTCTACGGATTCCTTTCCACATCCAACTTCCATTGTCACTACTAACATGGAGAGGATTGCTATTTGGAAAATATTTTGAACTCAGAATTTTTACCCATTCAGCATATGTTTCAGTGAGCATTCTCCATGCAAGTTTTGCAAGGAGAGCACTGTTAAGCTCAACATTTTTTTTGATATTAAGACCTCCTAAGGCTTTAGATTTAGCTACAGACTCCCATTTTCTAATAAACAGACCTTTACCACCATGTTTTTTGTTCCACCAAAAATTCCTTTGGATTCCATCTAGTTTATCTGTGAGTTTTTTTGGCATGGAAAAAACAACTAAGTGATGTGATGCTAAAGTACTAGTAAAGACTGCACCATCACAGTCCTGGTGGGCTGATTCATATTCTTACCCTTCCAGCTAGCAAGTCTATCTAGAAATCTATTTGGTAAATGCCCAAAAGTTTACATTTTGTTTTGTTGTATAAGAACGGGAACTCCTAAATATTTATCTTTAATGCCAAGAGTCTTAATATTGAGAATTCTACCAATTTGACTCTTAATTTGACTATTCATCTTAGGGGGGAAATTCATACTTGATTTCTCATAATTTATTGACTGTCCACTATACTTACTGAAATTCTTTATAATTTTATCCAGCTGCCTAGCACCTTGAATATTAGATTTAGCAAAAATGAGACAGCCATCTGCAAAAAAACAGATGGACTAGAATTATAAACCTTTATACCCTGTAACATTCCATCATTTTCAGCTTTAATCAATAATTTATAGAGATAATCCATAACTATGATGAAAAGATAATGAGACAAGGGGTCTCCCTGTCTGAGACCCCTTATGGGATAAAACACATCACCTGGTGAGCCATTAAGAAGAACAGAGACAGAGACTGTTGAGATGCATTCCATAATCATAGTGCACCAGTCATCATGAAATCCAAGTTTTCTAAGAATAGCTATCAAAAACTTCCATTCAATTCTGTCAAATGCTTTTGACATATCCAATTTAACAGCCATTATACCTTTAGTAGCTTTGTATTTTCTCATAGTATCTACTAACTCATGTGCAATAACTATATTGTCTGTAATCTGCCTAGAAGTGAGAAAATCAGCTTGATAAGGGCTTATAAATTTATCCATAAGTTTCTTAGGTCTACTAGCTAATAACTTACTAATAAGTTTATAAGTTACATTACTTAAACTAATGGGCTTGAAATCCCGAGGATGTTTGGGTGCATTAGTTTTTGGAATTAGACTAATGAAACTATGGTTAAGCTGTTTTAAAAGATGTTTGGAATGGAAGAAGGCTTGAACCATCTTCACAGTGTCATCCCCTACAACATACCACATTTTTTGGTAAAACCCTGGGGGGTAACCATCAGGACCAGGAGAGGTCCAAGGTTGCATTTGAAACAAAACAAATCTAACTTCCTCACTCGTAGGCACTTCAATAAGCATATCATTCTCTTCCTGAGTAATACAAGGCAGAATATCAGGTTGATTAGTAGTTTTACTAATAGTAGAAAAATGCTTCATAAGATCATTAGCAATACATTTCCTATCAGTAATCCAAACACTAACATCAGATTGCTGAGATTCAATTTGAGTTCTTCTTTTTCTATACTTAACCTTATCATGCAAGTATTTAGTGTTCCTATCATCAAAAGTGAGAATGTTCTCCTTAGCTCTTTTCAAATAGTAATCATGTTGGACTTGGTACCAATAATCTAGTTTAGACTCAAGGTCCTTAAGTCTAGTACTAGTATCCCCAGTATTACTACTTTGAGTCAGGTTGCTTATTTGAGACTGCACATCTCTAATTTGAGTTTGAAAGTTTCCAAACTTATTAAGATTCCAGTCTCTTAGTATGTACTTGACATTTTTAAGAGACCTAGTAAGTTTAAAAGCATACGAACCATTCTCATGAGCCATCCAATTATCTTTGATAAGGTCAGCACAAGAAGCATCAGAGAACCAACATTTATTAAACCTATAAGGTTTACTAGTATCATTAGACTCTCTATCACAGACCAACAAAATTGGACAATGATCACTTGCATGAGGAATGAGGTGATACACAATACAATTGGGGAAAAAATGCAACCAATCACTATTACAAAGAGCCCTATCCAACCTTTCCAGAATCAGATTAGGATCACTTCTTTTATTGGACCATGTATAAGGATTACCTATGAAAAGAACATCACTCAGATTCAGGTTATCTAAATGCTTATTCACAAAATCAAGATCTGCTTGACTAGGTAAGTTACCTCTTAGCTTATCATCTTTATGAATTATAAAATTTAGATCCCCAACTATCACCCAAGGACAGGTATAAGAACTTGCTAACCTATAAAGGAAGTCCCATTGTTCTGTAATGGTTTCATTATTCAAGGCACCATACATAAAAATGACTAAAGATTTATCACTCCTGGCATCAATCTGCATATGACAGACAATAAAGTTTTTAGTAGCATCTATAATATCTAAAAGAATCCCATCCTTCCACAAAAAGAACAGACCACCCGCTGACCCTATTGGATTAACAAAGCAATAATTCATGAATCCTAGTTTTTAGGTAAATCTAACCATTTTCCTATCATTATTTTTGGTCTCAACTATAAAAATCAAATCAGGATCATTAGATTTAACTAAGTCACTAAGATGAAATCTTGTGTACTTATTCCCAAATCCTTGGACATTCCAAGATTGCACTTTCATATTGTGACTATACTCAATGTAGATACAATACAATTGATGTATAGAACCCTAAGAGAATAGAATAATTTCAACAAATTTATCTACTATATCAGGTTGAGGAACTACAGTTGAAGAACACCACCAACAAAAATTTCAGGATAACTAGAACAAATTAAAAAACTATTATAGAAATCAAAATTGGAATCACTGCAAACTAAATCTATCTTATCAAAAAACTAATTTAAATTTAAGGGTTTTACAAATGCCGAAATTAGACATATAATTATAAAAACACTTAAGATAAGGGTTTAGGATAAAAACCTGATGATTGAAAGCAGGGTTTCCATATAGAATATGTGTAGTCCTTTGAGTTACAGCCTTGGAAGTAGCTTATGAGCTATCAATTGCTTTTGTAGAGTTTTTTTCCAACATAGTTGTGCTGATATTCCATTCTATTATCCATCGGAAGACCACTGAAATCTATCATCTCCTCTATTCCATCATTTGAAAGCTGGTACACCGGATTGTCATGGGTATTGATTGAATTGATATGACAGGATGTAGAGTTAATCAGCGGATTTTCTTCTCTAGTTCTTTTTTCCTTCCTCATATCAGTTTCTTCAATCCTTAATTTAAAATTCGATTCATCATGAGAGTTGTTTAGGGGAATATTTGGAGTTGAATTACTAAAGATACCCCCATATGTTTCTGAGCCACTCTCCATCATATCAGCACCCGAACTTGTTATATAAGCTGCCAAAAATTTCTCGCCTTCTTCTATTTGACTCCACGCCTTATATTCCTGATCAGTCATAGCTTTTACTTTTTGCTCCTGAGCCAACCTTTTGCAATCAGCATCCATGTGATCTACCACCCAGCAATCTTTGGAAATCTTGTATGGTTGCATTTCATAGTGGTATATAACCCATTTTCTTTGACCATTAGGTGTATCAACCCATCCTCCCCTTTTCAAAGGTGCTTTGAGATTCACCTCAACATACACAGTATTAGAAACACTTCCTCTTGGGAGTCTTTTTATTCCTTCTGGTACAACCTTCTTACCCATATCCTTACATATCGCAGTAACCAACTTATCGTTCAAAATTATATTTCCAAGATTTCTGAGTTTAACACTCCAGATATATATGAGTTTCAAACTTGTGTTCCTTAATAGGTATGTCTGGATTGTAACTTATTAATGATAACAAATGTCCCAGAATATCCCATGTCTTAGCACGAGCTTCATCACAATTGTCTTTTTCTTGAAAACAGAAAAGGAATAGATTGGTTCCTCTAGTGATGATTTCATATTTCCTATAGCTTCTCCATCTGTCATTAATTTCTTTTTTCACATCTTCATGATCCAAAGGATTTTTGAAAATGATCTTTCCTAAGAGACTGAAAGTATAGTCATCAGTGTCATTCGCAGAGACTTAAGTTGTTGCAATGATTCTTCTAATTGGTCTTATTGAGTTGGGACCAATTCTTGCTGACTGCATACTGGTGTTAAGATTTTCCATTTGCATGTTCTCTTGAGACGCCATTCCTTTAGATGAATTGTGAGAGAGATACAACTTATTGTATTGAAATTTTTGAGCTTTGGGGTTTGTATTTTCTGCAGGGTATCGAATGGGGTTATAAAGGATTTTGGAGATATGGATATCTTTTAGTTTCTATAATTGTTGGATATGGTACTTATATTCCGGCTTGGTATTTTTGACCATATTTTTGAATTTGAAAAGGTGGGAAAGTTTCCCTTCAAGCAAGCTACAATCACAGTAGGAGGAAGTCATCTCTTTAAGGAAAGAGTACTTACTGGTTGACTTGATAAAACTAGAGAAAATCATGATGAATAACCTACAGGCTTAGGAACGACGAATCTTAGATTCTTTCTTTAATCTGATTGACGCAATACCAACGATTCAAATGACCCTTCAATCCACAACTATGGAGAAGATAACCAATGAACATCACTGTTAATATAAGCAAATAATACTGTGACAATCTTCAGAAGAACAACCGTTTTTGGATTTAACCACTACTGATTAACCACCATTGGGACTACACAAGATTCATCTATGGAACCTGTAAAAAAAATTAAAACAACATCAGGATACATAGATTTCTGTTTTGATAAAAGGAAAAACTCAATAAAACAGAAGACCGAATTTCTAAAAAACCTTATATAAGGGTTTTTTTTTTAAAAAAACAGGCTAAGAAACATTAGATTAGAAGAAGCTTTAAAAGATTAAAGTAAATCCACACGGAAAAGAAAAGATAATAAAAACCAGTTTCCAAAACCAAGGTGTAGTTACCTAAAATCTGAGAGAGGTTAGAAGTGGGATTTTAGGGTTTCTGAAAGTGAGTTACAGGAGGTTGAGCACAAATAGTATTCGCCTAAACCACGCACAGTGGTCGTTCAAAGGATGCTTCAGTCACAGGGAAGAGATTTAGGGTTGGCCTTAGGGAGGGAAGCAGATGAAGAGAGAGATCAGAGAATTCTAGGGTTTGAAGAAGAATTGCTCTGAGAGGTTATGAGAAAGATGATCGTAGCTTGGAGAAATAGATGACCTATTTATAACTGAATTCTCTAATCTCAGGTCGGTGAAGATAATGATTGCTTTCTGTGCCGTGCGGATCAATTCTCCCATTTCTTCAGGAATAGAGATAAACTAGGTTGAGTATATCTCATTATTCCACCGCCTTTACTCTCTTCTGCGGTGAGAAATAAGTTGGGTATTTCTCACATGTGTCATAGACCGCCAGACCAAACCATAATTGTTATCCCCCCCCCCCCCCCCCCCCATTTGTGTGAAGCTGAGTCAGCCTTTGTGATGACGTGTTGAGAGAGAGAAATATTCTCTTTAGCCGAGTTGGCCGAGATTGAGAGATATTCTCCGATTTGTAAAAATGACTAGGATGAGTCACGTGAAAAGGCATGGGATGCCTCAGAATTCGTGTGGATAGGAGACTCGATTCCTACATGAGGCTCGTGCCTACCATGGGGAATATTCAGCCTAATCTGAGATTTCCCGAGAGATTTGAATCTCTCTTAAATCTTGAAGAGAGATTTGAATCCCTCTGAGATTTGGAAGAGAGATAAATCTCTCCGAGATTTTGCAGAGAGATTTGAATCTCTCCGGGATTTCGCAGAGATATTTGAATCTCTCCGATATTTTTCATAGAGATTTTGCAGAGAGATTTGAATCTCTCCGAGATTTTACAGACAGATCAAAATCTCTACGAATATTTTCTTAATGGATCCGAATCTCTCTGTGGTAAGCTGGGACTCGTCCTGGAGAGAGAGAAGGCTTTATACGCTCAATTAATGCCTCTGCGATACTTTGGCTCACTTGTCTTTGACCGGCGTATCTTGCAGAGATGTGCTAGGAATAAACTGTGTGTCCATATGATGGACCAACAAGACCAGTGTATCTCGAAAGGATGTTCTAGGACTCTGTCGGAAGGGCCCGGAGGAAGAATAACCAGCATATCTCGCGGGGATGTCCTAGGAGTTATTCGGAAACCTCAGTAAGTCGAGTCAGAGCTTAAAGCAGACATGATCAGTGTATCTTGCGATGATGTACTAGGAATCAGTCCTTGATCTCATACAGGGTGAGTCATGCTTACAAGAGACATGCATATCTCTGCTCTGGAAGTCCATCGGGGATGTTTTTACGCATCTACAGAGCCTGCATGACCAGCAGTATCTCTTCGAGGACGTATACCAGGAATCATGGCATCACAATCAGCTCCGTCTCGCGATGACATGCTGGAATTGTGGCTGTTATGGTTCATAAGCCTACTGGGGACGTTTTACGCTCTACAGAACCTACATGACCAGTAATATCTCGTCGAGGATGTGCGCTATGAATCACGGCATCACGACCAGCAGTGTCTCGCGGGGACGTGTACTAGAAATCGTGGATATTGGTGCCTTGAGGACCAAGGGTTTAATCTCTCCCGTGAGAGTTGAGTTTTGTCTATCGTCTCGAAATGACGCTTTTGCCCCTTATCAAAATTTCACCATCTACATTAAGTCCCCTACTCAGAGTAGAATCTTAATTGTTCAATGATGAGCATATAGATTGTTACGAATCATTCAGGCGCGAAATTAAAATCCACTCGGTCTTCTAGACTTTCTGAGTCCCCGAATTGACGTTTAGTCTTTGATTGTTATGACTCTGATCTTGGAATCGATTTTGGACTTTGGAACTTCATGGGATTTTGTGTTAGACGTTAATGACATGATAATAAAGTCTTGATGAGACAAAATTTCCGTCTTGAGCAAATGGAATTTGTTAATTAGGGTTTACTTGGCCAAAACCCTAATTTTCTCTCTTTGTGCATCTTTGAGCTTTCGAGTTTGTACAAGCGAGTATGTGAGGAAGAGAGAGTTTTTGTACGGCTTCATTGATGGCCTTGATGTTGGTGAAGAGCCGTGAGAAAAGATAGGCACTTACTTTTGAAGTTGCGGAGTCCTTATCCCATGTAAATACTGAATTCAACCTTGTACTGTACCTAAACTCTAATTTCTCTTTTGTTCGCATCTGACTCCTTCTGACACTCTGGAGAGGCTTGACGAGGCTTGCAATGTGTGCATCTATGTTGTGGAGTCGGCCCCTTATATGATGATAATATGTTTAATTCCCATGAGATTGCCTAGGCATGGTCACGGCTTGAGAGAGGAAGAGAGGCATGTGTCTGGTCCTGCTTTTGGAAATTATGAACCCGAACTTCCCTGTTTAAGCTAAATTACCTTTATTTTCTCTGAAATTCCGCCTTTCTGGATTCCGTTTCAATCCCATTCTTCTTTGAACACTTAGAGAACTTAATGTTTATGTGTATGAGGCCTTGGTAATGAGTAGATGAGAGCTTTTTTGGTCTCTGGCTGTATTAGGGCTTTTTTCTTTTTAAAATACTCAAAATTGTGAAATAAGGGTATTTTGGTCAAAATTCCTTATGAGCTCGTTTTTGTAGAAGAATGATGAGATAAAAGGGTATGAGAGAGGTGTAGAGAACCGTCCAACAGAATTAGGAGAGGCTCGGCCCCTTCTCTTTTAGAGTAAATTCCTTTTTCGCCAAATTCTTGAAATTAGGGCTTATTTTCGTCAAAACCCTAATTATCTTCGACTTTGGTCCCTCTAAAAAAATTCTGAGAGAATAAGTGACGTCCCAATGTCCTAGTAGAGATTTCATGAATGTGGTAGAGTCTTGGCCACGTTCAGAGAGATTTTGGAAGAAGGGAAAGCCTAGGTTTCCCTATTTGAGCCAAATTTCTTTAATTTCTTCTTTTAGCTCTAATTCCTTTTCCTTTTCAATGATGGCTTATCTAGGCTTGAAAATAGAACTATTTTACAACTCTTTTGTGCGTGCAATAGGTTTGGAGGTCGGTCCATCTTTCTTTCACATGTTCTGTTTGTATCAGGACTCTTCGTTTGGGTGTTCGTCAGAAAACTTCAGTTTATGGAGACTTGCGTAGAATGGCTGTAAAATCTTCATACGATGTAGGATTTGAGATACAACCACAATTTTAAAACATAAAATAATTATCTGTTCAACTCAAAAAGAATGACCTAATTCCGAGTTATTTAGGTCAGTCAACCAGTCGCGTAATTTTGTCATCAGGAATCCCGTATAGATTTTCAGGAGTTTTTCGGATTGCCGTTACTTCGGTGTTGGGACCACATCTCCTAGATCGTTTGTCCGTTTGAGGCGCCCTTTTGGTATTTTATTTAGGAGACATAGGGGAACATATTTTCTTCAGGAAGAACCCTGAAATTCCTTATGGTTTGTCATCAGTTTTCAAGTCTTCGCGCTGGAATGTACGGATGTCTGTTTTCGAAAGGAGTCCTTGTTGCGTTTGAACTCTTGATGTATTCAGACTCTTAGGAAATGATCATTTGGAGTGTTATGACCTAATTGGACTTACTTGGCTTGTCATAGGTCGTGAATTTGATCCCTTTGAGACAAAACACATCTGTGGTGTGCTTATACGTTTTTACCCTTAGTTACGAAGAAAGCATGTCTTCTCTCAATTCTTCATGGAAATATAAAACCATGTAAACTCGTTAATATCCTTGACGACGTGGATTAGGTTTATTGAAATAAAGGTATGGATCTAGTCGTGAGGACGGGCTTCGCTTTTGTGAGACTTGACGCATTCTTGTTGAGCAAAACCCTAGCAGTGCTTTATATACGTCTTCAACTCTTGTATTTTTGATATACTTTGTCTAACTCCTTTCTTGTTTGTAGGCTCACGTTATGAATACAATTCAATAAAAAAATGTTGATAATAGAATGGATGACCTTATCTTTTTTGGCAGAACAAGTGTGCAATAATCCCCAATTATCAGTAACTCTGGTGTTGGAGAATCCGAAAGAGGTGAGGTAGAGCGCATTGCGGGTTATCATACTGTTGGTGTTGACCTTGTTAGCCATATTGGACTTCTGACTTCAGATGAGATACTCATGGCAGATTTGGTAACATGAGGAGAATAACTCTAAACGGTCTTGCTTCTGATGATCTTGTAATCTGGAAAATTTGATGACCACCCGTGATGATCAATGTAATCGAGAGAGTCGCTGGATTCTGTTGGAGCTGATTGGAACAAGCTAAACTCCGGTCTTCATTTCTCAGAGGAGGCCCTTATGGAAGAGAGACTGGTAGCTGAGGATATGTGGAGGAAAGGATATGGAGGCCTTAGGGAAAAAGAGAGAGTTTTCTTCCCGAGAGGTAGAGGTCACTGCTGCCAGATGATTTTCTTAAATGTTGGTAATTTTCTTCTTCGGTTCTTGCTTGTACTCATCTAGTGAAGTAACGGCTCCCTCATGAGCTCGAACTTGATGCAAACCTTTACTTGGTTCGTTGTATATGTGAGTAGGTGAAAACCCTATGTTTAATTCGTAATAGGAGGTCCTCCCTTGCGCGACTTTCACTCCAGAGGTTGTAGAAACTTCGTTCGACGCCCGATCTTAGTGGTTGACCCCAACTATCGAACAGAAAGACCTGCCTTTCATCTACTGGATAAAAATTAGGATTCGGAGATTGTTTTCCTGGTGATAATTCCATGTGAAGTTAAACTCAAAAATATTGGGTTTTTCAGCAGCAATACATTCCAATGTCTTGATCATATCTCTTGGATTATATTTCGGAACGTCAGGCCCTTTTAACATGCGCTAGCAGGGACATAGACGTACAGTTTCCATCAGGTGCATCATCAAATTCTCTACCGTTTTTTCCAGTTTGTTTAACTATATGAAGTATGAGGCAGTTTTAGTATAGGAGATATTGCAGGCTCGTTTTCATCCATCACAAACTCTAGTTTTTCTCGTGCGTGAATCTTGAGCGGAAGGGAAGGATTCGAACGCGTATTTTCCTTTGGTATAATCCCAATACATGTTTTCATATGTGAAAATCCTGAACATGTTTGGTAAAATGCTAGCTTGCTTGATTATGATAGAAACCCTATATTAGTCTTGATGGGTTTCTTTGGATGCGACGAAACGTGATTTTGAATCTTCTAATCTTCGAATTGTGGAAGTGTTCTGGTATCTCTGTTTTGGGATGATTTCCAGTCCTAGGGGATTTGGTCGCAAGGGTTGAAGCATTTCGTCATAAGAGAAGGCTATGTTGAATTCTGTTTGAAGATCGGCCATGGGAGTTGAGGCTCGGACATGATATCTGATTCTCGTTCATACACCTCTAGAGAGAATTCTCTAACTTAGCGTTATGAATTCTACCAATTTGTTGCGCACCAGGGATCTCTGTATCAATGGTATAAGAGCCTGTCATTTAGGAGTTGGATGTTTGGGTCGCCTCATGTTAGTCACATAGATGTATGATGCACGGTTCTTTGTCGGTCTCCAGTTTGATATAGGACTAGGGATTCTCATTGACTCGGGATGCTTGGAAAATAAAATAAAACCCTTATAGCGTATGGGATTGAGTCTTCAAGGTGGGAAAGCAATACTCTATGGGTTGAAGACGTCCGTGGAGAATCATATCGAGGTACTGGCCGCATGTGTCTTCCTGCACAAGATGAAGCTATTATTCGGCCTCTACTAGGTGTCTTGACAAGGATTCATGCGAACTTATGTATCCGAATCATCTATCGGGATCTGTCTTTCTTCTGGGAGATGGTAAACCAAAATTAAGAAAAGTGTACGCCTTCTAGGACTAACAGAACTATGGATGTGGCCGAACAATCGATTTGTGGTGACTTTGTTGATGGGATAATTCACTCTTTTAGGCATTTCTTCACGCAGTAAAATTGTGTTTCGACCTGAGGAAGTTGTAAGTGATCGTCATATCTTGTCCTTTGCTCATCATATATGACTCTCACTTATGGGATAACTTGCCGAGCATATCTTTTTGAGAGAGGAGGCTTTTACTGACAGAACTGCAAGCGGCGTGTGGATTGTATCTACGGTCTCGGATCCTTCCCCCGTTTACTTCGGTGATAGTAGTTGGTTGTGGCTGTATGTCGAGTAATGACGTTCTATCTGAATTTTTGGCCTCATGAGTATCGCTTCAGATTTCTTTTCCGTTGATAGATTCGGCAGCAAAGATATTATCCTTCTCCATCTTGGGTGAACTTAGGTTCATCTGAAAATGAGATGAACTGGAGGCTCATCGAGGCTTGGCCGTAACTCCTAGGTCTAGTTCATCTTCTTTCTGAAAAACGGGTATTGAGGTAGCATATCGACTAGCAGCTTTGCGTCTTCGGATAAGGCTGAGTTTCAGTTGAGCCTCGTCTTGGGATATAGTTTCGCTTCATACTTTGTCGCGTTCTTGTCACGATTCTCTGAAGCAGGAAGAGCGACAAGATGTATCTTTGTTGGCGGTTTATGACCCTATGAGGATCTGTAACGCTTTTGACCAGGTCACAAATTTTTTGGAGCCCTTCAAAGTTTTCGCTAAGTTTATCTTGTAGATGACGAAAGACAAATCCGACGGAAAAATAACTAGGTCAATCGGATACAGAATGGAAAAGTTATAAGTAAAATAGTAAAGTGAAGTAAACTTCCCGAGTCCCCTGTGATCAGGTTGAGGGCCCTTGACCTAAACGAATTTTGGAGCAAATATTCGTCAGAATCTCCAAGTTAAGAACGTCATCTGGTTCTTGAGAGTGATAAGGTCGGATGGATGGTTGCTCATTTGCTCTGTCGCATTCGTAATGAGCTTTATCTTCTCCTGTGAGGTCGATTGCAGGCAAGATCCCGCCAGTTCTATTCTCAGCAGTTTTAGTACTCCTTCTTTAGGAAGCGTGTACTCGATCTAAATTTGCTGGATCCATCCCTTTTGGTAACTCTATAGGCATTTTCAGATAAGTCTGGATGTTGATCTTAGATTTTGCAAGATTCTGTTGAGTCTCCGGGAGTTCTCCTTGGTCCTTACCCAACGTTTTCAAGGATTAGCAGTAAATTTTTATGAAAATAGGTTGCTAGGGAGTTTTGTTATGCAGGAAGAGATCCATGTGATCCGGGATGCACTAACCTATTCACTAAGGTCAAACTCGAAAGAGAGAGAAAGTGCTGGTGGGGATAACTCTCTCGGCTAAGCCTGTAAGGGATTTACAGAGACTGGATCAATGGAACGTTTTTTGTGTTTGGATTGGTGGAATCGTCTTCCTTCCTAAGAGAGCATGATTGATATCTGTAACTGAGTGAACAACCTCCCACTGTGGTCGCCAAAGGCTGAGAGAGGTTAGAAGTGGGATTGTAGGGTTTCTGAAAGTGAGTTACAGGAGGTTGAGCACGAACAGTCTTCGTCTAAACCACGCACAGTGGCCGTTCAAAGGCTGCTTCAGTTACATGGAAGAGATTTAGGGCTGGCCTTAGGGAGGGAAGCAGATGAAGAGAGAGATCAGATAATTCTAGGGTTTGAATAAGAATTGCTCTGAGAGGTTATGAGAAAGATGATCGTAGCTTGGAGAAATAGATAACCTATCTATAGCTGAATTCTCTAATCTCAGGACAGTGAAGATAATGATTGCTTTCCGTGTCGTGTGGAGCAATTCTCCCGTCTCTTCAGGAATAGAGATAAACTAGGTTGAGTTTATCTCATTATTCCACCGCCTTTACTCTCTTCTGCGGTGAGAAATAAGCCGGGTATTTCTCACACGTGCCGTAGACCGCCATACCAAAACCCTAATTGTTATCCCCCCATTTGTGTGAAGCTGAGTCAGCCTTTGTGATGACGTGTTGAGAGAGAGAAATATTCTCTTTAGCCGAGTTGGCCGAGATTGAGAGATATTCTCCGATTTGTAAAAATGACTAGGATGAGTCACGTGAAAAGGCATGGGATGCCTCAGAATTCGTATGGATAGGAGACTCGATTCCTACATGAGGCTCGTGCCTACCATTGGGAATATTCAGCCTAATTTGAGATTTCCCGAGAGATTTGAATCTCTCTGAAATCTTGAAGAGAGATTTGAATCCCTCCGAGATTTGGAAGAGAGATGAATCTCTCTGAGATTTTGCAAAGAGATTTGAATCTCTCTGAGATTTCGCAAAGATATTTGAATCTCTCCGAGATTTTTCATAGAAATTTTGCCGAGAGATTTGAATCTCTCCGAGATTTTGCAGACGGATCAAAATCTCTACGAAGATTTTCTTAACGGATCCGAATCTCTCTGTGGTCAGCTGGGACTCGTCCTGGAGAGAGAGAAAAGGCTTTGTACGCCCGATTAATGCCTTTGCGAGGCTTTGGCTCACTTGTCTTTGACCGGCGTATCTTGCAGAGATGTGCTAGGAATCAACCGTGTGTCTATATGATGGACCAACAAGACCAGTGTATCTCGAAAGGATGTTCTAGGACTCTGTCGAAAGGACCCGGAGGAATAATAACCAGCGTATCTCGCGGGGATGTCCTCGAAGTTATTCAAAAACCTCAGTAAGTCGAGTCAGAGCCTAGAGCAGACATGACAGTGTATCTCACGATGATGTACTAGGAATCAGTCCTTGATCTCATATAGGGTGAGTCATGCTTACATGATACATGCATATCTCCGCTCTGGGTCATAAGTCCGCCAGGGACGTTTTTACGCATCTACAGAGCCTACATGACCAGCAGTATCTCGTCAAGAATGTATATTAGGAATCATGGCATCACGATTAGCTCCGTCTCGCGAAAACATGCTGGAATTGTGGCTGTTCTTGTTCATAAGTCTACTGGGGACGTTTTACGCTCTACAGAACCTATGTGGCCAGCAGTATCTCGTCGAGGATGTGCGCTAGGAACCACGACATCACGACCAGCAGTGTCTCGCGGGGACGTGTACTAGAAATCGTGGATATTTGTGCCTTTAGGACCAAGGGATTAATCTCTCCCGTGAGAGTTGAGTTTTGTCTATGATCTCGAAATGACGCTTTTGCCCCTTATCCAAATTTCACCATTACACAAGGATTCATGGAAGAGTGGGAAAAAAGAGATTTTAACTCAGTTTTTGCCGATTCACATAGCTCCCGAGATCCTGATTCCCTCTGACGGTAACCAAAATATCAAAAGTATGTGATAATTTGAGAGACTTTGTTCTTTCTCTTTTCTTTAAGGATTATATATCAAAATATTAAAAACAATAACCAAATAAGCTACAATTAAATTCGTAAAAAATGAAAGAAAAATATTTGTTATCTTCCAAAACCCAATAAGTTTATTAGAGATTCAAATCCCTTATGTTCATCTCGTATTGATTTTATTGGCAAAATGGTTATAATTTTTGTTAGCCATGCATGGACTAATACGTTTTCATTGAAATGTTCATATATTCATTTTGTAAAATAAATAAATATATTGTTTGTCTCATGTGTGTAAGCTGAAATTCATATATGTTTTATTGTCTCAATGAATCACCATAATTCCTTGAAAATCATTGAGAGAGTTTCTAAAAATCTCTAAATTCACCCCTATAAGTGTTTATGCACACACTTGAAAAACTTTGCACGGTTTTCAAAAAATGGATAAGTGTTATGTAGCATGCTATTTATGCGACAACTGCATGGAGTGTATTCACACACTTGAAAAACTTTGCACAATTTTCGGAAAATGGATAAATGTTAATACGTAACATGCTATTTGTGCATCCACTGGGCGATGTATGTCCCTAAAAGGAACTGTTTTTTGTATTTAAAAAAAAAAAAAAAAAACTTTGTAAAATTCTGACGTACAATTTACCATGAATGTTGTTTTTATTTTTGGTAAATTATTAAAATCTTGATTTTGCTTCAAAAAAAAAAAAAAAAAAAAAGAATTCGTGAACTTTTTTTTTATCAGGGTGGGTCTGTTAGTTAAAAACATATTTGGAAGTAATCACAATCCCATCTTCCTGATGAGTTTTCGGTTCCTCTATTACAGAGGAATCACGTTTTCATTTCTCCTACAATAAATTTCTATTAATTCAACGTGGTAGTGAAACCGTATTCTGGAAAATTAATTTCACCGCCTTAAACAAAACATATTTGTATGTTTGGATTGTGGGAAAGATATCCAATTCCCAAGAATCATATTTCATGAGTGTTATGGTCTTTTTCACATCCTTTCACATCTCAGACCACGTCACTCTGAAGGGGGAGTGGCTGTGAAATTGTAAAGGCCAAAACCGCCAGAACTAATACCGCTTTGGTGCGAAGTTATTTCGCGCAGAAAAAAAACAGGCCCAACACGAAAATATTTCACACTTGAACAGTCAATTTTGGCTAGAGCGTGAAACTATTTCACGTTGCAACATAATGTATAAAGGAGACACGAGTTCTCAACATCCTTTTAATTTCCAACAACTATATTTTTTGAAAATCTGGTTGCAAAAATGGTTATGATAACTTTGCTAGGACCATAATTGTCTAACCAGAACTTTTTTAATAATATTACCAAATATGGATTGTTGGAAAGTTTTAAGCAGCTGCTACTGATTGGGATCGAATTCTAGCCGAATACATATGAATATTTGGGTGTCATACTAAAAGATCCTTTCCCTCAACAGTGTTGATGGTGATTTTCTATAATATAAGAGAAGTGTCATTTTTGCTTCTGATTTTGTACTAGACGTATATAGTTCCTTGTATGAATCCCTTGTTTCCCATGTAGTCCGGGACATATAGACTTATTAATCTACTAGGGTTTACACGGGCACTCCAGCTGCCCTTAGAACTAATACATACTATAGCTCCATCGACTAGACTCTCGGTATACATCTACTGCAAGTATTGAAGTTGCTACACATTCAGTATGTGTTCAGCACTAAACTCCTACTAAGCATATATTTACGTGTACAAATTCTTCTGGACTTTTCTTGTGTCATACATTCACAGGGTGAATTTCTTGAACTTGTTCTTGCATACTGGATTCCTACTAGTATGAATTATCCTGGACTTGTTCTCGTGTTATACATTCCCCAACTGAATTTGTGAACGTATTCTTTGAAGTCAATCCCATTGATTCCTTCTGACTGCGGGACGAGTTTCACAGGTCTACTTCCTTAAACTCATATTATTAACAGAAAATGGGTCATTTTCCCAAAAACTTTCAAGACCTGGTTATAATGGACGGGTAAAAACTTGCCCTAGGTGAAATGGACGGAAAGAAATTTCCAAAAAAACTGTCTATATTACCCTTGTTTGTTTCTATCCCATAAAATTCGTTTCACTCCTCCATCTCGAACATATCGAGCACTTACAAAGAAACCGTTCTCACCTTCTCCACAGGGGAAAAACTTCTCTCATCTTCTCCATCATCGACATCATCAGAAACTCATCTTCTTCTACATCAAAATTTCTTCACCACCACAAACCATTAACTCTTTGTTCCATCCATATTCACCATCAGCACCATCATCACCACACCAAAAACCCTCGTCAATTGCATCTTCATTAATCAACACCAACACGACTCAATCAGAAGTTTCTATCACCACCACCACCAAAAATTCTAGTCAATTTTTCTCTTAATCACCATCACGAAGAGGGTAATTTCTATTTTTATCTACTAATTTTAGGTTTTCTTGGATTTTTTTTAATGGTTTTGAAATTGGTTTCATCTGCTTCTTAATTTGTCCATACTCTTATCGCAAGATCAATTTTCGTTTTATTAGGGCAATTTAACACATAACCCAAATTAAATTGGATAAAACTGGAATCATCCATCTAGGTTCAATCAAATCTAGTCAAAGTTGTTGTGAAATTGGTGTATATTATGTGAAACTGATGTGTATGCTATGAAATTGTGTTGGGTAGATATTGGTGAATCTTAGTATAAACTAGGATGAAACTAGTTTCATCCAGGTTTGATCTGCAGTTTCAGCAGTTTTAAACTAAATTGAAACTAGTTTCATCCAGGTTTAATATGTGATATAAATTTATTGTTGATAGGGTGTAACTGGTTTCGTCCAGGTTTAATATATAGTGTAGAGGGTCTCATCCAGGTTTACACGAGGATGAAACTGGTTTCATCCAGGTCTAATTGTGAAATACATGGTTTAATCCAGGTTTATACTAGGATGAAAATGGTTTCATCCAGGTTTACACGAGGATGCAACTGGTTTCATCCAGGTCTACTTGTGATATACATGGTTTAATCCAAATTTATAGTAGGATGAAACTGGTTCCATCCAGATTTAATATGTGATAAACGATCATTATAAATGAACCTACTATCTAAAATTATTGTAGGAAGTAAAAGCGGGAAGAATAATGAAGAACAAAGAGTAGTCGTGACGTGAAGTGAATTTGGAACGAGCATATGCATGATTTGTAAGTGCTTCGTATTCAACGTCATAGATGGTTTTGCACTGACAACATCTTTAAAACACATGTCGTAACTACACTGGCTTCTTTCACCATCTATTGCTGCTGCCTAGCTATAAAACTCGTGGACATAATGAAGGTCCGAGAGGAAATAATCCATGAATTCAAAAACTGGTTTTTGCTTGACCACATGAAATTCATCAACTTTACAACTTCTAAAATTGTGTTTAATGTAAAGATATGGACTCTATCTATGCCTTCACGTAGACATGGACATGTGGATCAGGTTTAATGTTTGCAGCTTTCCTTTTATCATAAAGTAATGCTATTTTGTATCTTACAATACTTTTTCCTGTGTTTGGGTCTGAAGTTCGGTTGTTGATGATGCAAGTATGATATGGGTTCTTTCTTTCTTTTCAAACAGCTTGCTATACTGAGCAAAACTCACCTAATCCCGATCCAAGCCACCTACCTTTCTACAGGTGGATACTTGACATGTGCATAATTGGATTGCATATGAGTGCGTTTGGTTGCCAGTTTGGAATTCGATAAATTTATATTTTTATAATACAATATATTATATTGGTAATTTTTATTTTGGGAAAGATTGGTGCGTTAAGGGATATTTTAGGTAAACAAAAATTTTTTTCTGGGCATATTACCCAAAATGGTTAATAAAAAGTATCTTTTTAATTCCCGTGAATCCCGTCCATTTAAACAGTATCAAACTGTACATGTCTTTTTACCCCAGGAATTGTTGTTTTAGGGCTAATTGACCAATTTTGTGTATTGTTAAACATGGTTTTCTAGGCATGGAATCAATCCTGAGTTCATTACACAATCCAGTGTTTCTATGTCGCAATTACGAAGTTCAAAAGATAAATGTTATACTCGCAATTCAATATACCAAAGGTGTGATACAACTTGTATATTCTTCCTCTCTAATACTAGAGTTTCATAAATATAACTTCACATATTATGTTTCCAATTTAAACGGCTTGAAAGTAACATAGGTAGAAGTGGAAACAAGTCAAGTCTTGTATTACTAACCTCGAAAGGAAGATGTCGATAAGTTTTCAGATTCTTTAGTGTAACACGAGTTTGTTTCAACATTTATAGACTTCCTAGTCTAACTTAACAAAGTTGACTCTAATAATCTAGTCAAGCGACCTTGAGTATTGAAACTAAAATATGACAACCAAACTCGGCATATCAACGTTTGACGGGTTCAACCGAGCAATGCTCTAACAGATACAAATTAAAAGAATAATTAATTAAAAACGGGTACCTAGCTTAGCTGGTCATCCCCGTTCCCCAAAGTTTTATGTGTTCCAGGTTGTCCCAAGTTCGAGCCCCCAATGGCGTAATATTGCAGAAATTAACATGGAAGGTAGAGTTAGTTTGCCCCCTTGTGACACAATCTCAGTCCCCAGCCGTTTCGGCTCCCTTGGCTAGGTTATTCATGAGGCTCGCTGGTGTGCTAGCACAGCAACCTGTTCTGGAAAAAACGATTTGGAAAAAGAAAAGGGAAAATATAAATGTAAACAAAGGTAAATCTAGAAAAGTAAGGAGAGAACATAAGGGAGATACTCTTTATTTTTGTTTGCTAGGGGGGAAAAGAAAAGGAAAAAATTACTTTAGTCTCTAATGAAAACGACCAATAAATATCCTCCAACTAGTAGACCACACTGATTTAAGACCACTTACTAAACCGTTTTCTTCCGAAATAGTTATATTTTTCAAAGATGAGAAGATAAAAAATCCACAATAAATCCAATGTGAAATGGGTTATATACACGTAAACAAAAATAAAAATCAAGGAGGATATTTCAGCTTGGAAAGAGACTTCTAAAGAAGAACTAAAAGATATAAAACAAATCGACGGAGATATTTTCAGTTTTTTGTTTGTATATAAACATTAAATATCAAACTCGAGATTTTAAGTAACTAATAAGTTAAGAGAACAGAAACGGGTGATATTAAAATTAATAAGTCGACGTCAATTGCTAAAGAGAGAGGACAACAAAATTGGAAGGAAAAGATCTGGATGTTAAGTGAGCACCGGTGGAATGTCACCTTAGTAGTTAGTACAAGGGATATGTGACACGATACCTGAAGATATCTCCAAGAATTGGATGCATGAGCATGAGTCCATGACACGGTCATTATTAAACGGTTGTAGGATGACGATTGATAATGTTTATTGTCGACTGTCGACTGTCTAAGTACATAACATTTCGCCCAACAATAAATAGTCATATCCTTAAAAGTTAAAAAAAGTTAGAATTCTTGGCAAGTTTTCAATTATCTAATGTCGATAGACGTTTTCTTTTCCAGCGTGATCAAACCAAGGATGGAAAGATGGGTTTCGACACTGGCATGAAAATTTTACAGTAAGGAGTTCCACAACACATAACTGTGGTAGGTGGTAACTTTAAAAACCTAGTTTAATTGGGGGCCCCAAAAAACAATTAGGGGCCTCACACTATAGGACAAAAAATATCACCTAAACCTAAATTTGGTTACCCCTTATCCAAACAAAAATTTAATTGCTAAACTATCCCTAAGTGATTAGTGTTAATAATTAGTTAAGTTAAGTTAATTAGTTGATTAGGTTAAAATCAGATTTAAGAATTAAATTTTGGGGAAAAAAATGGTAAAGAAGAAGAGGAGTTTTGGGGGGAAAACTTTGGGTTTTTAGAAATGAGTGATTCAAGTGGAGGAAATGATGTTGGTGAAGGTCCAAATAACAAACATGATTATGTTGATGGTAAGATTATCTTATATTCTCCTATGGATTGGATATATGATGAAGAGATGTTAGTAGAGGAAACCTTGAATAATGGTGCAAATGAAGATCTAATTGCTCAAAATGAAGGAACTAACCCTCAAAATAAAGAACCCGAACCTCAAATTTTTTAGGTTAACATCTTATACTCTTCGATTTGTCTGTTTGTTGCTCCAAGTGGTCGAATCATCCACACTATGGAACAACTCAGCGTAAGGGTCGTTATTGTCGGGGGTTTATACCCAAACGACTCTGTAGAGTCATTATTTTAGTAAAACCACCAATGACGACGCAAACCTGCAACTTTTCCAGGTTATGAAAAATCGTCAGGGTGGTGTGATAAACATTGACGACTCTAGCTAGCTAAGTCACTTAGCGTCGTCGTTACTCCGTTTTGTTTATACCATGACGACTCTAAAACATAAAACTCTCTGTAAATGTAACTCTTAGGGTCATTCGTGTAATCATATACAATAACGACACTAACCAACCATTTCATAGATAGCTGAGAGTCGTCAGCGTTATAAATATAGGGTTAACGACTCTAGGACTGCGATGGAATATTCCAACTTATCAGCTTTAGGGTCGTTATTTTGCTAAATATATAGTTGACGACCCTTAAGCTGCCAAAATATATAATCTTATCAGCTTCAGAGTTCTTATTCATTCTAGCCAACATTTAAACAAAGAACTTCTAAACAACGTTCTAAAATCTTAAGAAAGCAAAATAGTTTCAACAAAAGCAAAATAGTTTCAAAAAACCATCCAAACCAAACCCCTAGCATCTAATACACAAAATAGTTGCATCTAAGAAAAGTTAAGAAGCATAAGTTCAAGTCGAACGTAACATAAAACATAAGTTCATTTCAACAGTAACATCTCCTCACTCAAGACCACCACCTCAACCCCTTTTACCTCCCTGATCGGCTAACTTTCCGGCTTATATTAGAAGGACCCTGAGTTGCACTGCCCCCTGGGAACCACCATCTTCTCTACTTCCTTGTTCATCATGATGGCTACCTTGTCCCTGTTCAGCACGTTCTTCTCCTAGTTTCCTGAACCTCTTACCTTCCTTAGACAGCTCAGCAAACATTTTCTTTGCATTGAGATTTTCAACGTGTCTGAAGTAATCAGCGTACCGAAGTTGTTTGTCAGGATCGAACACTTCCCCTTTGTTAGCCGAGCAACACAGTGCCTTGGCAAAAAGATTCATTCGTTCCCTCTATTTGCATTCAAATACAAATTCACATTAACAAACTTATATTTGTAGACGACGATGACAATTACAAAAATAAATACTCACCACAAGCTTAAGAATGGTAGAATCATCCTCTTCATCCTCCTTATCACCAGCATCATTACCATCATCATCATCCTTATCACCACTACCACCACCATTTCCATCATCCTCCTCATCACCATCATTACGTTCATCCTCCTCCTCCTCAATCTCCAAATCCTCCTTACCACCACCACCACCATCACCTCGACCAGAACCACCGTTACCAACATGACCATCATCATCATCATCACAAACGACCCTTCAACACAAATGGCGACTCCAAATTAGACCATGACGATTCTCAAATACATAATGTCGACTCTACTTCTTTTCGATAACGACCCTTCTGATTATTTGGACAGTAAACAAGTTATTTTTAATACAGAGTCGTTAGGTTCTAAAAATGGGTCGTCATAAGGAATCGTTAATGTTTTATATATTAAAACTAACGACCCTTTCATTATTTTGGACAGAGAGGTAGTTTTGTATAATATAGAGTCGTTTAGCAATAAAATAGGTCGTCAACAAGAATCGTCATCGGGGTACTTAAAACATCTACGACTCTAAACTAGGGTCGTTATCTCCCTCAGCATAAACATTAACGATTTTTCATAATATCAACATGCAGATGAAAAATCGTTAGGGAATAAAGACTTCGACTATGAAGACCCTAGATCTGTTAAAAACCAAAATTTTCAATCAGCATATCAAATTAAACGCAAACCTAAAATAGATTAGGGGGTTTTAATTCACATACCTTCTGATTGGAGCCATACCTTGGTCCGATTCCGCCTCTTTTGATTTCTTCCTCCGGGTCATTAATGGAGATGGAGTGAATAGAGAGGAGGGGAGGAGAAGAAGAGACTAATTTTTGTTTAGAGATGAAATGAAATTGGGGGCCCAGGGTTAAGGGTTAATAGGATTTTTAGATTAGTAATTAGAAAAGGATAAAATGGTATTTTCAGCACAATTTTGGAAGCACGCATATTTTCTGGGGTGAGAATAAAATCGGTGAGGTCCCTAATTGTTTTTTGGGGCCCCCAATTAAATCAGGATTAAAAAGACTCTCCCTAGTGATTACATAAAGACGGCATAAGAAGAACGTGGGGGAATTTTTGAAAATTTGGCGTGAATTTTAGGCAATTTTTTCAATGTAACCCAAATTGGATTGTGCACATCGACCTTAAAAACATGTTATAAGAAGCATCAACGGTTTATAAAATGCTAAACTCCTTTTGATGTTCTAATTAATGAAATCCATAACTTTAGGTCGACCTCCTTAATTAATACTTCATACAGAGGTTTTAGTCTTGAATAGAATATTAGAAGTTCGAAGAGTTTTAGGTCAACAATTGAGGTCATAAATTCGTTTCTTCAACTTGGCATTGTTTGTTTGTGTGACTTTGAAAAAAGTTTGTTGCAAAGCCGACCTTTCTGAATGAGTAGCAACTTGTAGCCGAATGATCATACTTCTCTCACACGCTTACTTTGAAATACATTCCTTCTCCGTTCCACGGCATGAATGCCACATGAATATAAACAGAAAATATTCCCATCTTATGGTATAGATCTGAAGGAGTATATTTACAACTAAAGTTCAAGTTGTATAGAATCCCAACACCTATGGTACTGACTGATAAGTAAGGTTTAGAAAGAGTCGCTTTTTATTCAAGAATCTATACTATTTACTACGTAACCACCCGGATCCTTCCTTAGTCCACACAAATTCGTCGTAATAAACTGAAACTCAACTAAATTAAGTTGAGTCATAATTCTCAAATCCCTCTATATAAATATCACAAGAGAAGAGAAGAGAAGAAGAGAAACAAGAAAAGTAGGAAGCAAAGAAAAAAAAGTTAAGTAAAACCACATCACTAAGTAATCAACAAATATCCACAGTTTTTAATATCATCTTCAAAAACTGCAGACTCCGGAAGCAAATTAGATCATATCTAAAGAATTAATCACAAATTCAATGGCATCAACTGTGATTTCTTCTTCAAATAAACCTCGTCGAAAAATGTGTTCGTGTTCACCATCAAATCATCCTGGCGCTTTTAGGTGTAGCCATCATCATCAACAGACGAGCGTCGTCGTCGTTTTGAGAAATACGAACAGTGGTGAGCAGTCTAGAAATGGAAGAGTTCGTTCTGCCGATAGAGAGCTTTTGAAGAGGGCATTAATGCCACCAGTTCGTCGTTCTGCTAGGCGGTGTTGGGATTTTAGGCCTACTCCAAGTCGTCTCTCTACTATGTCAATAGCTACATAAAATGTTTCTTGATGCTGGACTTTACACAGTATCAGTTAGATCTACGAGAAGTACAATTAGAATGTTAGTATCTGGTTTTTGTTCTTGATTCAGCAATCTGTATCAAATATTTTTAAGTAATATATTGATCTTAGTTTAGGTGTAACTAATTACTCTCTTCCGTGTAATTAATTGTTTGTTTTCAAGCTACAACAATATATACATGACTCTTTTCCTTTTAATAATCTAAAATTTCATTTTGAATGACGAAACTATCTGAACCGAATCCTTAATTTGATGAACTTTTAAGTTTTTCTGGTTGTGCTATATACCGTATCCCATTTGTATTTTGTTTGTTTGGACTTGGGAGTACTACTAGTTGAGGAGCAGTTTCAACGCGTTACGGCATTAAAGTAAAAAAGGGACCATTTACAATCTACGATGGGAAAAAAAAAAAAAAAAAATTCTATGAGATAAGTTAGAAATCTGAATCCGTCCCTCCTATTTTCGTCCTCGACTTTTCAGCCTCAAGCTCTTCAATCAGGTTTTAGCGAATTGTGTTTACATTGTGGTTTTCTTGGATATAAACCGTCGGAATCTTAGAAGGCCAAAACTGGTCGCGTGGCCAGATGAATAAGGCGCTCGCCTCCGGAGCGGGAGATTGTGGGTTCGAGTCCCACCGTGATCGTAAATATTTTTGTTTCTCTCTTTTTGGGAAGAGCCAACGTGGAATTGGTTTATGATCTTTTCTTATATCCTGAGAGTGCATGCATAAGGAGACTGTCATGTCTAGCATAAGCCCTATTCAACATCAACACCGCCGCTCTGATCAAAACAAAACAAAAAAATCAATATCCGATTATAATCTCCAGAAGGAGACTGTCATGATTTTGTGAAGCTTGTGTCTTAGATATGTGATTGTGAGTTTCTTTTAAGGGATCATAGGCAGTTTCATCATTTTACCAATGGGAGTTCATGTACGAATTATTAGTGTTTCGGTAGTTAATTCATCTTCCATTTTCCCTGTATTATGAGTTTGTTTTTCTTCTAACATTAACCTACCAAAACATAGAATAAGATGTTACTGATAAAATTTTATTTTCATTATATGGATGTTACATATTATCTTCTTACGATTCTGCATAAATCGGTATAAAATGATTTACATGGGTCTTACACAATGGAGAGTGAAGACCAAGTTATACAATATACATATTACATCTAAGTGAGAACTCCAGGTGTAGCGACAAGCCGTACCCTTCAGTTGCATTTTTCCATGAACACTTTCTTTGTAGTTTACCTTTCAACCCATATTGGAAAAGAGAGGTGTTCTTCCATTTCTATCAGGCTATCAGCTACTTCCCTAATGATGGAAGTGACCTTCTTTTATCAGAAATCTGATGGTGATGCCGAGTTCATTTACTCCTGGTAAAAAAATTGAGCAGAGCAACGCATCAATATTTTGGAGGTCAATAGTAACTGTAATTTATGTGCTATAACGGGGTGACAAAATGTACAGAACATTACCTCGGGAGAACTGATTGCTGAAGATATGGAGTCTTGCTCTAATGAAGCATCAATTCTTGCTTCTGATTTCTCATTCGAATATCTAGAAACACAAAAACAACCATCTCAATTAGACACAAACTTTGTGTCATCACTTATATAGAGAGACATGAAATACAAAGAGATGAACATAGTTCAACCTTGTTAAGAGTTATTGAAAGTTTAGAATGTATCATGTTAGGTACTCACGTTGACAGAATGGTCACCCAAATGAGCTCTACACAGTCCACCCACAAAAGCCTTTGTTCAACTGGGACAACGCCATAGGTAATCAGATGAGCAAAAGGCCAGAGCTTCCACCCTGCCTGTTAAGCAAAGGAACAAAAACAAAAATACTTGAAACATTGAATCCAATACTGAATATATAGATAATTGAAGGAAGATCTAATGTCGGTTCTGACTTCTGTAGAGCTAACCTCAACTCCTAAGAGGAGAGAAATAATCAGGTTTTTGTAGGCAAGGGAATTTGTGTATTTGTAAATGTGAAGAGTAAGAGTAGAAGAGTAGCTTACAGTTAGCATGGGCACAAATGTAGCTTTCAGTTCACCAAAAATATTAGCTGGGGACTCGAAACGCAGTAGACCTAAAACAACAAAGTAAATGCTGTTCCAAAGAGTTGCCCAGGCAGTTTGATCAAAAGCAACTTTGGCTAGGACCCACCACCAATCGTTGTAGGGAATAAGAGACTGCAAATTTGAGGAACCTTGTTTCAATGACAGTTCACTACAGAGTTTAGGAAAATAAAACACCACCAAACAAAACTTCTACAATGATAGTCACCTCGCAGAATTGGTAATAATAGTGAGAAAGTGATCCATGAAGAGTGAATCCTACGAGTCCTGATCTGAACATACGCGTACGATCGAACTCAAAGAGAGGTTTTCCTTCAAAGCACTACAGAAATAATAGGGACTCAAAAATATGCAAAGAAACTTGATGCGCGGGAACCAGAAATCCTTTGAACAAGAGTTAAACACTAATTACCTGTGCAATCCAATCCCCAACAGAGTAGACAACCCCACTTATCACCATTTTAGCTAGAACAGGGTTTGTTTTTAAAGCTTCCTCGTAAGCAGCCCAGTTATGTTGAGGTGCATATCTTAGTATCTCATAGAAAGTCCATCCCTAGCAAACACAAAAAATAGAAAATGAACTCAATTTCAACTAGAACAACAATTTCTCTTTTTCTGCATCACAGTGATAATGCAAAACCAAATCAGGTACCATTATGAGCATTATGGCCAAATTAAGAGAGGATATGTTGCTTGGTAATTGAGCTTCACACTCTAAATGAGGATAAAAAATTCGAATAAACCTTCTTTCTCTACCTCATCCATACGACAGCTTACAACCAAATCTAATTCGATAAAGGAACTCGATAAGTCATAGCATACATGAGATTTATGTGACACCTACGAATATCAGTTTAAATTATCATGAATGGGATGGGATTTCTTACAGTTCCTTTGTGATAAACAGTTCGACAACTAATATCCAATATCACGAAATTTAAAGACAATTGTGAACAATTACTATTCTGAGGCGAGAAAGAAGATTACTCACATGCCAATAATCTTGATCGATTGTAAGAAGTTTAGTAACAGCAAAAGTACCAGCAGTAAGAACTATGGCAGCATTAATGGTTCTATCAATCAACTTCTTAACATCTTCCTCTCCACCTTCAACTCTATCTTCGGAATCAGAAGAAATAGTAGTAGAAGAAGAAGAAGAAATCCCCTTTAATTCTCCAGCAACCTCAAATGATAATACTCTCCCTTCATTAGATAATTCACCAACTTGATTATCATTATTACTCAATGAATTTTCATCTTCAATTTCAATTTGATGAGCTATAATAACCCCTTCTTTTTTATCTAATGAATCACTACTTTTTACATCTGTAACTGATGATTTAACAACCACGCAATCTATTTTCTTTTGCTTTAAACAAGTTATCAAATTTGTTGATTTATTGTGAAAAAATTTCTGAAGCGAAGAAGAACCAGAGAGACCCTGTACAGGAAATTTCAGCGATTTTGACTCTCTGTTAGTTATTGGGTTTGTGATTGGAGGAAATCTCTGGGTCGTGAAACTGTTTACAGAAGCCATGGCAACTGTGTGATTTGGGTACTGTGAAAGAACTATTAAACGATTGAACTGAGATGAGGAGGATATTATATACTCCTAGTTTAAGATGTACGTTGCTGAGCGTGGCAAATCTTTGTAATTGATCCAACGTGTGAAACTTTTTGAGGTAGTATAAAATGGTGGGGACATTATGTAGGGAATTGGGTGAGGATGATAAACTCACGTAGACCACAAACAAAAGTAGACCACAAAAGACATAGGAGTATGACGATGTGAGGTATTGGTCGACTAATATTACGTGATGGCGCAGGTACAAGCCATGGAGCTAGAAGGTCTTCCATCAAAGTCGTAAATCCGGAGCAGTCAGAAGCATTAGCAGCCTTGGAAGCAATATTACAGGCAAGAGGAAAAGGCATTAACCACCTATACCTGGAGGGAGATAAATGAGAGTTGTCAAAGCGAAGTTAAAAAACACAAAATTGGTCAATTAGTCCTAAAACAATAATTTATGGGTGAAAAAAACATGTAAAAATTGATACTGTTTAAATGACCAATAACTTTTAAGATAATGTTCAAATATCATATGGTGGGTATTTCACCCAATCTGTTGTTTTTAAATAATTATTTTTAAAAATAACTGCCTAGAATACCCTTTACATTTGTTTGACACATTAGTGATAAGTTATTTCACTTGTGGTTGGAACAGTGACACATGAAAACTTAATGTATTTAAGCCGGCACGACAAATCATTGTTTTTAACATTTCTAAACACGTATAAAAGTGAAAAGTAACTGGAATTCAAGAAAACATCATTTAGTAGAAAAAATGAGTGACTTGGGAAACGTGTAAATGAGATCTGGTTTTACCTGTCGGAAGAAATTATTGATCCAGGAGGAAGAAAATCAAGACCTCCTGATGAGAACCAAGTAGATCAAATTTTAGAAGAAGGAATAGATGAGGAGATGAGGGAAAGCTCTGCGGTTAATCCTAAAGTTTCCTTTGCAGAGATAGTTAAAGGAAATTTAGCACCATGGTCGTATTGGAAGGAGGATGAAGACTTAGTCAATACTGATTTTCATATGGAGCATATGAGCCTAAATGAAGAAGGTGAAATGGATGGGGATGGAATTCCAACGATTAACATTGATGTGGAAACTAGACAGAGAATTAGTTCGCCGTGGAATCAATGTTTAATTGGAAAAGTTATGGGAAGAACTGTCGGAATCAAGTTCATTCAGGAGAAAACAAATTTTTTAAGGAAACCCATGAGCAATATACAAATTCTTGATTTGGGTAAGGATTTCTTCCTCTTTAAATTTGATGAATTAGATGATATGAGAAAAGTAGTTTATCAGGGTCGTTGGTTTGTTGGAGGACATTTTCTTTCACTACAAAGATGGTCACCGGAATTCAAACCTTCCAAAGCTAATTTAAGTACTACAATTATATGGGTTAGAATTCCTGAATTACCAATTGAATATTTTGATAAGGAAATTCTAAAACAAATTGGGAATAAGATGGGAAGGGCTATTAAGGTTGATATTACTACTGATAATGTGACTCGGGGAAAATTTGCTAGAATTTGTTTTGAGATAGATTTGTCTAAAGATTTAATCCCTAGAGTTAGGGTTGGCAATTCCATTCAACAGATTGTTTATGAGGGTATCAATAATTTATGTTTCAATTGTGGAAAGGCTACTCATAAAACGGATAAATGTCCTTTAATTCATTGCAAGGAGGATTTGGATACTATGCAGAAAAATAATAAGGCAGTGAATAATGATGAAGTGAAGGAGGGTAATCATGAATTTGGGCCGTGGATGTTGGTGGAGAATCGGAGAAATCGCCGGAAGAATTTCTCTCTGGTTAGAGAAGGTTCGAGAGTCCTTAATGATGAAGAACATTATGCTAAGGCCGTTTCTAACTCAGGGAATCGGTTTGAAATCAGTGACTGAATTGGGAAAGGTTCAGATGTTAACAAAAATAATCTAAGAGAGGGGTTTAGAAGGAGTGGGTCAAATCAAAGTAGCTATTTAACATATAGAGTTAAGCCCAACATTGGAAATAAGGATCCACTAATTAAAAATTATGATAATGGTAATATCAGATATAAAATATTGTGAAATCTAATGATGATTTCTTGTCTAGGAAAAACAAATCCGCAGGCTTTATCAGTGAAGATGAAGAGTTGGACCAATCTGAGAATGGTCTTGATAAATCTACAGATATTCAAAGCAAGTTACCTACATGCAAGAAGCAAACTGAGAAGGCTACTGAGGAGGTTTTTGGTGCAAATAAAAACTGGGAGTTTAACTCTGATTTTTCTCACAACAAACAAACCTACAACAAATATCACAGAGAACATGGAGAATCAAGTACATCCAGTGAGAGAAGTGGAAATAGAACCAGAGATGGTGGTAACTCTAGTGGACGAGGAGGAGGAAGAGGAAGAAGTGCCAGTGGAGGCAAAGAATTTGATTGCTCCCCTCAATCTGTTTTCAGCAAGCTTAACCAGGCCATTGGTGGAATCATGGATGGTGGAAGACTTATTGAAGGTAGTAATAGAGAAGGAAGTGATACAATAGGGACCAGAGTTCCAGAGGTTGGTGAAGGAACAATGGCATGTGCTGGTGGAAATACGAGAAGCATTACTTCAAATGGCAGACTTTTTTTATAGAGTACGTGCAAGAATGAGGGTGCTAGGATAAGAGGCTCATGTGGAGGAGGAGGAACCTCCAGTTTAGATAGAGCAAATTCAGCAGATGATAGAGTCTATAAATTTACCGCGGGAAAAATGGGTACAACTAGCACAGATTGTTCGCAGGCATGCAGAGATAGCTCCTCCATGGACAGGGTGCGCCTCAAAGGTCTGGCACGCAGATTACATGCTAGAAATAATCTTCCCACCAAGAATCGAGACCCTTGTCCTAGTAAGAGGGCCAAGCGATCTGTCGAGGTTCGAGATGGAGATAGGTACATGCTGGGATTCTTCCCTCCAATAGACAGAATGTTTCGGAACTCAATATGGATAGGAGTGAGTCCATAGAAGATGGAGGAAGGCATGCAGAGACTTCAGAAACCTCATCAACAGCAGTGGAGTGCATTGCCGATGGAGACGGACAACCGATCGCAACACAACTCATTTCCAATGAAGATCATGACATAAACTGGCAGAGAGGATGCTAAACCCTCCTTTGAAGTCATTGCTAAGGACTTAATTAGGAATTACAAGCCTAATATTTTTATTATTCTTGAGACTCGTCTCAATGGTGCTAGAGCTAGTCAAATCTGTCAAAGGTTAGGTTACAATAGCTCTCTCATTGTTGATTCTCTGGGCTTTTCTGGTGGTTTATGGATGTTATGGAATATGGGGGATGTTGAGATTAAAGCTTCTTCGATTTCGAGATGGGTTATCCATGCTGTGGTGAATGTTCCAAGAGTTAAACCTTGGATTTTATCCTATATGTATGCTAGTACAAATCCGGGGCTCAGGAATGTAGTTTGGGATAAAATGAGGAAAGTGGCTAGTCTTGATTGTCCAGTTGGTGTGGTGGGTGATTTTAATGTTCTGGCGAAGATTTCAGACAAGAAAGGTGGTAATATTCCCACCTATAGTCAATTAAAGGAAATTAATTCTGTTATGAATGACTGCAACCTTATGCTCAAGGAAGCGGCTGGCCCGAAGTTCACTTGGACAAATAAGCAGATCAATGGCAGAAATATTCAAGAAAAGATGGATAGATTTTTGACTAATGAGCAGTGGAAATTTCTATTCCCCAACTGTCAGGTATCACACTTACATTTTTACAATTCAGACCATCGAGTTTTATTAATTGATACTTGTCCTAAGAGTAGATTTCGCCCTCGTCCTTTTCGTCTGGAAGCTATATGGCTCAATGATTACAGATTTAGAAACTTAGTTAAGGATATTTGGGAGTAGAGGGGTTCTGATGAGGGTGAGAACTTATCTTTACTTCAAAAATTCAAAATCCTTTCCATTGAGTCCAAGATTTGGAACAAGGATGTTTTTGGGTGTATTCATAAGAATGTGGAAATAGCTAGAGTGAACTTATGTCAAGCTCAGGATTGCCTTGCTTCTAATCCTTCTTTGGAAAATAAGGCTGCTGAAGCTAGGTGTCTTAAGGTCTATCTAGATAAACTCAGACTAAAAGAATTGTTTTATGCTCAGAAGTCTCGTATTCAATGGCTCAAGCATGGCAACTTGAACACTAGATTTTTTCATTTGTCTACTCTTGTTCGTCGACATCGCAACAAAATATCTTGTCTTAAAGATGATTATGGAAATTGGATTGATTGAGAGGAAGATGTTGAAATTCTCATTAATGAATACTTCAAACAACTTTATACTTCTAATAATCCTTCAATTTTTTCTTCGGAGTTAGAAATTTTTTGTTACCTGTGTTATTAGTGATTTGGATAATCAAAGCATTACTAGACCAGTTACTGAAGAGGAAATCTTGGATTGTATTAAACAAATGGGTTCTCTTAAAGCTCCTGGTCCAGATGGACTACAAGGCATTTTCTTTAGGGATTTTTGGGATATAATTGGGCCTTCAGTTGTAAAAGTAGTAAAGGACTTCTTTTCACTTGGGTCGATTGACCCTGAGTTGAATAAAACTTTTATTACTCTGATCCCAAAAGTTCAAAACCCTTCTCACATTAAGAATTTTAGACCTATCAGTCTCTGTAATTTTTGTTACAAGATTATTTCTAAAATTATGGGAAACCGGTTGAAGATGTACTTGCCCAGATACATTTCTTCTAATCAGAATGCCTTTGTTAAGGATAGGTCTATATTTGATTCTATTCTGCTCACCAATGAAATTTTTCACTCTTTTCGGTATAAGGGAGGTAATAAAGCTTGGATGGCTATGAAAATAGATTTTGAAAAAACATACGATCAACTGGAATGGGAGTTCATTTTCAAAACTTTTGAAGCTCTGGGTTTTAATGCAACTTGGATTCAATGGTTAAGATTATGTATTACTTCTGTCTCCTTTCAAGTTTTATTTAATGGCAGTCCAAGTGAGAGTTTTGTTCCTTCTAGAGGTATTAGACAAGGGGATCCTTTATCCCCTTATCTGTTCATTACTTTCCTTGAAGTTCTGAGTAGAATGATAAATTATTGGATTGACTATAAAATCATTAAAGGTTTTAAAGTTTGTAGGGGAGCTCCTATGATTACACATAGTTTCTATGCTGATGATTGCCTCATTTTTCTAGAAGCTAATCTTCGGGATGTAAGGGGTGTCAAAGATATTCTAGAAAAGTTTTCTAGCTGGTCTGGTCAGTTGGTAAACAATTCTAAATCCCTTGTAGTTTTTTCAAAAAACATGCAAAGGAGACTAGCTAAATCACTCTGTAGAGGTCTTCAAATGAAACTAAGTGATAAACCAGGTAACTATTTGGATATGAATATCCAATGGGGGAGGTTGAAAGGTAGTGACTTTACTGATGCTTTAGTGAAGATTACTAATAAGTTGGCTGGGTGGAAACTAAATTCTCTGAATTTTGCTGGTAGAAATGTTTTAATTAAATCTGTTCTTGATCCTTCTCTTAATCATCTTATGAACACCCTGAGAATTCCAAATTTTATTCTATCAAAAGTGGATAAGTTGAGAAGGAATTTTCTTTGGCAGAGTGTGGAAGGCAATAAGAAAGTTCATCCGATTTCTTGGGAGAGGGTGTGTCTTCCTGTGGAGTATGGGGGATTGGGTATAAGGGACCTAGAGTTTCATAATTTTGCTTTTTTAGTTAAAACTGCTTGGAGAATCGCTTGCTTTAATACTTCGGTAGTTTTTAATCTTCTTAAGGCTATATATTTTAGAAATTCTTCTTTTTGGGAAGCGACTACTCCCAGTCGAGCCTCTTGGTGTTAGAGAAGTATTCTTAAGGGCAAGGAGTTGATTAAGGGTAGTTTAAAATGGAGTATTGGTAATTGTGAGAGTATTGATGTCTGGCAGGATAATTGGTGTGCCGATGAACCTCTTATTAATCTTCTAAATCCTAACACTAGTTCTCCTGTTCATCTGAAGTTAGCTGATTTGATTGATACTGCCTCTAATGATTGGAATTTACATCCACTCAAAGACTATATTCCAGGGGATATTGTCTCTAAGATTAAGGCTATTCCGATTCCCATTTTTAAAAAGACAAAAGATAAGTTGGTTTGGCCTTACTCTAAGAATGGACAGGTTTCAATTAAAGATTGTTATAATCAGCTAATTAAATCCAATGTTAGTAACCTATTGGTGAATCATGATTGGAAAAAATTGTGGAAGATTAAATCTCCAACTCATATCAAGCATTTTCTGTGGTTACTGGCTCATGGTAGAACTTTGGTTAGGGACAATTTAAAACATAGGGGTGTGGATATTGATGATAGATGTCCTCTGTGTTTGCAATCTCCTGAAACTATGTCTCATTTGTTTGTTGAGTGCCCTCTTACTTCTCCTTTTTGGTATATTATTTGTTTTATGTATGATGTGGATTTTGGCCGAGAAGGGCTTTCCGTGAATCGGTTAGTTAATTCCATTAATCAAGATTCCAGTAGGGATGGTATGGAGTGGAAAATCGTGCTGCCTTTCATCTTATGGAATATTTGGACTGCTAGAAACAATGTGGTGTTTAGAGGAGCTAGTTTTAAATGGCAACAAATTATTGATTTGTCCTTCAGTGCTACTAAGGAGTTTAAGATTGCCAATGATTTTGGAGTCTCTATCTCTGAGCATAAAAGAACCATTAATGTTTGTTGGAGTCCTCCTCCTAACAATTTTGTGAAATTGAATGTAGATGGAGCTGCTAATGGAAGTGGGAGTGCAGGCTGTGGTGGTATTCTTAGAAGCAGTGATGGAAGTTATGTGGCAGCTTTTAGCAAACATCTTTACCGTAATTCCAACAATTTGGCGGAACTTTGGGAAGTCAGAGATGGCTTAAATCTGGCAGTCAAACTGGGCATTAAGAACATCATTGTAGAAAGTGATTCTCAACTTACTATAGACTTTTGTAAAAAAGAAAAGGTACAAGGGAACTGGTTTTTTGAAAGTATCTTGATGAACATAAATAGCTTTCAGCCTTTTTTTGATAGTATAGTGTTCCAGCATCAATACAGAGAAGGAAATTCAGCTGCTGATATTTTGGCAAAAAAGACAGCAAATGAAAAGATGACTGGAATTTGGACAGCAAATGAAAAGATGACTGGAATTTGGATTGAGAATCCAGCGGACTGTGTGAGTCCTTTTTTGTTTTTTGATGTTTCGGGGAGGGCCTTCCCCCAAGCTTGTAAGGCCCTAGTTTGTGTTTAATACAGTTCTATTACCAAAAACAAAAAAAACAAAAAAAAAAACTGGAATTCAATGTGGACATAGAGATATTCGTCTTGTAGATAACAGAAATTAAACACATATATAGATCACCAAACTTAGCAGAGTATTAAATAAAAATTAATTAATATTCGAAGACGGAATTGGTGCAAAAATCAAAGCTCGCCCTGTAACAAACAGTCCAATGCGCCACAACAACAAAGTACATCACAACTGTAGGAAATTTGTCATCTTTTTAGATACAAGCAGCAACTTGAATCTTCATTTTTCATAACCTGCGGGTAGGGGCCGTAGGGCTATTGAGGTGGCCTACCTTCATTGAAGTATATTCGATATCCATGTGGGGGAGGTGCTGGAGAGTATGACGCCGGTGGTGGATAAATTGGTGTATACCCTGCATTTTAGACATATACAAAGAAAGTTGTTAAATCTGAGAACCCCATGAGTATGAAGCTGATAATAGAAAATATTTATTTTCTTAAGTTGAAAAAAGCAAACTTCACAACCCAACTTAAATCAGTTCACAAATGTTAGTTGGCGAGTATAATGTATTGGTAATTGCAACACAAAAGAACACCATTGATCATCCATTTATGTCATGTTGTTGTTTGTTGTTGTCCTTTGTAAATAAGTTATCAATTAATTAGGCAATCTATGACCGGCTTAACCACATTAGGAGCATCAACAATAATAACCACCTTAACATTTGGTTAACCTGACCACTTCATCTTTTTCGTAAACCTTGTTAATTTGTACAAAATGACTAAATTAGAAGTAGTAAACATGGTATATGGCACTGGATATTGGTTCAGTTTATCGCGAACTTAATCGATCGTGCTACTAAAATTAGGATAATACAGGATGCAACCAGTGTTAACCCAATTTCATCCTAGTTTAAATATGGGAGAAACCAAATTCAACCCAGTTTAAAACAAGATGAAACTGGTTTCATCTCGTTTAAACATAGGACAACTACAAAAAGGCAAAAAGAAAAGAGAAAACTTGCTTGATTTAGCAGCTGGAAAAATTGGTAGTCATTTTGATTGCATAGTTGGGTGCATGTGTACAGGCCTAGTGCAACGTTTTGGCAATGTTTGCATTACATGTGAATCCAATACAGTTAATTATTATCCAACCATTCATCAAAAATGAATAACAATTTTCATGGATAGCATGCAAAAGTGTAGCTGGGGAAAACTAGCTTGTGAAGTTAGATTGTTTGATTATGTCGTACCCAACGTTCATGGAGTTGACAAAATGTAAGAGACACTAACATTATTAACCCACACTTACATTCTGATATCGAAATAATCAAATAAATAATTTATGGAGTATGAAACAAATTTTTCCATAAAAAAAAAAAACATGAATATCAAACATAAACTAGTTTAAATAGAACGAAACCAGTTTCAACCCAATCCAAAACAGAACGAAACCAATTTCATCCTAGTGAAACCAATATCAGTCCAATCTAAAACATATGAAACCAGTTTCATCATGGTTTAAACATGGTGCAACCAGTTTCAATCCAATCTTAACAGGATGAAACCAGTTTCCTCTTAGTTTAAACATAGGTGAAACTGGTTTCATCATGTTTTAGATTGAAGAAAAACTCTTACGCAAGAAAAAACAGCCTATATCCACGTTTCCAAAAGAAAGATAAATCAATACACATTTAAAACAGGATGAAACCCAGTTCATCCTGATTTAAAACTTGATGAAATCATGTTCACCCAATTTTAAACAGGATGAACCCAGGTTCGTTACTAATCAAACCAATCGCAAATACTTAAAGCATTACATTCACATTTATAAACAAATCTAAAATAGTACACATCAATTTTGAAGTCAAATTAATCAAAAAGACAATTAGGGTTTAGGAACTAACCAATTTGAGCATGTTCTTCACTTATCATCTTGTGAAATTGCTTTTACACAAAACCCTAATTTATTAACTTACGAATTTGAGAAATTCAACAGAACTAGGGCATCAGAAAATTAATTGTTGATAGTGGTGATGTTGGTGTCGATGATGGTGCTGGAGAAAGATGATTTTTTCGATAGTGGTGGTGGTGTGGATGATGGTGGTAGAGGAAGATAAAGTTGTTGATGGAAGTTCTGATATTTGTGGTGGTGGAGATGATATCAGTGTCGTTGATAATGATAGTGGAAGAAGATGTTGCTGTTAATGCTGGAGTTTGGTGTTTGTGGCAGTGGAGATGGTGGAGGCAGGAGAAGATCGATGTTTCCATGAAGTGATTAGTTTTTGGAAGAGAAACTGTTTTTGTGGTGGGGATATAATTGTCTGATACAAAATCATGTGGGACTCGTCCATTTCACCCAACTCACTAACTTACTCGTCTCTTTCACCCAGAAAATAAGAATCCATGGGCATTTGACCCATTTTCTCGTTAAAAAAGAGATGCAGTAAAATTGACCACTGCAAACATTATTCAAGGTAGTATTTATTTGCTTAGTAATTTTGCCTTATGGAAATGCATTTTTGTCCATCGTGAGGCTAGTAATGCAGCTGATTTGGTTGCCAAAAACACATTATCAAATCCAATTAGCATTGGCCTAGAAAAAAAAAAAAACAGTATGCCAGAGCGAATTTCTTTAGCAGTAGCTGAAGATAATAACTCTCTGTTGTTCCTTTATTCTAAATGAAGCTTCCTTTTTTTTCCGTTGCGGACTGGTTTGTATCGAATATGGAACGTCTCTATTGGTTAAGGGCTACGAGCCTACAAAGAAGACTGTGGTGGATCGACTTACATTGACAACCGGCTATGTGATTAGGATTAAAGCCATTAGAGATTACCTTGGACTGGCATTCATATGCCTCAAAGAAAATAGGAAAGAAAATTACACATGATAAACAAAAACAAAAATAAATACCAACTCCAACTATAATACAGTAAAACCTTTGTAAAAGAATATCCTAATGACCACAAAAATATATGGAGCTTATTCTTATATGGAGGTTTATATATATACATACTAGGTGTGATGCCCGTGCTCTGCACGGGCCCAGATATTTGCAGAAATTATGTATGTTTTATTGCGGATGTAATTTTTTGGTACAAAAATAATTTTTGGGAAATATATAGTTGTTGCGCCCGTGCGTCGCACGGTCCTAAAAATAGGGTTATGGTTCATGATCAGATTTTTTAAAATATTTTTCTGCCCCTCCTTCCATGCATTCCCTAGCAGTTACTTATTTTGACGCGGTCAAGAAGCAAATCGCAAACCAATTTTCTATGTCCGCAAGAGATTTCATTCTGTGGCAATGTAACCGTGTCAAACATGCACATGGTTATCTATTGGTTGTACTCATTAGTGGGCTTAATCAATGCCTCGGACCAAGACAGTTCAGAGCTGTTCTTTTCTATCGCTTTGGCATCCCCCTGTTTGTTGAGAATGGTTTGTGCTCAAGTTGTAAAAGATCTATGGACATCTTTGGTGATCATGCGCTCCATTGTGCTAAAGATGTTGGACTCAAGTTCCGACATGACCTTGTACGTGATGTCATTGCTGACATTTGTTACAAGGCTGGTGTGCCCGAGCGTAAAGAGGTTTCTCTTGGGTTTTTGTCCAACAATGACAAGGATTTACGTCCTGCAGACATCCTTGTTTACAACTGGATAAATGGTCAAGATGTTTGTATGGATGTCTCAGGCGTCTCACCCTTCACTGGTGAAGGTGCTCGTGTTTTTGTCCCAGGTAAAGCCATTTCGAATGTTATTTCGCGCAAACGTACTAAATACTTGGATATATGTGTTTCACATGGATACGGCTTGGGTGTTCTGGCTTTCTCTACTTTTGGGGAGCTCAGTGAAGATACTTTGTGTTTTTCTAAGCGTTTGAAAAACTGTCTTGTTAGTAATGATGCTAGTAGTGGTTTAGGCAGTTTTATTTTTTATAGATTAGGAGTTGCTATTCAAAAAGGCGTTGGAGCCCAGCTTGTTGCTAGGTTACCAACCAAAGGTCTGTATGAATTATCCCATTTTTCCCCGTAAAATAAAGATAAATTCTTTTTTACCCGTGAAATATTTTTCTTTTACTCAAGATATTTTTTTCTTTTACCCGTGAAGTGTTTTTTTTAACTTAATATATATTTTATTTTTCCAAGGGAATAAATAAATAAGCCGGTAGAAAAATAAAATAAAAAATTTACCCTCGAAGTATTTTGTTACTCAATACTATTTTTTTTTCTTTTACCCGTGGATTTTTCCTTTTTTTGTTACTTAAGGAATTATTTTCTACTGGGGCCGGTAATATTTTCTTACTTAAGGTATTTTTTTTACTTAAGAAATTATTTTATGGTGGGGCTAGAAGCTCTTATTTCCTACTGGTCTAAATTTTCTCAAAAGATTTTATTGGTCTAAATATTCTTTGGTGGGGTCAGAAGCTCCAAGAAGAGAGCTTTGTTCAGCTTTTAACCACACAGAGGAAATTCACCTGAAATCATATTATTAATATATATATATATATATATAGAGAGAGAGAGAGAGAGGAAGGATCCCTTCACACTTTTATTATCACACGTTGGACGTTATTTTTGTGAATAAAAACCAAACCATAACGGATTTGAAGCTAATATTTTGAGAATATGTTTCTCTTACCAAAGTTCTAAATGCCTACCAAAAATGAGTTCATTCCGAAATATAAAACCTCACAATCTACCGGTCTTAATTTCGACGGCTAGAAATCCACAGATTTCCAACGGTTCATTTTCGAAATAGTAGATGATGGTGTCATACGTCTCGGAATACGTTCATTTTCGGTAGGAAAGTTGAGCTATATATGTAATAGTAACATATCCCCAAAGTATTAGCTTCAAATCCGTTACGGTTTGGTTTAATTCGCAAAAATGACGTCCAACGTGTGAGATAGTGTGATAATAAAAGTGTGAGGGGACCCCTCCTCATGTATATGTATATATTTTTTTGTTATACTTATGGAAAATACATACATATGCATCGGAATCATAAAAATGTACCTAGATAAATATACATAATATTTAAATGTAAATTCGAAAACTCAACTATGACATCGAAAATTGACAAATGAAATCACATGATCCAAAGATATTTGTATTAAGTTGTGCAAAAAAAAAAAAAAAAGGAAAAAAAAGGAAAAAAAAAACGAATATTCCACTTTGAAGCAAAATGATCTTGTAAAATTGTTACAATTTTTTTTTATTATTATTATTTTTATACTGAATAGAGAATATTATTAAGAGATAAATGTCTGAAGTACATCTGTTTGTTCCTCCATAAGAGCCGCCATTAAGAAGGATGGAGGATTATAGTTCCAAACTTTAGACACTACATATTTTCTGGCATGCTTAGCCAGCATATCTTCCGTCTTATTAATTACATTCTCTAACGACATGCCTACATTGCCAATTACAAAAAGAACTTAATTATTGTTATAAACTAAAATGAGACATAGAAAGTAGAGAGAAAAGAAAAAGAGATTCTCATTAGATGTGTTACAAAGAGATTGCCTCTTTATTTATAAGCTACTATATGCTAGCTATTGAAGGATGGAGGTTAATGGCATGCACTCATGCTTTCATTTAGTGTATACTAGCCCTTAAACCGTGCCGAAATGGCACGGGCATAATTTTTATCCGGATATTAAATTTAATATTTATTAATTATCAAGTTTACCCTCCGTATCATTACAATAGTGGAAGAAAAACCAATAGATATTTCTACTTTTCGGTCCATAAATATTTTCTCATGTACTCATATACGATTCATTTCTAGTGTGTTTGATATTATGACATTCTCCCTAATAAAGTCTCTCCATGCCCAAACTATATCGTATCAAAATTATTTTTCACATACTTTTTCACAAAAAACGAATGATATTTTATATGTTTTATAGTTTGCAAAGACAAAAATATCTTATCAATCATTTAAAATGATACTGCCCTTCTGTATCTCCCTTATTGTAGTAACCGCGCAAAACCAAAACATTGAATTATGTAGGTTAAAACAAAATTACATCATTCGAACTCATTCGTCCCGAAAATAATTGTGTACATATTGACAATGTCCATATCCTTGTTGATTTTGTCCTCTTTAAGAATGGTCCAAAAAAATTAAAACTCATAATGGACTCTACACTACAAATCGGGTTGTATGTTCTTACTGTCTTAATAACACAAACTAATTCATTTACCTAAGCAGCTATATTATAAAACGTTGAGCCATTTCAGATGGCAATCCATTGTACTCAGAAAAGATGTATCTCCAGTACTTCAAAACTTCCGGACGTTCTACGACAATGACCTTCTAATGTGAGGTTATACGACAAACTCCCAGACATTCGACGAAGTTTACCTTCTAAACGTGAGGTTATACGATGCATAAAAATAATAAAACCATGATTAGCTAGTACAGTCAAACGGTTCACCACTTAATCTAATAACAATAAACTATGTTATCCATCATCACTGATAAAAATAACGTTAAACCATTTATTACAAAATACGTGAGATGTCGCGAAATTAATAGAAATATATTAGACTAATTTAATATAAACAATATTAACAATTTAAATATTAGTTAGTAAATATATATTTGATATCATTATTAATAGAATAATTTAATTATTATCATTTTTAATGTGACATTTATTACGACAAATTAATAGAATATTTATTATGAAAATCAATAAAACATTAGTGATATGGTAATTAAATTTTGGTCGTTTAGATGAATTTTTAATCCTAATCACAACCATCACTTATGAGAAACAATTACAACCCTAGATTTATCTATTGCAAGAATAAATCTGGACCGTTCTTTATCTTGCCTAACTTGTCCAAACTTTTTTTTTGTAGCCACCACCATATTTGAATAATAATTAAATCACCATATTTGATTATATCTTGCCTAAGTAAAACACTATGGTCTCCCTATTTGAATAATAATTAAGAGGACATTTAATGATGAAAATTTAATAAATTATTTATTATGAGAGATTAATGGGACACTAATTAATAAAACACTCATAATGATTAATTTTAATTAGAGCAAACCACAACCATGGATTTAGCTTTCCCCGGAATGCATCCTGACCGCTCTTTATCTAGGCTAAGTTGTCCATTCTATGCTTTATATTCTTGACAAGTTACAAAGTTATGGTGAGGAAGATGGAATACCAAGAGTTTGATGGTAATGTAAAGGTGGTGTAAGGGTGTTGTCATCCACATTACATTTATTTACAACACCTCCCCTTGGATGACACCACACTACTTAATGTTGCCTCATTAAAACCTTGCTAGGAAAACCCAAAGGTAAAAACCTAGGCGAAGGAAAAAGAGTACAAAACATATAGAGTAGTGATGGACGCGCACATGATGTCTCGTTAAAATCTTGACAAGGAAAATCCAATGGGACAAAACCTTGACGAAAGAAAAAGAGTACAACGCGATTATCCATTAAAACACCTCTTAGTATGATCCTCCCCCTGATAAGTACTTCAGTTAAATCTTGGCTTGCAAATCTTTGAGACGAGACTTCCCGTTTTCGATGAAAATTGTTCTTGAATGCAAAAGACTGCTTGTTCCTTCATGAAGAAATTGCTAGTTGATGAAGTTTCTTTTGTGCTAGTCTTCTAATAGTAGTGTTCTCGAGTTTCCATGCTTCTTTAAATGCATTGAGGACATGTGTCTTGAATTATTAACTACTCGGAGATGATTTGCAGAAGTAGTTGATGTAGTTTCTTCAACAAAGCACCAAGATATGAATACATTTCAATACGTGAAAAAAAAAACGTATTTGTAACTAAACCTTATGTGGTTCAGAAGGACACCAAATTTCTAGGAGATGGCTATGCAGATTGACCTCGTTAAAGGTGGGAATCCACCAAATAACCAAAACTGATACAACCCCCCCTCGGATGACCACCATGCTGAATTAAATTGCCTCACTAAAACCTTTCCATTAAAAACCCAACGGGAAAAAAAAATATGGACGAAGGAAAAAGAGCAGGATATCAACATTTTACATAAAAAAATTAACGTATGATGTTGCCTCGTTAAAACCTTGACAGGTAAAAAACCACATGTGACAAAACCTGAAACGAAGGAAAAAAAGTACAACTTTTGACGATTTATGGATGCTAACTCAACTATATGAGTATTATAGAATACAAGCATCAAAATCATAACTCTAATCTATATCATAGAAGAATTTTATGCAAGTATAATATTAAACTGCAGATTTATATTTATGCTGTTAAAACATGGATTTTTGTGTTTTTAAGGACTCCTTAGGAGACCTATATCATCAACTAATTATTAAACCATATTTTCGGTATTGTACCAAATTTCTAAAAAAATACATAAAGGATTGTGACATAATCGAGTCAGGTGGCTGCCTGAATTTAAATATGTTCCCCCACATTTCTTGTGTGAATGCAATATGAGTCCTTAATGACCACCACGTCAAATGCATCATAGGGTGAACAAAGTATTATTGAATCAATCCTAGGGTTTGAGAAATAAAAAATCGAACTCTCAAATCGTTATACAACGATCATATTTCTCACATAACGCGTGAAGACTACACCAACCTGTAATTTTCAGAATTCAGGCTTGCACGTTTAAGGTGTTAAGTCTTGGATCCAAATATTGCGTTATTCAAGAGATTTTAATCCAAACGTACTTTTGATTTTGTGCCTACCAATCACATTTGTCGATATTTCTCTGTAGAGGGGTTCACAACCACCATCCTTTGTTATTCAGTAACTACTGTAAATGAATATTCGACAATCATTAAACTACAATGATCCCACACAATTCTCTAGTGTATTCATGTTTTGAAAAATTCAAAATTTACTGGTACTAGTGCTCACAAGCGTTATAATATCCTCATCTTCAAACGAGGAGATATTAATTTTGAGAATATGAATTGTAATATGATAGAATCTATAAGAGCACTATCTTTAACATGTACTAAAACATTACATGCTTGCTAAGTGTGATCGGGTTTTCCTTTTCAAAGGCATAAGCTTATAGAGAAGCTAAATGAGATATTTTCATGCCTATTTGATGGCAGCCTCTTTCAATTTGCTCATAATAGGAGAGTAACTTATATAACTTTCTAAAGTTAATTAGCACTAAATTATTAGTGTATAGTGTCCCCTTAAATATGGCGGAAATATTTTCATCTCATACACGAAAACAAGTTTCTTAAAGTATTATCTGATTAATTTGAGGACATATACTTATAATAATTCTTGATTTTAACAACACCAGGTTGGACAATAGATTCTGACTTCAAGAGCCATAAAAAAAATGTCATAAATTTGTAGTCTACTCGACGTTCAAATTGAAGATCAACCATGGATTTTATTGGTTACAGCCAAAAACATATAAAAAAAAGCAAATAAATCTCCAATAATCATAGACACAAGTTGCAAAACAAACTCTTTTCTCCAACAACTTGTGTCTCCGAAGCTCGATGTAGAGCGTGCTGATAACGTGTTATAAACTAAAATGAGACATAGAAAGTAGAGAGAAAAGAAGAAGAGATTCTCATTAGATGTGTTAATTACAAAGAGATTGCCTCTCTATTTATAAGCTACTATATGCTAGGTATTGAATACCATTAAGGATGGAGGTTAATGGCATGCACTCATGTTTTCATTTAGTGTATACAAGTTACAAAGTTATGGTGAGGAAGATGGAATACCAAGAGTTTGATGGTGATGCAAAGGTGGTGTAAGGGTATTGTCATCCAAATTACATTTATTTACAACAAGTAAAATTTAATATCTTGAACAATATTATGATTCTGCCAACGTAGACTAGAGTAGTCTTGTCATACATCAAAATTTAATATGTTGGTCTCTGATCTCATAAATGAAGGTGATAGGACTTGTAAAACATCATTGATTTATAGACTCTTTCATACTGATGTGGCAGTGGGAATCTTAAATACAAGAATCCCCAAAACAGCAGAGGACAAGCTCATTTGGAATTTGACTAACAATGGGAACTTCACGGTCAAGTCAGTTTATCGTAAGCTAGTGGAATTAAAAACCAATGCTAAGGATAACTCTCCTGAAGAAAAAAAAACTATGGAAGAAATTGTGGAGTCTAAAGATACCTTCCAGAAAAGATCTTTTCGTCTTAAATTTTGATGTATGGAAAGACTTATATTATTTATATTATAATATTAATTATTCTTATATATGGAGGTAAGTTCTTTAAGATAGGACCAGGAAAAATTATGACTTATTCCAATATGGAGATTCGTCTAATTTCTATGTTGCGCAACCCATGATCAGCTTATTGGTAGGTCACTGTGCATAGAATAAGGGGGATCAAAAAACTTTGTTAGCAAGAACCAGGGAAGAGGCAGCTGCAACCACCGTAGGAAAGACAATTGGAACAAGAAGCGCAAATGAAAAAACATCTCTGACTTTCCAGCATAAAATCGAAATAGTAACTTTCTTTCGAGGACCCATGATATTTGTTAGACACAACTTTCCTGGAAAAAATATCTATAAATTAAAGCAATGCTTTGAATCTTCACCAATCACAAATTGTAATTTTCATTTGTATTTGGTACTTTTTTTATGGGGGCAACCGGGTCGAAGTCTTGCAATGTACTATTATTTGGATACAATAGCTACCTAACCAGTAATGATCAAATATAACTGGCCTAAGTCGGGACCAATTTTTTTTATTCTTATATGGATTTTATTCCTATATTGAGTATTTTTACGAAGAGGTTTTACTGTAGCATTAAAACGAGCTCGAATGATAAAAATAGAAACACATTTAAAAAAATTTAAAATCATAAAAGTGCTTCGTTCTCCCTCGGTTTCCAACGAGTTGTCTTCTAATGATGACAGTATGTATGTCGCCACAAGCAAGTTGTGAAAGATGAGCGTCTTCACTCGTGATAAAACTATCATTATGTGGTCCTGAGCCCTTTTATCATTATCAAGAAGGATAAAAGTGTCACAGTGGCTTATACAGGATTGAGCCACTCTCAATCCTCTTGGTGACTGAGAATGACGGTTTAGCCTTTTTCGCAATCAAAAGCTTATAAGATGGAAATAATATCTTCGACGAAATACAAGTAGTTGTGTCACGATTTGTAAAATCAGACCAAGACAATACATAACAAGCAATATTGATTTCAGCATATTGTTTCACAGGAGTTGTCATATTTCCATGATAAGATGATCAACACCTGTAAATTAAACTAGCAACTAATATTTACCCATACACTTGAGATACATAGACATAAACTTTAACTACAATAAATTTTAAATGATATACTACTAGATTTTATATGAAAAAAATAGGATTTGCACGGAGCCGTACCAGGTTTGTAGATATTGGGGAGGGGGTTAGATACAACAGATACATCATACAAAACACTTATAATCCCAGAGAAATCGATTGGTAAGATGTTTAAATCTGCTAGTTTTAAATTCCCAATTTATGCATACCTAGATAATGAGTATTACCAGGGAGTGCAGCAGGAAAATCGAACCTCAAATTGTTGTCTGGAGAGAGAAGAGAGAAGAAAGAGGAAAGTAACGTGCTCAACAATAATGAATATTACTAGGTAGAGCGGTAGGAGAATCAAACATCATGGGATGGATAGTATTGTTTGGTACTTTGGCTAGTGTCATCTTTGATTTCTCCCACCTCATATTAGGTTACTTGGCAATGCTTGTTTGGTATGACTGGGTCGGTACATCTTATTCTTATTTGTTTTGTTTTTTTTCCTTTTCAAGATAAGTGTGGGTTCATCCCAAAATCAGTACATAGGAAATCAAGTCTTCTTTGAAACACAAAGGAAATCAAGTCAATACATCTCAATTTCAATTTTACTATTTATTCATTAAATATAGTTTTCTACGAAAGAACTATTTTTGATACCAAAAAAACTCTACAGGATTTTAAGTTTTTTTATATTGAACTTACCGAAAAATTGTTTACGTGATAACTTTCAAGAGAAAGTACATCAAATGACAAGAAATTCAAGAACCAATTACAATGAAAAAAAAACAATAGAGCAAGTAAATCGAGAAGAAAAATATCGAGATACCGTGAAAACAATACTAAATTCTTGTATGGTGAACAAAGTGAAGGAATGGTGTTAGAATCTAAATTCAACCACTTTGAATGATTTTCTTCTAGAGAAGAGGTGTTCTTGTAAAATAAGAGTAATTTGTTCAATATCTAGAAAAATCGGGTGAAAATTGTGTCAATCTCCAAAATACTTGAAGCCAAACCAGCGAACCACGAACAAAACTTCAATAATAAAAAATCTCTAACAAAAGGGAAAGTTAGAATCACACAAAAAGAGAAGGAGAGAATCGCACAAAAGAAAAAGCACTAAAGATAAGAGTAAGAACACACTGAAGTCAAAGAAAAACTAACCTAGATTTGGATAAGTACACCAAACTATAAATAAACCTTGCTCAGATCTGATATAAGAAAAGATCATATATGCGCAAGAAAGGATTGGACTATGAAAGCTCTAGGTTTTCTCTCTCTAAGGTTTTTAGGAGTAAAAATAGAGGGCCTCTAGTTTCCAAGATGGTATCATTTTTGCAATTCGGTTTAGTAGCCAAGGATATATGATTGTTTGAAGGATGCATATGAAAATCAACAAAATAGATTGAAAGTTTACTAAGACATATATTGATATGTTATGAATGTTAGCATTTCACGTTGAAAGAGTTATAAATGATAAGATTTTATGGAGGGCTGATTGTATTACACGAGCTTCATCTTCTCTAAAAATCAAGAACCCTACCGTATTAGTATTTCTTTAAACCAATCCACAATAAAATCTTATCTTTGCTCAAGTAAAATCAAAAAGTAACTTATTCATTTCCATTTGATGTTAATTAAAATTTTAGGCTCGATCTTGTTCTGTCCCAACATCGTGTTTGATCTTGATTTTATCATTAACTAATGAATAAGTAACAATTATAAAGACTTAATCCAGATATAAGTTGAGCAAAGCTCATCGAAATTCAATATTCTGTAAAAAGTTACGCTAATAGTCGAACTCTGCAACAAGGTATCAACCATGTGCGAGTCTGACTCAGTGTGACCCACTGGGTTATCAAAACCGACTTATCCCAAACATACCCTCATATACAGTACTCTGGTTAGGTTAGGTTATATGGGTTGGTGATAGACACATTTTTGTGTCTGAATGGTCTTAAATGTCTGTATTGTTAGTGTTCGATTTTTGTACTAATTATGGTATTTTATGTCTTTGTAGGTGTTTTTTGGAAATAAACTTTTTGTGGAAAAATCGGCTCGAAAAGTTGTTAAAGGCACCCGGAGGTCATCTGCATTCGCACCTCCATTTTGGATAAGGGTCACCTCAACTGATAAGGGGCAACCATTTGATATTCGCACCCAAGAAGCTGGTTAAGGGGAGACCTTCTTTTTCCCATCTAAATTCAAAATTGCCAGGAAAATCTGGTTTGGAAAGAACCAGAATTAGGGTTCGAGATTTTGTGGTGTTCTCTAGAGACTAAATGGCTGAAACATTTGGGGACGACTTGTTTTGACCTAACAAAGAAGGTATGGGCTTTAGAATCGATTAGATTTGGCTGGATGATCAGTTTGAAGTGAAACAGGGAAAACACGGAAAGTTAGCTTTCACCGACGATGATTTCTGTCATGATTTCGAGTTTTTGTTGGACTTTCTCTCGGATTTTGTTTGATTTGGGCCTGTTTTATCCAAACAGGGATGGTAATGTGATTTGATTCGACAAAATAGAGTTGGTTACGTGGATTTGGGTGAATCAGAGCACGAGAATATCTCGGGTTGTCTTTCTTCTTTCCCGTGTATAACTGGAGGATGGCGTGTGATCGGAGAGAGTTTAACTCAATCTTTGGCGTGATAGTAACATGTTTGGAAAGCTTCAGCTGCCACAGACGCATGAGAGAGAAGAATAAGGGATTATTTCCTTAACAGGGCAGATGAGAATAATAACGAGTAACGGAGGATTATGTGCAGTTATTACGAGTTGTTCTTGGTGTTGTCGAGTATATATAGGCTGCTGGGATGTTTTAGAGGGGTATGGAGTGTTAGGGGTGAGAATAGAGCAGAGAATCGGGAGTTGCAGAGCTTGTCTCTGCTGCTACCATTGAAGAAGAAACGAAGAACATAAGACACTCTGTCATAGTCGTTTTGCTACAGTGACAGCGACAGTTCATTTTTATCGTTCTCTGTAACAGATGAGTTTGTAACAAATATAATTGTTACAAACCCGGTTTTATCATTTTTCTTACATTTCATTATCTTGTAAACACTTTTTGAGCCATGGATAAATATTTTAAGTGTGTTTTCGACGTGATGAGCTAAACCCCAACACTAGGACGACAGAGGAAGACGAATTTCATACATGGGTAAAATTATTTAATTCTTTTTAAGACTTTTGCATTAATTTTAATTGAAATATGATTTGAATTAATTGGTCGTCTTTTAATTTGATGAGGTATGCTTAGCTTAAATGTTTTGATACATCATGCTTAGGATTTACAACTAATCTTTTGAGAATCTACCTTGGCAAAATCAGAGTCCATGTTAATTTTATTTATTGAGCTTTAATTGTTGAGAATAAATAAATTGAACCCTATGTTATGAATTCGACGAAATCCTAGTCCCAGTAACTCTCTTCGTCCTGTGACAATATTTTGTATATATTTTTCTTTTAGTTTAGTTTATTAATTCTTAAAATCAATCTCATCAAGTCCGAGTGAACGACAACCTTCTTACCACTATATAAAAATTCGATCAATTTTTGGCGCCGCCGACGCGGACTTGTTTTTAGGTTTTTTTTTTTTTTTTTTTTCTTCTTTTTTACGCATTTTGGTATTTCTTGTTTGGTTTCAGATTTGGAGCTGAGATAAAGAAAAAAAGAGAAAGTGCTGAAAAGAAAAGCGAAGCCAAAGAAGGAAGGAAAAGAGGAATCCAAAAGGAGTGAAGAAGAAGATTTTGTATACAATTATTTAATTTTATTTTATATTTAGAGACTGTAAATAGGATTTTATTTTTGTAATTTTTGGGACATTCTTTTGGACATTATTTTTAAAACCCTAAGGAAGGGTTAATTTAAATAAAACTGCTGCAGGGAAGGACGACAGTTACGATACTGTCTCGGCCCCTCAGGTTCGTACACTGACATAGGAATCAGTGGCCTGAGTCGACTTCAACGGTTCATCGCCCGTCTGGTATGGGAGGTAAGACTCTATCCACCCACGAATCCCCTGTCAGTGGGTTTATTTTGTGTTGAGAATGTCGAACTGGTATTACAATAGCCAATACAATGAATATCCAACTGATTTTCAAAATGGACATTACTTTTACCATAGTGTGAATAGTGGTTGCGAACATCAACCTTTTGAAGGTTATGGCTCATACCATATTGAACCCAATTACTATCCACACACCCACCGGTCATACGAGCAAAATTATGATAATTCCTTTTTACTAGAGTCAACACGTAAGTTAGCTGAGTCGACACGTAAGTTAGCATAAATAAATAACTTAGTCATGGACGAAAACAATGCAACGTGTGAACCTTCTTTCCTAGATAAAATCAGGAAGTCATGTGAGTTGACTCACAAAATTTTCTCAAAGGCCCAAAAAAGAACTGCTCGAAATAATCTTAATTTCCAATATAGTGTTTCCGATAGTACCCTTGAAAATGAAGATAGATATTCACATAATCAAGATGACGAGGTTATAATTGGTAACACTACTTGTTTAGATGAGGTTAGACCATTTTCATGTTATTATAATGATGATTATGATGAGGATAGTGTTGATGAAGAATCGGACACATATAGGCATAGTGATCAGGAATTTGTTACTCCAATTGAGTTTTACAATGATAATATTATTTCTAGTTCGAATCCAAATAATTTTAATAATTATTCACCTATTCAAAAGGACGAGGATTTGACTAGAAGTATCCCCATTTTAGACGACGTAGTATTTCCTTATTACAAAGACAATGATGGTTTAGAGGAACGGGTATATTTTTAGTCTAGCGATTTAGAAATAATAAACTTAGAAAAACAGTATGAACCCGTCGATATGAGCGAGGATGTACCTGACTTAGAAGAACCAATTGATCATTTTCAGAAATCTGATGGCCTTGAAACTAGGGAAGTTGTGACTAGTCTTTCAAGAGACACTAAAAACTCTAAGTTTGGGGGTGATTATCATTCTCCATGTGCTTTAACTCTTAGAAAGGTCTGTCACTTGGGACTTGATATTTATGCCTCAACCATTGTGCCAGATTACCTTCATACTAGCTCTCCCGAACCTAATAATGTCCAGGAAGAAGTTCAGTTATTAAAAAACCATCCTCTTGTTGATGTGGTTAGCCCAGGCTACAATACCTCAATTGACTTTGTTTTCCCACCAAAAACTTTTTCTCCAATTGTGGGAACTTATGAAATTCAAATGTGTCAGATATTAAGTTTTGAGACTAAACCTAAGTACTTTAGGGGGTTAGAATCGACACATTTGCTTAAGATTGACCACCACTTTCATCATGGTCAATTGTGTAAGTCAAAACTGATTGACTTTAAGGATCCACAGCTATTTAGGTTATTATTATGTGCTTTTAAGTTTTACTTGAGTTTTTCCAGACTCTAATACCTGAATCGGATCTTAGCTACAAGGAAATGCAGTCCATGAAAATATTTTATCTAGACCCAGTTATAGAACCTGAACCTGAACCATAACTAAATGTAGTTGTCTTAAACAGGAAACTAGACAAGGGTGTGCTTTATTTGTTAATTTTCTTGGCATGTTGCGGATCCTTTTACTTGTGATAGCCCTATTTGGTTTTGGTGATCCGCAGTTATTCCGGCTATTACTTTATGATTCTATAAGGTAACTAATCCTTTCTTAGTCTGGATGAAGACTTTAAACTTAGCACTTCTTGGGAGGTAACCCATGCTCATGCAACACGGCAATATCTTTCCTTAACTCTTTTCTTCAAGTGTTTACAGTTTCTCCTTGTTCATGCTTTTAATTTCATCTTTAGAACATTGAGGACAATGTTAGATTTAAGTTTGGGGGTATGGGAGAAACTTTTTAGTTGCAGTATAAATAAATAAACTCCAGAGCCTAGAAATTTATGCCTATTAAGGATAGCACCAACCAATCTACGTGGATGGAAGCATCTTGGTTGTAGGAGTTGAGGAACCAATCTGATTAGATGGAAACATCTAAAGAGTCTATTCATAAAAGCACAGAGCTCAGGTGTTAGAAATGACATGGTAGTTTCACCGTATTTCAGAATCATCTTATTACTTCTGTTTTTGTTTTTGCAAAATTTTTATGTTGATGTCTGCTGGGTTGAAATAGAGTGATTGAGTTACTTTGAAAAAAATTAAATAAATAAATAAAATAATTGAGACCAGACCTTCAGACCAACCGGAATAAATTCAATAAAGTCGACCACTGGTACCCTTGTATATGCCAGTTGTGTTGACCTAGAGTTAGGATTATCGACCGCTGGTTCCCTTGTATATGCCAGCTGTGTTGATATTAGTCAAGACTAGTATCTCAATCCATTAGGTCATAGGATTCATCTTGGCATTGACGTCCATTCGCAACCATCTATCTCTATTTCCATCTTCTTTATCTATTCATGTGATTTGTTTGATTCCGGATATTGATGTCCATAGTGCGACTATCTGAGTAGAGTTCTGTCACTTATATATGAATTTTAGTATGCTTGAGTGCAAACTCGTGTACAACAATTGGAATTTCGCATCAGGGTACTTCCTCCTATAGTCAATGAGAGTATGCCAACCAAGGAGATTCTTTAGTGCCTTTCAAGGTTCTGCGTAAATAGCTAGAGTCTGGAGTAAAGGTTTTGTGGGTACACCTCTGGTAAACCCTCCCGAGATTATACCTCGGCCACTAGGGGTTCAAAGGCTTGTTGCATACTCTAAGTGCAATCGCGATGCCTGCGACAGTGAGTTAGGATTTTATTTTCTAGATTAGATTTGCTCGAGGACTAGCAAATAATAAGTTTGGGGATATTTGATAGACACATTTTTGTGTCTGAATTGTCCTCAATGTCTGTATTGTTAGTGTTCGATTTTTGTACTAATTATGGTATTTTATGTGTTTGTAGGTGTTTTTTGGAAATAATTTTTGTGTGGAAAAATCGGCTCGAAAAGTTGTTAAAGGCACCCGGAGGTCACCTGCTATTCGCACCTCCATTTTGGATAAGGGGCACCTCAACTGATAAGGGACAACCATTTGATATTCGCACCCAAGCAGCTGGTTAAGGGGCGACCTTCTTCTTCCCATCTAAATTAAAAATTGCCAGGAAAATCTGGTTTGGAAAGAACCAGAATTAGGGTTCGAGATTTTGTGGTGTTCTCTAGAGACTAAATGGCTGAAACTTTTGGGGACGACTTGTTTTGACCTAACAGAGATGGTATGGGCTTTAGAATCGATTTGATTTGGCTGGATGATCAGTTTGAAGTGAAACAGGGAAAACACGGAAAGTTAGCGTTCACCGGCGATGATTTCTGACATGATTTCGAGTTTTTGTTGGACTTTCTCTCGGATTTTGTTTGATTTGGGCCTGTTTTATCCAAACAGGGATGGTAATGTGATTTGATTCGATAAAATAGAGTTGGTTACGTGGATTTGGGTGAATCAGAGCACGAGAATATCTCGGGTTGTCTTTCTTCTTTCCCGTGTATAACTGGAGGATGGCGTGTGATCGGAGAGAGTTTAACTCAATCTTTAGCGTGATAGTAACATGTTTGGAAAGTTTCAGCTGCCACAGACGCATGAGAGAGAAGAATAAGGGATTATTTCCTTAACAGGGCAGAGGAGAATAATAACGAGTAATGGAGGATTATGTGCAGTTATTACGAGTTGTTCTTGGTGCTATCGAGTATATATAGGCTGCTGGGATGTTTTAGAGGGGTATGGAGTGTTAGGGGTGAGAATAGAGCAGAGAATCGGGAGTTGCAGAGCTTGTCTCTGCTGCTGCCATTGAAGAAGAAACGAAGAACATAAGACACTCTGTCACAGTCATTTTGCTACAGTGACAGCGACAGTTCATTTTTATCGTTCTCTTTAACAGATGAGTTTGTAATAAATATAATTGTTACAAACCCGGTTTTATCATTTTTCTCACATTTCATTATCTTGTAAACACTTTTTGAGCCATGAATAAATATTTTAAGTGTGTTTTCGACGTGATGAGCTAAACCCCAACACTAGGACGACAGAGGAAGACGAATTTCATACATGGGTAAAATTATTTAATTCTTTTTAAGACTTTTGCATTAATTTTAATTGAAATATGATTTGAATTAATTGGTTGTCATTTAATTTGATGAGGTATGCTTAGTTTAAATGTTTTGATACATCATGCTTAGGATTTACAACTAATCTTTTGAGAATCTACCTTGGAAAAATCAGAGTCCATGTTAATTTTATTTATTGAGCTTTAATTGTTGAGAATAAATAAATTGAACCCTATGTTATGAATTCGACGAAATCCTAGTCCCAGCAACTCTCTTCATCCTGTGACAATATTTTTGTATATATTTTTCTTTTATTTTAGTTTATTAATTCTTAAAATCAATCTCATCAAGTCCGAGTGAACGACAACCTTCTAACCACTATATAAAAATTCGATCAGTTGGGTTTACCCGGATAGGAAAGATCTCGATAGGAAATTGGTAGAAGGTTATATCATGTATCTTCCCTCCCTCAAAAAATTTATGTTTCAGTTTCTCCGTCTTCTTTGTAGAGAGTCGGAGACGGATAATATAAATTCATCAAATCCAGACCGTATAAGTATATATCTCTATTTAATTTTTCATTTATATCAGATAGTAGGGTGATTATAATAGCAATTTTTTTTTGTGTTTGAAACCCTAACCCTCTTTTTACTGTTTAAAACCCTAATTCCCATGCTTTTCCTTTATGGTGGGTTTGGAGAATTTTAAAGGTGGGATTTATGGGTCCAGAGGATTTGTAGAATTAAGTTTCCCTCTGTATGTTTGGTTGCCCAAATCCTTGGAATCACGTTTCCTACGGGATTCAGTTTTCCATCAAATCCTCCATATGGAGTCCGACCCCTCCCCCCAAAGATTTGCTGGGAAACTTATCAAGGGATTTATGGACCCACTTTTTTTTAACTCTAAATCCCATATATATGCAATTTTAAGATTTGAGGGTAATGCCAAACGGTACAAATACTTTAATACAAGAAAACTCTATAAATCCTAGGAATTTTAATTGAGTTACCAAACACACAAGGAATTTACTTGAATCCAAGAATTTGTAATCCCATGGGATTATAATTCCTGGAAACGGTGAATTCTGCAAACAAACCCACCATTACATATCATTGGGTTCATATCCTCATAATAGTTGAAGGTGAGGGAATTGAATGGAATCAAATTGGAGTTGTAGTTAGTTGGTTATCTGATTCGGGTTCAAACCAACGGGTATTACCATTGATTTAGAAGTGAGTCTTAATTTTAAGGATTACACATCTCATCTGGAAAAATTATTTTTATTAATGAACTTCATAACCTTTCTAAGTATCATGTCATTCAAGAATCTTTACTATGAATTATTGTAAAATAATTCATAGTAAACTCATATAGCTGTAATCTTTACTATGAATTATATGTGCCACTGACATATAATACCCACATATTAACCAACATAGCATAGCTTTGTACGAATAGCCGTATCACGACCTTAATCACTGCCAACTAAAGGCACAATATGTTAGTTTCCAAAAAACATATATCTTTTTCAGTAAAAAAGCATGAGAGGGTTTACATAAGATTTATAAGAGATAAACAAATCCAACTGTGATGCAAAGGGGATCTGATAAACGAATAAGTAATTTAACTGCAGTGACAAACCTTCATTCACTGCAATAGCAAACAACTATAATACCGGATAAATAAATTTAGGAAACCTGCACACTATTTACTCAATCTACCACAAATTTGGATCTACATTACAAGATGACAATTTGCATGAGTTTGAAATTATGTATACCTTTAATCATAATTAAAGATTCAACAACTTCGTTTACTTCGTCCTCCGGACCAGTGGCCTAACGAAGAACATTGCAAATGTTTAATAAACACCGTCGTAATTAAATATGTTGGAACAACTTAATTAAAGCAACTAATTCCACGTTACAATGAAACCCTATATTTTTGATTGCACATTCAACTGGAAGAACCCTATGTATCAATGGAAAAACCCTGAACCCATTTGACCTAATTCACAATGGAAAAACAGAAAAAAATAAAAAAAAATCAAACCTGTCTCAAGATAAGTGATATACCATGAACTGATTGCGTTAGATAAAGAAGAGATTGTAGTTTTCTAATCTTCATCGCGTATCAAACCCAACTCAAATTTTGAACTCACCGTTGGTATATGGATTCCCCTTTTCTTCAGTTGCAGATACTTATAGCGGTATGAAGAACAATAATGGTAGTAGATCATCATTAATTGGATTAAGTTAAAACCATCTGCCATCCATCAAAATTGATCCCGAATATCTTGGAAAGAGTTGGAGAGAGTTGAAGAACTATAGAAACGGGATTTGTGTCTCTAATTCGAAAGAAGAAAGCCTACCACAATTTTCTATCTGGGTATACCGACCAAACCCATTTGAATCTAACTTAACCACACATACTATACCTAACTTGACTAGGGAGGGCAGGTTTGGTATGAATCGGATCTGGTCAGTGGGCGGGTCACACTGAGTCAGACTCGCACATGGTCGATACCTTGTTGCAGAGTTCGACTATAAGCGTACCTTTTCATACTGAATTTCAGTGAGCTTTGCTCATATAAGTTTTCGGCTTCTTTGGTCAAGCACCGTGGGCAAAGTCTTTGAATCAAGAGTCAACAAATTGACAAGTGTTCAAGACAAGAGTCGTCGAATTGAGAAGTGTGGGCTGAAAAAAGTAATTCCCCAAAATAAAAATGGAAAAAAAACGGTTTAGTCCAAAACCTCCCCCCAAAAAACGGATTAGTCCACCCCGATCCGACTAGGAACAGTTTAGTCCAAAAAATATTTTAAAATGTGTAAAGATGCTGCTATCCTTCGCACGCATCTCATAAAGCACACGTGTAGCGAATAAAAACTGTTTTGTAACTGACACAGTTAATGTGGAAGAGACACTGAAATTAAATTAAAACTGGAAAAAAAACGGAAATGTTAGTATTTCATTTAGCAGAGAGAAGATAAAAAAAACTCAGAGAAAAGAAAACCCAGAGAAAAACTTTAACCTAAAATACAAAATCGAAAATCCAAACCCAAAAGCTTCATAATCAAACCTTAAATCTTTGTAGAATTGATGAATACAGTAGTAGTAACATCATGGTGATTGCTAAAAAACCATTTGCAAAGCGGAAATCAACTGAAATATCTTCTGATACAATAGCAATAGTTGAAGAAATAAGTTCAAAATCACAAGGACTGAAGACGAGATCAAAATATACAACAGTTTCATCATCAACTATAGCAAAAGATACTTCAAAATCACCACCACCTAAGAAGAAATCAAAATCTACAGCAGTTTCAACATCAACTGTAGTAGAAGATACTTCAGAATCACCACAACCTAAGAAGACATCAAAAACTTCAAAGAAATCAACATCTGGTCAAGCAAAAAAAGGGTAATGATACTTCATATACTGGCAAAAAAAATTTGTGTTTTCAACCTGTTGTCCATCTCTTGTGTTTACCAGTGTACATATCTGTACACCGTCATGCTATATCATGTGTGTTTTCAACCTGTTGTCCATCTCTTGTGTTTACCAGTGTACAGATCTGTACACCGGCATGCTATTTCACCTTTATTTGGCCTGTTGTGTGTGTTTTCAACCTATTATCCCATCACTTGTGGTTATGGTGTACACATCTTTGCACCAGCATGCTATTTCACCTTTATTTGGCCTGATGTGTGTGTTTTTAACATGTTATCCCATCATTTGTGGTGCTGGTGTACACATCTGTGCACCCTCATACAATTTCATCTTCATATGGCCTGATGTGTGTGTTTTAAAGTTGTTTTTGATAGATTTTTGTATGAGTGTAAAGATTTGTACACCAACATTGATTTATGGCATGTTGTGTGGGAATAAATGTTGCTTTTGTTAGTTCTCTGTAGGAGTGTACACAACTATACACCTGTATGATATGGTCCTATTTGTGTGTACAATAATATGATTGTTTTGTAGTTATGAGTATAATGTATTATTCTTCTTGGTTCATTTTCGTAGATACCAACAAACCTTATAGATCAATTTTCCATGCAATCAGTGACTTTGTGAATAAACACTTTGAGGAAGATGAAACAAAAAGAGAAGGAAAAGTATGGTTCACCAATTATCAATTAGAGAAGCAAAAGGAAGGACCATTCTGGCCTGTTGTAGATATCTTTTTCAACAAAAAAGCAGATCAGAAAGATGAGAAAGATCCAAGTAAAAAGAGAGATGATATATGGACTAAGAACCCAAACTCAATCATGAAAATTGTGAGACAGTACCGCCATGAAATTTGTGACACATGGGGACATTATTTCATGTTTGATACTCCCAAGAAGAACAATAGAGTGGCAGTAAAGAGTGAACCTGAGGATTTGTTTCTAATTTATGGGCTTGAGATGGTGGCAACGGAACTTGAAAAGGGAGAACATGTAAAAACTGCAGCTGAAAAAAAATACGGTCCGCTGATAAACAGATTGACTCTTAAAAAATGAAATGAGCTGGGGAAAAAATATGTGGAGGATGAAATCGTACGTATCATGAAGCTAAAACCAAAGTCGCAATTGGAGATTGAAAGAAACGTTGAAGACTTAGTGGTGCTGTTTACTATGTACTTGTGTATCACGGTCTTTTTTACCCAGGCAAATGGAAGTATGATTAGCAAGAACCAGTATGCACACTTTTTTGAGTCTTTGGATAGGATGAAGAAAACTTGCTGGCCAGTTCATATGCATGAGTATCTCATGGCGAGCATTAAGAAACATATCCATTCACCACTTAAAGTTAATGGTTGTATGACTTATCTGTTGGTGAGTTTACATGTGCACACAGTTGTACACCTGATATATCCATTCAGCATTTTAAATAATTCTGTTCATTGTGTTTGTTCCTTTTTATTACATTTCTAACTATTCACCTATTTGTTAATGCAGCATTGGTTTGCTGAACACAACAAAGGCATGCGGCCGAGCAATGAGGAAGGTGTGCCAAGGCTTCTCAGGTGGATCATCAGCGACGTCAGTAATACAATCGAGAAAGACCTGAATGAGGCCATGAAAAAGGTATTTCAAAAAACTTTCTTACGATAGTATATGTACATTGATATACACCTTTAATAAGGTGTACATGATTGTACATTGTTGATAGATTTTAAGAGATTTGTCTTGTGTACAACAATGTACACTTTTAACACATGTGTAGAAAATTGTACACATGTGATCAATGTTGATACTTTGGCATATTTTCAGATGCAACCAGGATGGGTAAAGGCTTATAGTGATGAAGAGCGATTTCTTTTGGATGAGTACCGGAGGCTGAAACAAGAAAATAGCATAGATGCAGTAAAGGAAAATCTGCACATATCAGATATGCAAAGAAAGGAGTTGCATGAGGAGCTTACTGAAGTTCAGGATACGCAAGAAAGGCTTCTTAATTTCATTGAAGATAAAAGCTTAAAAGTTAATGAAGTTGGTCTGATGAACTTGACAGAAAGAGAAGTGAATGATTTTCATAATTACACTTTGGAGGAATTCTTTAAATTTGCAAAGAAAATACGGCTTGAAACTGAGGAGGATGAGGAGATTGAGGAGCAGGAGGATAAGGAGGAGGATGAAAAGGTTGAGGAGGATGGGGAGGAGAACAAGGAAGAGGAGGAGGAGGGTAGCAAAGGTGGTGATATGCATGATGATAATGATGATGATGATGATGATGACCAGGGTGGCAAAGGTGGTGATATGCATGGTGATGACAATGACAAGGAGGGTAGCAAAGGTTGTGATGACGAGCATGGAACTGAATCTGAAAAGAATGAAGTTCCGTCTAAAACTCCTGAAAAGCGAAGGTATAAAATCACTTTTATTAAATGTGGCAATCATTTCTTTTTATATGTGTAGATAGTTGTACACCAGTATGCTAAAACTCATACCTTTTCTCAAACGTGGTGATTTTAGCACTCCTCTGTCAAAGACAAATGAAGAAAAGGATGTCAAGGATTGAACAAGGCAAGGTGTTAAGTCTGGAACTGCTAACAAGCCGAGGTATGAAGAAAATGATCTCAGCTAGAATTTCTTTTCATTTTTTGTATATATGTACCAAGATATACACCTTAGTGATTTCTTCTGTGTGTGTGTACGAAGATGTACACTTTTGTACCAACCTAACAAAAAATGCATTGTTGTACACCTTAGTGATTTCTTCTGTTTGTGTGTACGAAGATGTACACCTTAAAATAGTCAGTCATTGCTTTTCATCTTCTCTATATGTGTGCATTGTTGTACACCGGTGTGCGGAAACTCATGCCTCTACTCAAAACTTGCTTCTTTTAGCACTCCTTCATCAAAAACTAGTTAGGAAAATAAAGAAAATGATGGAAGTGAATCTAACAAAGAAGCTGAGCATCAAACTGCTAACAAGCCGAGGTACAATGATCCAAGCTTACGTTTCTTTTTATTTTATGTATATGTACATACTTCTACACTAGTGCTAAAAAATGTATATAATTTATACACTTGTGTACAATTTTGTACACCCTTAACAATTTCATACATAATGCAATCGTATATAATTGCATTTTTTAGAGAAGAAGATAAGGAATATGGAACAAGCCGAGGAGATGAGGCTCAAACTTATAAAGTAGCTAGCTGTGAAGCTGCTAACAAGCCAAGGTATGATCTCATCTTACATTTGTTTTTGTTTTCAGTATGTGTGTACAAGGATGTACACCTTTATGATTTATTTTGTATTTGTGTAAATACCTGCACATTAGTGTACAAATCTATACACCATTGATAATTCTCATAAAAAAATTATATTTTTTCAGCGCTTCTCTGCCAAAGACAAATGAAATTGCTGGAGATCAAGAAGACTAGGTGAACCTTGAAGACCAGAATGTGATGGATACCACTCAAACTGCTAAAATTGATGAAGCTACGATAATCGCAGCTCAAGCCATATCTCAGCAGGACCCTAAAGGCATGTTGCCGGTTGAGGAAGATGTCCTTTTACTCACACAGGGAGAATAGCCAGAGAAGGAGCCTTATACATCAATTGATGACCTTCTAGATAACTTATCTAAAACTGTGTTCGTAAAGCTTAAAAAAGGTTGTTACAGAATGACACCATCTGAAGTGAAGGAAAAGATGGCATCCTCGATCCACGATTGTCCAAGCTTTTCATTGTTGAGCCAAGAAGATCAAAAAGAAGAGTCGTCGCAAAAATCATTATCCAATGAAGATGTACGAGAAAGGATCGTTGCTGAAGCAGTGCAGTTCATCCAACAAAATCATAGTGAATTTTTTAGCAGTCAAGAGGTAGAAGAAGAGAAGACGACACCAGTGAGGACAAAAGCAGGGAAGATGAAGGAAGCAGAGATGTTGAAGACAAAAGCGGCTGGCAAGTTGTCCAAGACACCTCAAAGAGAGTTGCAAAGAAAAAGCTTGATCCAGAGTTCACTGTCGAAGGTAAAACCAGACAAGTAAAGATAAAAGACAGACAAGAACTAGGCTATCCTGTGCCACTAAAGAGAAAGGCAGAGGAGTATCGTCCTGCTCTTCCATTGCCAGATATTCGTCAATCTCCACTATACCATGTGATGGAACCAGGAGACGCCAAAAGAAGGATACGGAAGTTCTTTAACTATGCAAACCTGGGGTAAGTTCACAAAACACTACCTCGCACTATCCACATGATTGAATCTTATAAAAAAATGTATGTGCACCACTATGTACACCATGTTAACATTTCCTTTATGATTCCGCAGCTCTGTAGCTTGGGAACTAACAAGACTGGAAGATCCAACAGTCAAGGAAGATATTATGATTGTGGGAGTAGTACTTCGTGAACTGATGTTCAATAAATATCTGGACCAAGAGGTACTGCAGTTCTACATCCATCGACGTAGAAGGGCGCTTGTCAGAGATGGCTTTCGTCATCCAGATGATAAAAAGTACTTGAGCTGTGAAATAATGAGTCCTACTGCATGTGTAATTTTCTCAAAACAAATCAAAATGTCATATATAGATATACATTAATGTTGTGTACATAGTTGTACACCTGATTGACATGACATGTTCTATGTGTTTGTAGATTTATTTAGCTTTGTACATAGATGTGCACCTATATCATATGTCATGGATATACGGTCTGTTAAGTGTTGGCATGGATGGTTGATTGTTAGATTTAGGTGTGTACATAGTTGTACACCTATATCATATACCATGAATATACGGTCTGTTTTCAGGCCTAAAATGTTTGATTTGTTAGTTTTCTATAGTAGTCTACATGCTTGTTAGTTTTCTGGTCTGATTAAGGTGAACCTAATTCATTTTATTTTATTGATTGCAGTACTATGTCAAGAATAGTATCATGAGCACGGTACAAAAGCTTGTGGTTGATTTCGTATGGGACATGCCTGAGAATCTGGAAGTTCTTGTGATCCCCGTCAATCACTCTACATAACAAATGATGGTATGACAGCATTGGTCGCTTTTGAAGTTTGATTTCAAAGCTCTAGAGTGGAAATGGTACAACTCGTTGCAGACATAAAATGTCGAGGACTATAAAAAAGATGCACAACAAATGGCAGATGCGGTGCAATTGGAACTCAACAAGAAGAGAGCATTAATAGGTGATGCACCTATAGAAGCGCACGAAATAAACGTCATGCCATGCCCTGCACAAGGAATCAATTCAGACTGCCTCCTATACACTTGTTACTTTGTGAAACGAAGTGTGAAGAAAACAAAGAGTATCGAAAGAGATCAGCAGACGACCGAAGACATTTGTCAGCAAATGAGATCAAAACTGGTGGCCAAGATGCTGAAAAAAGTCGGAAGTTATGAAAAAGTGTGGGATATAGCAGAGGATGAAGAGCACAAGGCGTGGCGTGTGAGTAAAGGAATGCAACCATTAAAGAAGAAGAGGAGTTTTTAAGCTTCATATACAAGATCACTTTCTGAATTGATTCTAAACATTTTCTATCTTTAGACAACTTTTCAAATTTCAGGTTTTAACTCTTTGTTTATGACTTATCACTACTATAAAGACCTTGACTTAATCTTTTTATTAGTTTCAATATTGATGTTTTAAAAGTAGACTTGTGTCAGTACTAAGGTTAGGAAATATTAAGGTGTACTTGATTGTGTACAGTTACTGACAGAGCAGAAAATTATCACAATAATGGTACAAGAAGGTGTACATTGTGTGGGTGGTTCATACTTAAATTTAACAGACATTACTTAGTGAGACTGTTTAGTTAAGACTTCAAAATAGTATGAAGTAAATTTTAAGTCATAGAGAGTAGTTCTAGACTTCAAGTGTCATGCATGCCATCACCACCACCATTTATTACTAAAATTTACTAAAATTATCAATTATTACAATGGTACACATGTACTGACAGACTTTTATACTTATCAAGGCATGCAGAACTGAAAACATAAAAATTGAACATAGCAAAAGTAATTATACAGATCTGAAAACATAGAATATTACTAAATAAAATAAACTAGTAGCATCCATTGTACAGCAAGGTGTACATAATGGTACACATGTAAAAAGACAGGTAAGAAAACTGAAGTGCACAGGAAGGTGTACATAATGGTACACACATGTACTGGAACTAATTATCCACGCCAAAAAATTGAAAAGATATTACCAAACACATAGAATCTTTTGAACAAATCACATAGAATCTTTTGAACAAATCAAACATAGAAAAAAGCATCAAGGCGTGGGGTAGGTAGCTCTGTTGTGGTGACCAAGGGTGAAGCACTTTGTACACATCATAGGCCTATTTTGCTTCTCCCAAGCATTCTTGATACGCTGTGTTCTTCATCTACCAGGTGGAGGAACATGAATAGGAACAATAACCCTATCACTAGGATCATAAGCCTGCTGCTTGTCATAATTAGGGATGGGAAAGATAATCTCCTGGTATGTCCTTTGTATCATTCAGTGGTAAAGTATGGCTCAACAAATGAATAGATGTCCTCCCTCGTAGCTTGAATGGCAACACAAGCATGTGCACAAGGAAAACCATTAACTCGCCACCTGTGACACGTACAAGTTTTCTGCAATAGATTTATAGAATGAGACCAGAGAGACCTGACTTCATACTTCCATGGACTCAACAATAGTCCAAGTACGACCAATGTCGATGTTTTCCTTTAGTAAAGCCTCAAATATTGGAGTGATCCTAGTGTTGAAAGTTTCTAGACCTTCTACCCTTCTCGTAGAATTCATCTTCATAACCTTCAAACTAAAATAATAAAAACACAAAACATAAATCAAAACATAAAATAATGAAAAATAATAAACAGATAAAACATGTGTACAACAATGTACTCATTAAGGAAATCCATGTGTACAACAATGTACACACAGTTGCAGAATCACAGATAAACACATGTGTACAAGTATGTACACATCAAGCAAATCCACGTGTACGACAATGTATACAAATAAACATGTGTACAAGGAGAGATGTACACATCAAAAAACATAAATGAATGAAACATTAAACATAAAACTCACTGTATCGCATCGAGAAGAGCAAAAGCATGCAACTTTTTGAAATCAAGAATCCATTTGTTGAAATACTCGGAAAGAGTTGAAGAGTGAGCATTATATCTGCATACAGGGAAAAAATGCATTTTCCCATTTCTCCTTTGGAATAGTCCTGAGATAATTAACAACATGTCCAAATCCAATTGCATGCATGCCCCGCAAAGCTTATTCAAAGTTAGCTGTTGTGTAAGAGTAAACAGCTTTATAAAACAAATCAATAACGGCCTTGAAATTCGCATCACCTGATCCAATAGGGAGATTGCACTTGATGTGGTAAAAGCAATAGCTGTGATATGAATCAGGAAATACTTTTGGAATGCCCTGTAAAAGTCCTTCTCCACGATCACTAAGGAAAACAATCTGACGACCATCCACCACTTGTTTAAGATTGTCCAGAAACCAAAACCAATTTTCTTTGTTTTCAGCAGAAACAAGAGCAAAAGCAAATGGGTAAAAACCATTGTTTACATTGACACATGTTGCATCCATCAAAGCACCCCTGAATCTACCAGTAAGGAAAGTAGTGTCCAAGTAAATCATGGGCCTAAGATACTTATAGCTATGCTTGCAAGCACCGAAACAAATGAAAATCCTCTGAAATCTTCTAGTTCCATGATCAACTTCAAAATTCACATAGCTATCAGGATTAGTTTGCTCAATGGCTTTGACATACCAAGATAAATCGCTATACGACTTCTCGTCATCACCAAATTGTTGTTCAAGTACGACTTCTTTCCCTCTACGGGCATGGTGATACTTAATATTGGACCCATAAGTCTTCTTAAAAAGTGACACGATCTGTTTGGGTTTTAAACTAGGGTCCCCATCTATATTGTTAGCGATCAAATGCTTGACTAACTTGGTTATCACCGCAGGACTCTTCAACCTCAAACCAACACCACAACTACAAAAAAAAAGCTGCAATAAGTAATGTGTACCAGAATGTACACCACTATGGACATACATATAAAAAGCCTAAAAATAAGGTGCACAACTATGTCCACCACTATGGACATACACATAAAAAGCCCAAAAATGAGTAATGTGGATCACAAAAACAAGAATTAGTAATGTGGACTAATAATATGAACACCACTAACCTGTGAAGAACATTAACATCTTTCAACACGAACCGAGAAATGTCACCATTCACAGGACCAAAGTGAATCCTCCAACAACAACCATCTTCTTGGCACTTTGCAGTAAAACGAGTATTGTCATTTTTAAGAATACTAATCTTGTGACCAGTAGCCATCTTGTACTTATCAACAACAATTCTAACAGCTTTAACACCACCCTTAAATTCTTTACCAATCTTGTCAAAAATATAAACCCATTCATCAATAATCAGAGGCTTGGCCTTGTCTTCATCATGATCTACCACCCTTACAAGCTCAGGACTTTCAGTTACACAAGAATTTGCAGTACTAGAACCATAACTAGTGCTACAACCAGACTTAGAACGAGAAGTATGATTCGGAATCACGTCCACATTCAAATAGAAATCTTCATTCTTAATAACAATAACAAGAGCAATTAAACCTTGCAGTTGTATATCACCTTATACAAAAACTACATGATCATTATCCAAATAGCTGAAACGTATACTCCCAGGAGACAAAGACCTCCACTGCTTGCACGTGAAATGCTTCAATTCATCTACGGTTGTCGAAGTATTAACACGAAAAGCAGCAGAATGCTCACCATGATTCAAAACAGCATGAATAACCTTCTCAGACATGTTTGATACCCCTACATATTACAAAAGAAATAATAATAAACATTTGAAGCTTCAAATAACAATTTCAGATTTGAATAACCTAAAACGTAAACAGTGTACAGGAAAGTACACATTTAATCGAAGCCAAAACATCAAAAAACAGTAAACCTAAATCAAATTCTCCATCGATTAATCGAAGATATAAGCATCAGAACCTTACTGGAACACATAATTGAATAAATCAGAAGCCTACGATCTAATATCAGTTCGATTTCATATCATGCATCATAAAACTAAAATCATCATCAAACAACAGTAAACAAAAATTGTTTCACGAGAATCAAAAGCTAAGATATAACAAAAATCAAATCAAGATCATATAAAAAAAAAAGATGTAACAGATCGTATTCATATCATCAACTCATAAACTCGGAAAAAACTAAAAATCAGAAACAAACCTAAAAATTAGATGTAACAAATCGTACAACCAAAAGAAAACTAACCTGAGGTTGAATTCTCCTGCATAAACAATCAAATCCAACCTAACCTCTATGAATCTCACCTCCGAAATTTATATCTGGATCGATCTATCTCCAAATATGTCGTGAATCCAAATCTGAGATCAAACAAATCGATTTCAGAACACTTTCAAACTAACCTGAAGATGAATTCTACTGGAGAAATGATTGAAATCAGATTCATCGCTCTCTCTATCTGTCTCGCTCTCTCTCGGTCTCTCTCTCTCACAGTTTCAATCTCAGATCCGAAAAATAAATAAATCAAAAAGCAGTGTTTATATAAAGAATCGATGGAAGGTCAGTGTTGGTATTAAGAAAACTCGGAAATCGCTGGAACGGTCCAGATTTGGTCTTGTAAACATTTGGACGAGACTGTAAAACACGGGACATTTTTGGATTAAACCGTCCTGGGCTTTGGGTGGATGGACTAGAGCATCCAAAGCCCACTAAAAATGGGACTAAATGTTTTTTTTTATGGAGACTAAATGTTAAAAAAACTGGCACCTAGCTCAGCTGGTCATCCACGTTTCCCAAAGTTTCATGCGCTCCAGGAGGTCCCAGGTTCGAGCCCCCAATGACGTAATATTGCAGGAATTAACATGGAAGGTAGAGTTAGCTTGCCCCCCTTGTGACACAATCTCAGCCCCACCATCCGCTTCGGCTCCCTTGGCTAGGTTACCCATGAGGCTCGCTGGTAGGTTAGCACAACAACCTGTTCAATTAATGTAGTAATATGTTGTTAAAACTTAGCTTGTTAGGCTTCCAACTAATTAATGTAATACTTTTTATTTAATAATAAAATAATTAATAATATATTTCTAAATAAAAAATTGTATCCTGTTACCACTCCAACCACATATATGGTTCCAGACTTACTCTCTTCTCTAGTCTTTCCGCGAAATTCACAGAGACGATCACTTTTTTTTTAGGTTCTCCAAAAATGGTGGATACATCAAAATACCTCCATTTTTGGGGAAATTCACCAGAATCAGAAGAAGAATACTACAAATACCAAAACATAAAAGCCTCAAAATCCTTTTATGTATCACCAAGAGGAATTTCTCTCTTCACTCGATCATGGCTTCCTATATCTTCTCCACCACGTGGTCTCATCTGTATAGTCCATGGTTATGGGAACGACATCAGTTGGACTCTACAGTATACTACAATCTTCCTTGCTCAAATGGGTTTCGCCTGTTTTGCCTTAGATATTGAAGGTCATGGTCAATCCCAAGGTCTAAAAGCTTTTGTACCAAATGTTGACCTAGTTGTTGATGATTGTTTTTCTTTCTTCAATTCAATTAAACAGAAATCTGAATTTTATGGATTGCCTTCATTTCTCTATGGAGAATCAATGGGTGGAGCTATTTGTCTACTAATTCATTTTAAGGATCCGAAGGGATTTAATGGTGCAATTTTAGTTGCTCCAATGTGTAAAATTTCTGATAATGTCAAACCTAAATGGCCAGTTCCTGAAATACTTACTTTTGTTGCAAAATTCATGCCAACGTTAGCGATTGTTCCTACTGCAGATCTGTTAGATAAATCTATTAAGATCGAGAAGAAAAAGATTATTGGAGGTATGAATCCGATGAGATATAGGGGGAAACCAAGATTAGGTACAGTACTTGAGCTTTTGCGGGTTACCGACTATTTGAGCACCAAATTATCCGAGGTGAGTCTCCCGTTTATTATATTACATGGAAGTGCTGATGTTGTTACCGATCCGGAAGTGAGTCGAGCTCTTTATGAAGAAGCTAAAAGCGAGGATAAAAGTTTGAAGATTTATGATGGTATGATGCATTCGCTAATGTATGGAGAGACTGATGAGAATATTGAAATCATTCGGCAAGATATTGTCTCATGGTTAAACGAGAGGTGTTCATGAGGTTGAAAACTACACACTTCTCTGATTCTCTCTTGTGTAGAATGGCATTGTAGTACAGTTGCTTACAATTCGAATTGTTTGTCTTATGATAATTGCTATTGCCTTGTCTATTTATCTGCTTGATCTTGTTACTCTAATGAGTGCATTTAGAAGCTATCTGAATTTCCTTTTTGAGAAGCACTGTTAGCTGAAATGCCTGCAGAAGCTGATCGAAATTGTTTAAAACCTCTCAGGTAACAATTGATTCTTTTCCTTGCCATAAATATTCATATGATAGTATTACAAGATAGAAAATGCAAAAACATGAGTAATACTAAAGTTTACACCATTTAGACTTTATATAAATGAAAGAATGGACTAGATACCCAGGTTGTGAAATTAGTTCTCAGTCGGTAATATGAGGCGATCCTGGCCTTCCACTAACTTAGCCGACCGTATTATATCACCTGTTTTTATCTGCGGAAGTACATCTCTTCCAACGGTTGTGTACCTGTTCAATGACAAAGCTAATGTGTAAGCATGGAACCATATCCTTCGGCTCCAGAGATGAAAATCTGAAAAGCTACGAATAGAAGGTTCAACAAACACTAGTGACATACCCGAAAACTGAAAATTGACCTTCATCAAAAGACAACCCTCCTAGGCCAGCCTGTGAGATCAAGATTTATCCAGTTTTGTTACAACATAGAGAGAAATTTACACTATCCAATCAGCAGATAATATTTTATCACTTACGTTTCTCTTGTCGTAGAGATAAAAGAAAAACTGGAATGGGGATGAATCTTCCTCGGAGATATCACTATGTGCCATTGCAACTGCTCCATAAACAGATAATGGAAGCACTGGTAATTCCCCATCCTTCAGAGTGTAAATAGACAGAACTATCAGTTAATGTTTAAAGAGTCTTTTGGCTAACTACTGAAATAAATACAGATCCATACAAAACTAACCTGAATGCTTAGTTTTGATTTGTACAGAGGCTCGAATTGCCCAGATGGCATCAGTTCTAATGGAACACTATAGCCCTTGCTCTTCTCATCATTGGCTGAAAGAATTGCTTGGTTGACAGTGTTTAGCTTTACCCCGTCATATGCTCCATCAAGCACCTGAAAAAAATCATCTCTTACGCTGTTTGGGCAATTGTCCAAATGGGAAAAATGTTCAATCTTGAATCTTGATGGTCATTCTTAGGTATTCCTATGCAAAAACTTATATCAACAGTGAGATGGAAGACTAGATTCTTGCTAGATCCCCTGGTTCTGCAAATTCAGCATATGTTGCAGAAAATGCACTATAAAAAATGCAAACAAGAAGCCCAAATGAATACATCCATCAATAAGGAAGTCAAATTTGGTGTAAAAAATATAGCTCTGATGAGGTTTAACTACCTTACCAGTTTTGCGAAATTCCCTGCAGTCAATGGAGCTGAATATCCATCAATAACAACCTGCAAAAATCTCCACATTCAACTAAACATCAACGAAAGTCATATCCAATCTAATGGATGATTTTAGATACATGTGGCTGAACTTATTTGTTGCTATTAGGTTCCGTCGCTCAGTTAATTGACCATCTCCTGGGATCCTGGATACGACTATTAGTTGGCACAGTTTCCCTGGGTACAACTACTTGGATTTGACAGGGCAACCTACAGTGAAGTTATAGACCATGGTCTTTAAAAGCAGAAGGTAAAATAAAAGTTATGCCGAGTAGCGAAAATGGATTATCCTCTACCAAATAAGTCCCACGAGAGAAGGCTTTATTGGTTGACAAATACCAATAGCATCATTAAAGGAAACCAGCAGCATCATACACTGATTGTTCTGTACTGGGAATTGTAAATCAAACCTGAATTGTGGCTTGGCTTTTAGGTTCAGCACCAGCTACTTGAGAAAACGTTGAGCCATCTCCTTTCTCTATGGTGAATTCAGCGGTTCCTCTCCCTGTAAGCCTGCAGATTATATCGAAATGTAATGACTCCAATGTCTAAGATCTTGAATTTTCCTCAAGATGAGGTAAAATTCATCAGATAAACGTGTGCATCGCTTCATCCTCTACATGTCATTATAGTTCTAGTGTAAGAAGATGGATACAATGAAGCAACAAATGTTACAAGATCTGAGGTACATTTTCTATCCCTCATTACGATTAAGCTTTTAACTCCTAAACAAGATAACACGTTTAAATCAGAGTATTCAACCTGAAAAGGGTTTTTCACTAAAACATCCTATTTGGCTATTTTACTTTATGAAAGCGTGCAAATATGTATGTGCTGTTTCAGACAGGTTCACAGATACACCGGTAAATATATTCTTGAAACATGAACTAACGTACATATCACATATGAAGTATTAATCGCGGAGAAGTCAAACCTTGGGTATTTCAAGTATTGTCCGGGCAACAGAAATGAAAGTCCAGGAGCCTGGCATAAAAAATAAAAGTTTGCATCTCTTATAAAAAAAAAAATCTATTAGCATAAAATGCAAAATATGAACAAGTGAAAGTTACAAGAAACAAGGTCTAATCCATTTAATGTTTGCCCGGCTGGATTTCATATACACAAGCTATAAAATGTTGAGATTATCATAGTTGGTCACCTGCAAAAGCTCCAGTTCTGCTATTGTATCAAGGGAAGACGCAAGACCAACAGATACCCTATCCGGGTCCTTTTCCTTTATACTATTAAGAAGGCTCTGCAATCCTCCCTAGACAACAAAAGGTAAACAATAAGATTGAATCCGGCAGCTTACTAGATTGCAAAAGAAATGAATAACAACCAAGAAGACTTTATCCCATACGTTCAGTAATCTGTACCGCTACATACACTTGTAACCAATACCCAAATGACAAGATTTGTTTTTCTTTTTTATAGCTAACCAGAACCCAGGTCGTTGGCAGAGGATGATAAACTTCACCAATCAATTAATCATTTTTGTTATCAGAAGGGAACTTCACCGATTAACAATTGTCTTGATGGAAAAGAAGAAACCAGCTAGTTAGGTTTTAAGAAAGTAAATACTCGTTTGGATCATGTTAGTAAGCATAGAAGTACTAAGTAAGCTAATGTTAAAAGATGTTTCTAAGAACAGATGGAATGTTTTTAAATAGGATATTTAAGAACAAGACATTGCTTCATTTCGGTCAGATAGACATTTGCATTTTTCAGTGACAGTATTTCTTTATGGACATTCAGTAATTCTACTGAATTTCTTAGGTGATTGCTTAACAGAGAGCGAAAGCAGACCTCTTTCAGTTTAATACGGTAAAACACAACATTTTACCATACCTTCCCTTCTAGTAGTGATGTGTATAGTACTGAACCCTTTTCCTTCAAATCTGTTGGCATGCTGCTGAAGATAGATTCTTTCTCATCCTTCGCTATCTGAAACAAAGATTACAAAATTGAAAACCATTAGATACAAGCTCAGATAATGAAAGAGAACATAGTACGCCTAAGCTAGCTGGAATGATGTACTTGAATTGGGTCATCAAATATTCCTTGTAGATGGATTCTTTCTCAACTAAAAATCACTTGACCATTGATTTACTCATAGTTAAAATCTTTCTGATATCTAGCACATTTTTCGACGAATCATAAAGAACAACAATAATAATACCTTTATAGCTTTCTTTACATTACCCTCCATTGTGCCATACGGTTTTCTTTGTGGTATCCTCAGCAAGTATGAGATTTCCTCTAACGATTCCTGAAACATAAACCAAAAAAAAAAAAAAAACTAACGTTAGAATTTCCTTTCGGATCTAACCAAAATATCACATAGACTTAGTGAATCAAAGTAACCTGTATAGCTTTCATGTTTGGATTCGCTGGAATAGCTTTCCTCAAAGCAAGTTCTCCAGTTCTTGGAACCTTAGTATCAGGTGAATAAAGTACTGCCTTTGCAGGAGATATAAACGATTCATCCAATTCCAGATTATCAAAAGGTAATGGGGATGAGATTTGAATGAAAATCAATAAAACAGAAATTACGCTTTCCAATCTCTTGATTCCAAATTGAGAAAAGATCGAAAAGTAGGATACGAATGGTGGAACATCATTCGTCGCCGGAAATGATTCCTACAAAAACAACACCAAAAAGCTGGTATCAAAATTTCCCAGAGAAATAATTAAAGGAGGAATCAATGAGCAGAAAGTTTAAGACAATTACGAACCTGGGAAGAATTTTTAGAAGAAATACAGTGAATTTTGAAGGAAACTGTTTTTATTGGTGAAATTTGTTGTCTCAAAGTTCGAGAATGAAAGCGTAATAAAGAGTTAGTTGGAATCAAAGATTTTTTGAGAAATGTGTTGCAGAAATTGACAGTATTGTATCTATGTGCAATAGTGGCGGAAGAAAAAGTAGAAGCCATTAAAGCAAAACAGTAAAGCTTGGAGTTGCAGAAATACGTGAGGTTTTTGGCGCGTCTCATCCAAGGCCTATCTATTAGGATTTCTTCATTACTTGAGTACCCCTGATTTCTGTTCAAATTACCATGATATTCGGTAAACATACCAGTACCACTGTTAGAAATAATTTAGAATACTAGTTTCTCACCCGTGCGATGCACAGGCCTGTATCTCGCTTAGAAAATACTGGATTAATATTATATAATTTCATCAAAAATAATTAGTTTTTTTAAACAACTAATAGAAATTTAATAATCTCTGACCTTAGTAGCAAACTAATTGAAAACCATGCAGTAAAAAATAATAATTAGAAAGTCATGCTTTCGTTTTTTATTTACCCCTGCTTCTTTTTTTTTTGCACCCAATTATCATATGTCGTTATTAAGAAAAGGAAAAAAAACTTATTCATCAACTTAATTTTTTTACTTTGCTTATCCATGTTGTCGTATGATTTTGTTGGTATTGTACTATATTCATCAGACAGCTTCGATTTTGTTGGTATTGTACTATATTCATCAGACAGCTTCGACGGTCTTCTGTCAAGTTATGGTATTTGCAAAGGAACAACGTGTTTTGATGTCCAATCATAGGGTTCATGTTGTGTACTTTTATATTTCGCTTTGAAAATATAGATACCGTACCATGAATGGGAAATATGGTTTATGAATTTAGAGTCGGTCCACTCTATCTAAACGATACTCCCTTTGATTTCTAAAAAAAAGTTTTGTTTCGTTTTCACAAAAATTAAGAAAACTAATCATTATAGTCATTTTTTCATATTTTTTCCTAATTATCTTTTGGTCCCCACTCATTTGATATTAGAGAAAGGACTATTAAGAGAGAGAAGTGGTCCCATGTATGGGTATACTAGTAAAATCATAACATTTGACTTTTCATATATAGAAACAAACCTATTTTTTTGACATATCCAAATAAGGAAACAAGCCTATTTTTTAGAAACGGATGGAGTATTATTTTAGGCGGTGACTAAATGTAACCCACATTTTGATTAAATATAGCCGAGATACCACTTAAAAAATTTTGGTTTATTCTATTTCAAAAATAATTAAACACAACCCCGAAAAGTCAGGTCAAATCCTACTCATATTCCAAAAATAACTAATTAATAAAGATTTATAGAATTTTCTTGTATTAAAGTCTTTATACTGTTTGACATTACCTTAAATATTAAAATTGCATATATATGGGATTTAGAGTTTAAAAAAATGGGTCCATAAATCCTTTGATAAGTTTCCCAGCAAATCTTAGGGGGAGGGGTCGGACTCCATATGAAGGATTTGCTAGAAAACTGAATCCCGTAGGAAACGTGATTCCAAGGATTCGGATAACCAAACATACATAGGGAAACGTAATTCTACCAAATTCCCTGGACCCATAAATTCCACCTTTAAAATTCTAAATTCAAACCCTTTGGGTTTTTCCCATTTTATTTAGCCAGATGGAGTGTAGAGAAAGAGGAGGCAGCTGAGGGAGGGGGGAGGAAGATCCCAAGATAAGTTTGGAAGATTTTTGACTTCTGAGCCTCTTCAAAATGAAGTTCTTGTCCAAATTTTGCCAAAACCCGTCATTACAATCAAAGTTTTCTCAAGAGTGCATCTAATTAAGATACTAAAAAATATACATGGAATCCTCAGGCTGTTTGTGTAGAATGCAGTAGCTCAATTATCAACTCTAAAGAGTTCTTTTAGTGATGATTGGTATTCTCCAATCCCATGGCATTTCAGGGTTGTTTTTTTGCCAGTGGCTTCTCAGGATTTGATAATGCCCACAATCCGACCTGAGAAGCTCTAGCCTCCATTTCCCACTAATTAGAAGCATGGAGGTGTGTCAAATAATTAAGACATAAAAAGGAACAATAAAGATCAAGGATTACTTGTAACTTGCATGCTCACCTTTGTAAGTTCAGGGCGGTTGTCAAAGGATGCATTATGCCATGCACACCCTTTCTTGAGCATTGCTTCCTACAGGAAGACCATATTTATCCTCACCGTGAACACTGATAGTCAAACACTTCCCCTTAACCAGGTTAGTAAGTTCTTCCTTGGCCTCTTGTCCATAGTGCATTTTCTTTTTTGGGGCATCAATACCCCTGTTTACGAACAAATTTGATTTCATTTAACCAAATCAAACATGAAATTGTTTTTACCTCAATCGAATCCGGTATTTTTTTTGCAAGAATATCCACATTGTTTGCACCTCTTAGGAGTCTGCATAAAGTGGGCATTAATGATATATATTGCTTTGAAAACACGATGTTGAGAAGCGCAAGTACCTGTAACCAGCATCCACAATCTTCTGGTATAATGCATCTGCCTTGGCATAATCCTTGAATGCCCGTGCTTTCAGTCGTTCTGATATTGCTATTTGCACAACCTTGGGCACATTGGACGCTTCCCTTGTGTCCGCAACATCCACATACACCGTTAAGCAATCCCCATCAGCAACATTTCTTGCATCCACCTAATTGAAAAATTCCACTTGTGAGACCAAAACATACATTCTTCACAATAGAAACAAAAAATGAAACAGATTTTCCATCAGTTCTAGAGCGCCGTCTTACTCGAAATGTCTGCAATACAGATATCACTCGTTCGGGCTGAGGAGGAGGAGGAAAGACTACTACTGCCGGAACTTCAACCCGATCACATAGAATACGAAGAGCATAGAATTCAAATAAACCCTACAGCAATGACAAAACCCCCTTAGTATCGTTAATAAAACTGAGCATTGCAACAGCCAGCGAGCACATAATATACTGCAAATTTTCTACAGTTACTGGATTCAGCTTCCCCAAACTTCCTACTCCCCAAAATTAAAACATTCACCTTCCTTCTACGCACGTGTTTTATATAACTGACATGAACATGAAAAAACCAACTACCATTACTTCCAAAAACAATTTCGATCAAGAATAACACTAAAATAGAACTGTTGTATAATTGCAACTAATTTTAACTTGTAGTACTCAAAAACTATCGAAATCAAGAATTCAAAAGCATAAAAATATAAAAATTAGAATATACAATAAATAAGCAAAAGTATCAAACAATGTGATTTTCAGCGTCAACTCCTGTAGGTTCAACATTTTAAGAACCAAGAGCGTCAGAAATCTCAGGTTGATTCCGTCCAATTGGTTTGGAAACAAATAGAAACTCAAGTGCAGCAACGAAGTTGAAGCTAATGATCCTATGTGTTATGTTCTCCATAGAATCATAACGTTCAATATCGAAAGTAGATGATTAAGATAATTGTTTGTAAGGAAAACAACCCCTGTTTATAGGAAAACAAACCCCGAGAGAAAACTTCTCTAAAAGCAAATATATTTCACACATGATCTTTTACAATAGATTCACAAAATATTTATATTACAGAGAATAACTACTTCCTATAATCTAGGAACTAATTCATAAGCAACCGTACTAACCAACCTAATATATGTTGGTGCGATGTAACAACAATCTTAATTTAACTGAGAAATAATACTTAGCTCAAAACGACGCTTGATTGATGTTCCGGGAGATGCAGTGATAAATGTAGTGATAAATGTAGCAGTATAGTAGAGGCACGTATAAGATACGCTGACCTAAAAGCAATATCGCCTGCTACTCCTCAGAGATGCTATAGCTGTTGACGAGATGCTTCCAGGATACAACTACTGTTAGTACTCCTCAATGTAGCATACAAAGAGAGTACTCTAAGAGCTTGGCAGTGATGAATAAAGAGATGAAAAATTGTTACAGTGAAACAAAAACAGGCTCATATAAAAACAGAGAAGGAGAGGTTTCTATTTCTTTTTCTTCTTCAAAAAAGAGTTGAATCTTTTCTTTTAAAGAGACCAAAGAAATGACCCGTTATTAACAAAGTAAGATTCCCACGCGTGACAAGACATTTTCTAACTTCTGACAAAAGCTGAAAAGAAAACAGATTGCTTTTGTCAGTCAAAGCACGCGTGTCAGACATAAAACGGAGAAGATTATGAGATTCTTCTACATGTGTGGAAAACACGTACGAAAAATTTCAGTAAAAAGATAGGATCTAATGAACCCACACCCACACCCGAGCCCGAGCCGCCCGACCAGACGGATGGACAGCGGCGGCGTGCGTGCGTGCTTCGGTGCGAAGCACCGCGCGTACGGGAAAGGAAACCTTGCCCTAGTCTAGGTCTTCTCCCTCACACAAAAGTGTGTAGACCCAAAGGGGCATGACCTTTAGGCAAAACCCATGGTATTTAAGTCTAAAACTCTTAAGGTTTTAGTCTATGTGGGACTATTGTTTTATCTATTCAAATGAAAAAAAACAACTAGTGGGCAAAAGGTCTAGGTATCAAGTCATGGTCCATGCTTATATGTTAATTTCAAAACCCGTTTTTCCTAACAATCCCCCACATGAATGATAAAACATATCGATAAAAAACGAGAAAACAGAATACATCAAAATTAGGCTAAGGTGTCCCAGAGATTAAACCTTAACTTAGTGAGAGGTTACCGGAACTGCTTGTTGTAACGGTGAACACAATGTCTTGAACCGCCAACAGTGAATGCAATTCAGAAATAACAACCACACTTGATGTCTCAAAGGAAAGCTGCCAAGCTCTTGCGGTTGTGCCCGTTTTGGCCGTGGGCTAAATCCCGGACTTAATGAATGTCTCTAGAGAATCAGCTCAAATTCTCATAGGAAGCGGCCCCACTTCCAACATCCACATAGGTGAGTCCATTAAGAGTGTCCTGCCACACCCCGCTTTAAACAAAGCCATGGAACCCATTAAGATCTCAACAGATCATCCTAACTCATGCAGGTAGCACTATCACACAGTTACACCATAGGGAGGGACAAAGATAGTGCTTTCTCGATATCACCATAAATTAGTTGTCTCATTGAACCTTGATCTTGGAGCTCCATTCACAAGGTTGAGTATCCTTCACGGTGATTTATTCTATGAGCTTAAGTCTCATCCCCCTCGATGTGGATCTAACTACCTCTCTAGATAAACCTTTCGTCAAAGGATCTGCAATATTATCTTTGGACTTTACGAAGTCTATAGAGATAATACCAGTAGAGAGTAGTTGTTTCACTGTCTTGTGTCTTCTTTGTAGATGTATAGACTTTCCATTGTATACACTGTTCCTTGCGCAACCAATAGCAGCTTGACTGTCACAGTGGATTGTGATAGAAGACACAGGCTTGGGCCAGAGTGGAATTCCTCCCAAGAAATCTCGTATCCATTCAGCTTCCTCTCCAGCTTTCTCCAAGGCTATAAACTCAGACTCCATAGTGGATCGAGCTATACATGTCTGTTTTGAAGACTTCCATGACACAGACGCACCTCCAAGTGTGAAGATGTACCCACTAGTGGATTTGCACTCATCTGAGTCTGATATCCAGTTGGCATCACAATACCCTTCCAGCACAGCAGGATACTTCCCAAAGCTTAAGCAATAGTTTGAAGTGCCTCTCAGGTAGCGTAGAACTCTGTAGAGAGCATTCCAGTGATCCCACACAGGGTTGCAAGTGTACCTACTCAATCTACTCACAGTGTAGGCAATATCAGGTATTGTACAGTTCATCAAATACATAAGACTGCCAATAACGCGAGAATACTCGAGTTGAGAAATTCCTTCACCCTTGTTCTTTTTCAAGTTACAGGCGGGATCATAAGGAGTAGATACAGGTTTAGTATTTTCATGATTAAATCTCTTAAGTATACTTTCAGCATAATGAGATTTACTAAGACTATATCCATCAGACGTCTTTCTGATTTTCATCCCTAAGATTACATCAGCAGGGCCTAAGTCTTTCATGTCAAAGTTCTCGTTAAGCATGCTTTTAGTGGTATTAATAATATCATTGTTACTGCCTAATATGAGCATATCATCAACATACAGGCACACAATAACATGAGCATCATCTGATGTAGTTTTAAAGTGTGGTAAGAAAGGTGTTCGATTCTCGGACTTTTTAGAGGTTTGGTTCAAGACAAATAAAAGAAAAGCTAATAAACTTTGATTTTTGGTTACCAAGGAGAGAAGATTCAAGGGTTTTGGATTCCACTACTTCCAATATTTGTAAACTCAATAACAATTTCTTTGACAAAATACTCCTATTTTACTCAAAACAATTTCGAACCCAATCTCATGCTTTGGAAGATAAAACGTTACAAGCTCTTTTTATGACTCTCGTCACTATTCTAAGGCCTAATTTTCCTTCGCTTATAAAAGATCGATAACTAAACTACCCAAAACAATTTTTACGAAACATATAAAGAAGAGAAAAAATTTAATAAATTAAAAGCACAAAAATGGAGTAATTGTCAAAGAAAATAATTACTAAACTTTACGCATCGAAAATAGCTTATTCCAAAACCCTAGAAAAAGAAATTTAGCTGCTCATGAATCGAAATATGAAGAAAATTTGATTAATCATTGTATTCAAAAATATATAAAATTGCTTACAAAGATTCTTGGTCGCTAAAAGTATTCAGTGACTAAAGCAGCTCAGCTTCAAAAGTATCAGCCACTACGGGTTCCAGTAGCTAATGATTTTTCTCTACTGACTGAAGAACGATACACAGATTTTGTGGTTGAATAGCGACAGCTTCTGCGACTATCCTTGCGTACCTTTGTTCTTCGTGTTCTTGATTATGCAGCAGCAGGAAATATTTCTGAAATTCCTTATTTCACGATTCTAAGCCTCTACTTTCTTCCCCAGCGTATCCGTATGCCTTCTGTGACTCCCAAGGACCCTTTTTATACTAAACAATCACCTCTAGGGCAAGAAATCTCTCGGGAAAATCTTCTTTTTTTTTTTCTTCTTTTTTCGCAGAAAATATACCTTCGGCTGCTTCTTTTTATTTGTACGCGTCTTCAAAAGATAGAATAAATCTTGTAGAGAATATATCCTTCTCCAAATCCTCACGTAACTCCCATATTAAGCTTCCAAATTATCCGTGATAACTCATATACCTCTGTTTTACGTATATCTCCTATATCTTCCTTTTTAATCGATTCCATATCAGCTACCAATCCTGTTTAGCTGTAACAGACCCGTACAAGTCCAAAACCATGATTGAGTCTCACCCGTATTCCTCCAATTCTTTAACAAACCCGAGAACAAACCTTCTCCTCTGTTTTGCATCAATCAGTTTATCCAGCCCAATTGGGTCGAACAAATCACTCATATCCTCCCTGTTTACTCTTAACAGGCCCATTGCAAATAAATCCAGTGATTGAATCTCACTGAAATTCCTCCAGATTGAATTCAGAACTTTCCGGCAACATTCTCCCTGTTTTGCTTTATCTCGACAATCTAGCCAATTCTAACTGAAACAAAGACCATTACAATTAATGTTTAGTCAGTTAGAGCAAACTCATTGAATTTCAGCCTTTTAGTCCTATCACAACTCCTTTAATTCTCAAACCCTAATTCTGTTTCCATTAAAACCTTTTTCCCGCCAAATTTCAGATTCAAAAGGTTGAAGAAAGGTACCCCTTATCCAGTCTGTTAGGGTGGCGATAGTAAATGGGGTGCCCCTTAGTAATTTGGGTTCCCCTTAGTAATTTCTTGGGTGTTTTTCAACACTTCTCCTTGGGCGTTTTTAGCACATTTCGGGGGTGCCCTTAGTACGGAGGTGCAAATGCCACTTTTCGAGTTCTTCCACCAGCAGCCGTCTCTTACCTCTCATATTCACTTTTTTTCTTCAATTTTTCTACATCACTAAAGCTGCCATGCTTTTCAGACATAACTTGCATCACTAAAGTCGACATGCTTTTCAGATAGAGATGAAGAAATAAAAGCAAATAATGAGAAAGTATTCGCCTCCAACAACAGTTGCACATGAAATGACACTTTAGCGACGTTTCTTCTTCTTTTGCTCTAAAGTACCTAAAACTCAAAATTAAACATAAGATACATAATTTACAAGAAAACTTGGCAAAGAAAGCATAAACAATAGATAAATATCAAGGTGTTTTAGACACCTATCATCATCCACAGATTTAATGTCAACACATTTATCAGATTCATTAACCTTAAAGCCATTAGATATCATTACATGATCAAATTTTTCATGCCACTGTTTAGGTGCTTGTTTTAAACCGTACAGAGATTTGTTCAATTTGCATACTTTGTTTTCACAACCTTTCACCACAAAACCTTCAGGTTGGTCCATATAAATTTCTTCATTCAATTCACCATATAAAAATGTAGTTTTAACATCCATCTGATGTATATGCAAATCATAAATAGAATCAATATCAATCAACATCCTAATAGAAGTGATTCTAGTGACAGGTGAATAAGTATCATAGAAATCTAATCCTTCCTTTTGTCTATAGCCTTTGGCTACCAACCTAGCTTTGTATTTCTTTACAGTTCCATTTGTTCTAAGCTTCCTTTTGAAGACCCATTTGCAACCTATGGCTTTACTACCAAGAGGTAAGTCTACAAGCTCCCAAGTTTGGTTTTGCTGAATGGACTCCCACTCATTTATTGAAGCTTCCTCCCAGAAGGGAGCTTCCTTATAGGTTCGAGGTTCAGACTCTACCGTAAGAGTCACAAAATCTGGACCAAAACTTGTCTCGATTCTAACCCTCTTACTTCTTCTAGGTTCGGTCTCAACTTCTAGAGACGGGGGCTGACTGGTCGAATGAACATCTGTGAGGTCATCATGGACCCTTTTGCGAGGTCCAGACCCTAAAGGAAAAATGTGTTCAAAAAACACTGCATCTCTTGATTCCATTATGGTCAGACCAATGTTATTATGGTCAGAACTGATGACCATGAACCTATATGCACTAGTATGCTCAGGATATCCTAGGAAAACACAGTCCACAGTTTTAGGTCCTATTTTGGTTCTCTTGGAACGAGGAATGACCACCTTGGCCAAACACCCCCACACTTTAAAGTATGCATAAAAGGTTGTCTTCCTTTCCATAATTCATATGGAGTTTTGTCAGATTTCTTAAGTGGAACTCGGTTCAAGATATAGCATGCAGAGAGAATTGCTTCCCCTCTTAGGTTTGAAGATAACCCTGAACTAGCTAACATAGCGTTAACCATATCTATAAGTGTTCGGTTTTTCCTTTCAGATATTCCATTCGACTCAGGTGAAGAAGGTGCAGTAGTTTCATGGATGATGCCATTAAGTTTACAAAATTCTCCAATAGGTTTCACATACTCACCGCCACGGTCTGATCTAAGAGTTTTAATTGTAACACCATTTTGGTTTTCTGCTTCAAGTTTATATTGTTTGAAAGCCTCTAAAGCTTCATCTTTACTTCTAAGAAGATAAATCTGACAATATCGTGAGTAATCGTTGATAAAAGTGATGTACCATTTTTTACCACCTCTAGTTGGTGTTGATTTCAAATCTCCTAAATCCGAGTGGATTAGTTCTAAGGAAACTGTACTACGTTCAACCTTTTTGTTAAATGGTTTTCTTGCATATTTAGATTCAACACAAATTTCACATTTATGACCTCTGTCAATATTTATTTTAGGAATGAAACCTAAAGTAGCAAGTCTTTCAATGGATTTGAAATTAACATGTCCTGGTCTATCATGCCAAACATGTGAGGAGTCACAAACATAAGCAGAAGATGCATTATCATTCATGTTCAAAGCAAGTACACTAAGCTTAATCATGTTTTCAGTGACATAACCTTTTCCTACGAAGTCACCACTTTTAGAGATTACAACATTGTTAGACTCACCTACAATTTTAAAACCTTTCCCAAGTAAGATGGTCTCTGAGATAAGATTCTTGCATATGTCTGGGACGTGATACACGTCATTCAATGTAAGAGTTTATCCTGAAGTGAGCTTCAATTCAACCTTGCCTTTTCCCACCACTTTCGCGGTAGAAGAGTTTCCTATAAACAATTTCTCATCGTCTCCTACTTTGACATAGGAGGAGAAAGCATTTCTGAACTTGTAGACATGCATGGTGGCTCCAGAATCTAACCACCAGTCTCTCACATTGGTCATATTAGAGACAAGGTTGACTTCAGACACCATGCCAGTAAAATATCCATAATCATCTACTATGTTCGCCTTAGGTTTCTTTTTTGGATCATTTTTGGTCTTTTTAGGTGCCCTACAGTCTTGGGCCATGTGTCCGGGTTTACCACAGTTATAGCAGTCACCTTTGATGGTGTTCTTAGAGACGCCACCTTTAGGTTTAAGTTGGTTACCTTTGGAGTTGAGGCGTTTGTTACGTTTGTTACCATTTTTGCTGGATTCAGATTTTCCATCATGTCCTTTCTTTGGTGCAGCATTGTCATCTAGGATATGAGCTTTGTTGGACATGTCTTTGCTTAACAACAGGTTCTTGTCCTTGCAGCAGAGTAGCTCCTCAACTTGAATTCTTTTTCCCATCTCTATCAGGGTGATTTCACGAGTCTTGTGTCGCAGCTTCCTCTTGTACTCAGTCCACGAAGGTGGAAGTTTTTCAATAACTGCAGATACTTGGAAAGCTTCATCAATAACCATGCCTTCAGCAAGAATTTCGCTGATGATTAACTGAAGTTCCATGAATTGATCAACCACAAGTTTTTCATCATTCATTTTGTATTCAAGGAACCTAGCCACCAAGAACTTCTTTCTTCCAGCAGCCTCAGCAATATATTTTTCTTCCAAGGCTTTCCATAAATCAAAAGCAGTAAAATTCTCTTTTGCATTGTAAAAATCATATAAGGAATCATCTAAGCAGTTAAGTATATGATTTTTGAACATATAATTCTTCCTAGTCCACCTATCCAGTCTATCTTCATAACCACGGTCATGAAGCCTTCTTGAGGGTTTTTGCAAAGCAACTTCATCTAACCTTTGGTCTTTCAGAAAAAATAACATTATTGATTGCCATCATTTAAAGTCTTTTCCACTAAACTTAGCAGGTTTGTCAACAGAATTTTTTCCCATGTTGTTACATAAAAGTATATTAGCAAAGATAGTATTGTTTTTAGATTGTTGGTGCGATGTAACAACAATCTTAATTTAACTGAGAAATAATACTTAGCTCAAACTGACGCTTGATTGATGTTCCGGGAGATGCAGTGATAAATGTAGCAGTATAGTAGAGGCACGTATGAGATACGCTGACCTAAAAGCAATATCGCCTGCTACTCCTCAGAGATGCTATAGCTATTGACGAGATGCTTCCAGGATACAACTACTGTTAGTACTCCTCAATGTAGCATACAAAGAGAGTACTCTAAGAGCTTGGCAGTGATGAATAAAGAGAAGAAAAATTATTACATTGGTTTCTTTTTCTTTTTCTTCTTCAAAAAAGAGTTGAATCTTTTCTTTTAAAGAGACCAATGAAATGACCCATTATTAACAAAGTAAGATTCCCACGCGTGACAAGACATTTTCTGACCTCTGACAAAAGCTGAAAAGAAAAAACAGTCAAAAAACATTTTTTGACTTCTGACAAAAGCTGAAAAGAAAACAGATTGCTTTTGTCAGTCAAAGCAAAGTTTCAGTAAAAAGATAGGAGCCCGGTGGCGGCGTGCACATACGGGAAAGGCAACCTTGCCCTAGTCTAGGTCTTATCCCTCACACAAAAGTGTGTAGACCCAAAGGTCCATGCCCTTTAGGCAAAACCCATGGTATTTAAGTCTAAAACTCTTAAGGTTTTAGTCTATGTGAAACTATTGTTTTATCTATTCAAATGAAAAAAAAAACAACTAGTGGGCAAAAGGTCTAGGGATCAAGTCATGGTCCATGCTTATATGTTAATTTCAAAACCCGTTTTTTTCTAACAATATATCCGTAGATAAATACAAACTAAGCACATAACACTATGGGACTACCCTGTTCAGCAATAGAATTGGTGTTGTACGCTTCCCATCAAGTCACCGAAGCACTGCAAAATACTGTACGCCGAAATGGATAAAAAATGATCCAGTAGGCAACTTATCATTGTAATTGTACAAAGCAGCGGCATAATAGTTTTACGTATGGAGTTATTGTAGGTGGAATCATAGCAATACCATCTTTACAATTACTTCAACACAATAAAGGTATCTTGGCTCTTGCAATTACACCTACAAATAAGGGATCGACCTATGTAAGAACGGTACTTCCTTATTGCGGATGTGTCCAAGTGATGGGAAACAGGTCTCTCCGTAGGGAACCGGAACATGTTCTGCAATATTAAATAGATTGAATTACTGGAATTTTGATGGGGGTGTAGTGTCGGACCCTAAACGAATCCCCCACAAAAACAAAAGAATTACCACCACGTCATATATAGGTAGCTATAACCGACAAAAGCCAAATAATGGTATATCTAAGGAAGTAGACAAACGAAAAGAAAAAGCAAAAAACAAAGATTTTTGAATAATATTATTGCTAGCATACCTGTAAAATATAGGTTCGGATTTGCAGCCTCGCTCTTTAGGTTCTGAATCGTCCTGCCAAATATAGCATGCATTAATAGTACAACGCGCCAGGGATTTCGGTAACCACAGGATATGCCAAAAATACCAAATTACTCAGTCTTTTAATTTTGATGGTTGCGAAAGATCTTAAAAAAAAACAGAAAAGATGATCTAACTGCCGCATAAACAATATATGAGGTATAATTGGTGATACCTTGTGTGATTTTACCATGAAGTTCAACAGTTCTTATCTTGTTTCACATCAAATCAGCATGCATCGCCTCTCATTGACGCAACGTTAGCGCCAATTTGAGGGTACCTGTAAAACAAACAATAAAAATAGATGAGACAACAAAGCCTAAATCGCAAAAACAAAAAGAAAACCAGAAACCCTAAAGTGGAAACAATGGGGTTTAGCTTTTCCTCGATGCTTTATATAGACAGACACCAACTCGCATATATTCCATCCAAAAAAAACTTTTGTTTTGGAAATGATATATTAATCAATCTCTTATTTTTGGATAATACATTTCCTAAAATTTCTATAATATTGATTTTTTTCTGACAATATTTAAATATTTATAGGAATATTTTTGCCACCCTGGAGAACTTGCACGTAAATAAAAAAATAAATTCTTAAAGTTTATTTTTCTGATTTAATTAATATAAATAATATATTTTTTCCAAAGTATATATTTTCATCAAGAACTATACTATATACTTATTATAGTATAATTTTTTAATTACTACGTACTACTTTAGTTATTTATGGTATGAACAATATTAAGAAAAAAATATCGAAAATATTTTCATTATAGTTTATGGCACTTTTTTAATAATGTTTTTTTCGTTTTTGTTTTTGTTCCTAAAGTTTTACTTAATATCACTATAGTTAGTTATGATTTTCTACTAATGATTTTGTATTTCAACTATTCCACAGGATTACAAATTAAATTTTTTTCCTCAGAAGATGGAGGTTGCTTCGATTTATGGGTACGTATATCCCACACCTCTATGTATTTTTATTTTAAAATATTTAATCATAGATTTAATACCAACAGAAAGTGTAATTGCAAGCATTTTTTTTACATGTAGTTTGGAGATGTGATTAGGGGGATTTTATTACAAAAACTGTAAATGGACATTGAACATTGGTTTATTTATTTTTATTTAAGTGATTGATCTTTTTTTAATCATATGATTGATCTAATTTTACGATTTCATCACGATGAACATTGCATATTTTATTTTATATTATTTTATCATCATGAAATCGTTTTTTTTTGTAATGTTATATTTGTTTATATTTGTTTTGATATGTTTCTTAGATTAAATAAGATTTAGTAATTTTAGGAAATTATTTTCTAAAATGTGACTGGTCAAATAATATTTTGTGGGTCCAAAAGACTCTTCTGAAATTTTATTGGCTGAAATTCTAAATGGTGGGGCCAGAATCAACCAGAAGCTCCGGTTAACCACGTCCCTCGAAAAAACTCTGTTTTTATATAGAGAATGATCTACAATGGGTAGTACTAATAATAGAAACAGAAATGATAGACGCACCAAGGGATTTATCCCGCAACCTCGGTGCTGTCTCACAAATTCGTGGGCCCCACCACCAAGGGAGTTTAGCAGGGGGCCACTTATTTGTGGCAGTCCCAGAAAGTTGTGAGAGGGCAATTGAAGTGATGTGTGTTGCTATTTATACAAGTTTTTGCTAAACTTCAATATTGTATCATTTTGGTTTAGCAATTCCTATACTTGATTGTTGTTTTAGAATCCTATTATTAGGGCTTTAAACGGCTGGGATTTTTGGGGCTTTATAGGGTCATGAAATAGTAACCATAGAACCCCTTATCCTGGTTTTTAATACCTAATCTACCCTTAATTTGATTAGTGCTAATCAAATTTATTAAGCTAACTAATCAGTATTAGTGAATGGATTAGACTAATCAAATGATTAAACTTTTGGAGATCAAAACTTGATTTTCCTTGATTTTGATTTTGAAGAAGGAAAAATGGTGATTTTTGTGAATTTTTTTTGAAAAAATTTGAAGAAAAATGATGAAACCCTTCGTCACAAAACTCGGGATAACCTTATAATCAATTCCCAACATCGATTTTATTGATTCATATCCGTTAAAAATCAGAGCAAAATCTGAAAATTTTAACTGTTACGGCTGGGAAATTGTGTCGAACCAGCCGTAAATAACAAATTACGGTTGGGATATGAGGAATTCCCAGCCGTTAGCACAACAAACGGATGGGAAGTGAAGAACTTCTGGCCATTATTCTTCCCAGAATCGCCTGAGTCTGTATTACGGCTGGGATAACATATTTTTCCCGTCCGTAAATGAATATGTAAGTTGACAAATTTTGAGTTTCAACATGAATACATACTACAATTGAAAATTAGTAATACTTTCATTAATTAGACCACAATAAAACCCATTACAAAGTTGGTTTTAATAACATCCTTTTCGATGCATCAAGAAGTCTTTGATGATGGCGAATTGAGCTTCGAAGTTGAAATTATAACCTTTCCATTTTCTCCATTCCTTCTTAGCTTGAGCTACGAATTCTCCATCAGTCTCACCTCTAAGTCGAGGTTGCTTGCACATACGAAGTAAAGCCATATATTCTTCCACTCTTTTGCGTATGTCTGAAAATCGAAGATACAATTCAACCCCATCGCGGTTGTTAGTGTTACCTGTTTTACTACAAAAAAAATTCAAAAATCTTACTCCAATACGATTGACTTGGTAAACCACCTTTCCTTCGTTCTTCTCCTCTCTTTGGATAGCATAGTACAAATTTTTGGCAAAGAGATAAGTCTTCTTCCAAAGTAAAGTTGAGTTTATCCTTTGAGTACATTGCATTGAGTTTGTAGGAGTTTTGGTGGAGATTATTGATGTAGAAGGTGTGATTTTGATTTGGAATGAGTGGTATATGGAGGTGGAGTTATTTCAAGTTTAAACAAGTGGTTGAACATCTATAACCTTCTATAGATCAGTCTTCAAACAGATCTATTTTTCGAAATTAAAAAAACTAGCCGATATGATGTGGTACACAAGGAAATTATAGGTGTTTACGGCTAGGAAATCGAAGGGTCGACCCAGCCGTTCTGTATAAACCTGCAGGGTTTGTGGTGTGTCAGATTTACAGCTAGTATTTATGGCTGTAAATAAGAGTTATTACAATCTGTCAAAATTACGGCTTGGATATGTAGCCGTAACCAGGAGCCATTTTCTTTTTGGGTTATCAGAGTACCATACGACTAGGTAAATTCCAACCATACAAAGATTACGGATGGAGTTCCTAACCGTTCTGCCATTACGGTCAGGAACTAGAAAGGTCTACCAAGCCATAAACAAGAGTTGCAAAGTTATGTCAAAATTACGGTTTGGAGTCCTAACCGTAAGCATGATACACGGCCTGGATATGTAGCCGTAACCAGGAGTCAAAACAAACAGTATGTAACAGTAATACATGTTAGTAACCACAAAAAATCATGTTTAAAAAAAAATCCTCAATTTCACAAACCCTAAAATCGATTATACATACACCCTAAATTCAAAATTGCAATTAAAGAAAAATTAACCTACTTAGATGTGAGATACAACGAAAATTGCAGTTGGGTTTGAAGAACTTACATGTTTAAAACAAAATCCCCAATTTCAGAAACCCTAAAATTGATTTTACATAAACCCTAAATTCAAAGTTGCAATGAAAGAAAAATTAACCTACTAGATGTGAGATATTAACGAAAATCGCAGCTGCTTTTGAAGAACTTACATGTTTTGAATCACTATGATCTGGATTTGTGAAGATTTCGCAACTTTGAAGTAGAAAAAAGGCAACGTCTCTTATATTGGAGTTTTTATTCCTTTAATAACACATAGTCATCTCTAATAACACATCAACAACCATTATTTCACTCGATCCACCTTTTTCTTTCTCTTGGTTCGCGATTTATCTGTGCAAATTTTTTTTACCCTGAAAACCTATCTTTCTCTCGACTTCTCTTCTCTACAGAGAAGATAACCACTAAGCTTTCACTCTCCCGTCGGATCCCAAACATGTGGTATGTCTGGTGATGTGTCGCTCATCTAACGGCCGAGGACAGAAATGTCAATTATTCCCATGTGTGAGCCCACACATGTGACACATAAAGCACTTGACAGTTTTTTTCTCTCTCTAGGATAGATTCCTTAATTTTTTCCGTTATGGGATAGATCCCCAAACGAATTAGTGAAAATGGGACATATTCCCAATTTTCCCTCATTTTTTATATGTGACCAGAGTAATATACAGCTAGGTATTTCCTAACCATAAACATTTTACGAATGCTTTTCCTAACCGTTTTCTGGTTAACGGCCAGGAGTTTCTAACCGAAAAACTGTGCAAGTTTATTTGACAACAATTATATGCATTTTCGGCTAGGTTATGTGAAGCATCGACCTAGCCGAAAGTGCACAAAAAATTCAACAATGTTGATTTTTTCCTCATTTTTCTTAGATTAGACAAATGGAAAGACTTACATTCATTCATACATGCAAAGTTATAAAGATTAATCTATCCAAATCCATAACCAAACAACGAAAATAGTAAATAGACAAAGTTTTAGAATAATAAAAAATCCATGAAGTAAAATAATAAAAAGCGAGTAAATAGTCATTCACTTGATTCCTCCTCCTAAGACAAGCGCAAAAACGAATCCAAATCGTCATCTTTCTCCTGTTCCACAACTTGTTCTACAACTCTAGCTTTTTTACCTCTTCCACTGCCACCTTGAATTGGAGTCTTTTTACCTCCACCACGTCCACCTCGAGCACTTGTTCCAGCACGACCACCTTTTTCACCTCTACCACGGTCACCTTTTTTACCTCTACCGCCTCGACCACCTTTTCCTTGCTTTGATTGAACTTGCTCACCGGAGGGAGTATCCGAGTCATCGCTAGAAAAAGGAGACCTATCCCTCTTACCTCTCCTTGATCGGTCCTCTTCATAAGCATATATACCTCCTTTCTCAGGGATTATTACGCCTTTAACTTGATTTCGGAGTAATCTTTATTCAGGGACCGTTAACTTCTCACCCGAATTAATGATACGGGTCATGTCCTTGACCACCCAATTAACTTATTCAACCTATTTTTTCATATCAAATACACAAACTGTAATTATTCGTAAATAATTAAAAAAAAAATACAAACATAATTAGTAGTATACATACCACCATCTTCTCCCAATCATCTTCTTCATTTATTGATGTCCTTGATTTTGAACTCTCTGCCTTCTTGAAATGTCTCTGCGCCTCCGGATCCAAATTTTCCACATAAGGATGAGCCCACTCTTGATACCATCCTATGTAATTCGCATCCGCTTCGGAAGTCCCATGAGAAGCTTCAAGCGCTCTTCTACTCATTTGGTTTACTTCTTCGGAACGACCATTCCAATGCTCGATCAACGGTGCTGGTTCATAGGTCAATTTGACATCTTTGTCCTTAAATTGGGAGTTGGCTATGCTCAGTTTAAAACGAGAGTCTTCAGGTACAATTTTATGGACAATACCAATTTGGCGGAGCATTCTACGAGGATCTAAAATGACGAACCCAGTTGAATGAAATAAAGGTCCCACATAGGTCGCCACATTAGAAAATACTCTATCACCAACTTCATCTTCTCCATCCTCATCAAGTTTCAAATATGGATCAAAAACCACATCATCAATTGTCAAAGCATCCAAATTTTTCCTATTTCGACAATTTCCGTCTCTTTAGCCTTGTGTTGGGTCCCTCCAAAGGGGTATCTTCCTCTTGTAGGTTTTTGTAGAGCCCATTTTGTTTCCCGAGAAGGCCTCAAGCATTTAAAATGGTCGTAAGCTCATGACTACGGAGAAAAAATTTTTTATAAATAAGATATTACACACAAACCAATATATAAAAGTAAAATAAATAAACATTTGTTATTAAAAAGATACCTGGATAAGAGCAACACATCCTGTAATTTGTGTTTAGTTCCACCTAGAAGCTTTGCAAAGATTGTCTATCACACTAGCAAGGAGGGCGGTGCCCCACGAGTACCTAGGTACCTCGTTTGTTTCCGGATCGAGACTGGGAGTCTTCAACCACTGCAAATAACAAGCATTTACCTTATTTCCTGAGAAATCGGGAAAAAAGACGGTCCCAAGAGCGTGCAACAAGTAAGTTATAGCTGTATGTCTAGCTCTTTCTGCGTCCATCACCACCTCTCTACTAGCAGTCTTGCGGTCAGAATCCTCAAACTTCACCCTCAGACGAACCATATTAATCTTCCTTGCAATATTAACTGTTTCACGACGTTCACCCGGTAGACTAAATTCCCTTTTAGCTCTAGGCGCGGCTCCATACCCTATCTCAAACTCTTCTTCCGCTTCATCTTTGCCCCACCCAAGACAGTCTTTCGCCAAGACACAAAGCTGATCAAAAGGAATAGAATTGTTGAAACCCTCAAACACAGCCTTTCCTTCCAAAGCAAGACCGGTGATTTGCTTTGCATCACTCGGAGTGATAGTCATCTCGCCGAACGGGAGTAGAAAAGTCATGGTTTCGGGCCAAAATCTTTCTCTAAAACCACAAACTGTCACAACATCATAGGTCTTCTGCAAATCCTCGATTCCAGACCATAACCCCGAAGCTTTTACCAAAGCTACCACATCTGGATGCTCTTTCTCCAACGGCCAAAACTTTCCTTGTTAGTGCTTTAGTTTAGGGACCGCTTTATCGGGAAACAACACATAATATAAAATTTTGGTTGTTACAATTAAATATCCATAATAAAATGAAAATAACATATATTAAGTTTGATTTATTACCTTTGCGGCACAGACCCTAGCAACCCATGATGACTGGTAACCAAACAAGACGGATCTATCTTTTGGCTCATCCCAAGGTCTCCCATTCTTCTTGGGAGGTAAAAACACCATAGCATCAATGATTTGTCTTGCATTTTCTTTTGGTGGATACTTCTTCTTTCCCTCCTTCTTGTCCTCCTCGACTACGGATTTACCTTTATCAATAGCAGCACCACTTGTTTCGGCCAAGTTTTCTTCTTCTTATGCATTTGGGTCTCCTTCATTTCTTCTAGAAGTGCCAACCCCATTTTCAGTTCCTCCAAAAACAGCAAGTCCACCTTCACTTCCTCCACCAACTCCAAATACACTTCCTCCAGTAACAGCAAGTCCAACTTCACTTCCTCCACCAACTCCACCTTCACTTCCTCCACCCGTGGAAGCTACAACTTCATTACCTACAGCAGTTTCATCTCTAACTCCATTTCCTCCACCCTCACTTCCTCCACCAGTCACAACTCCACTTGCATTCCTTGCGTTTGCACCCAATGGTTTTGTGTGACGAGGTTGCGGAGGTGGGTCATTACAAGGAGTTACTTCTTGTGATCTTTTCTTCCTCTTTTCATTTGATCTGTTCATAGACAAACAAGACCAAAAAACAAAAGCAAATAAGTAAAAACGGTTGGGAAATATAGACATAACCAAGCCGTGACACAAAACACGGCTAGGAAAAATTGACAGTCCCAGACGCAACGACATTTACGGATGGGATATTTAGTAATCGACCAAGACGTAAAACAAATAACGGCTAGGAAACATAATTTTCGTCTTGGTTAATCCAATTACTGATAGGAAAACTTATATGTGAAAGATATAGATGGTTTAATTTTCAGCACAGTAACAAATACATCTAGGAAAAAGCTAGCCGTTACACCAAAAACGGCTAGGAAATACAACTTACGTTTAGGACACAAAATTACGGATAGGAAAAACCTAGACGTAAACACTACCGCCTGGAAAAAAAAATCGAACACATAAGAATATACGGCTAGGAATAACCTAGCCGTAAACAACTTGTTGCGGATAGGAATCCTGAAATCTCGTACGCATCAACTATTTTACGGCTGGGAGTTCTTAGATATTTCAACCGTAAGACATATATACGGCTGGGAAAACAATAGATCCCAACCATGAGACCTATTTACGGCTGGGAGTTTTCATACCTAAAATTTTCGAAACCAACTGAATAATCAATAAAACGCTTAAATAAAGAGTGAGTTTTTCAATTCATACCTTATTGCAGTCATATCAGGAGTCTCGTCGGCTGGTTCATCTCCTTCATTCACTTCTTCTTGATCTTCAGTTTCATCTTCATTTGATGAAGTTGATTTCTTTGCTTCAGGAGGAGGTGGATTCGACGAAGATTGACCTTGCTTTTCCTTCGGTTTCATGGTTTTATACAATGAATTTAATCAACAACGATTTTTTTTTGGTATGAGAAGAAGAAGAGGAAGAAATGAAGAAGATGGGGACGGTTTTGGTTTTTCTTTCTTTTAATGATTTTCAGTTTTTTTTTTATTTTAGTGATTTTGTAAGTTTTTTTTTGTTGATTAGATTAATTAGTTAACCGAAGGGTAGAAGGGTAATAAGTTAAAATGATTGAGGGTATTTTTGAACTTTTACATAAATTAGGTCTCCCCCTATCACGTTTTGGTTCCAATTAGTATTTTAATCCCCCAAAATCCCAGCCCCCTATAGCCCCAATAATAGGATTCTTGTTTTAAGCCACTCAAAGTAATTTACCAAGCTCAATTTACAGCCAATATTTAAAACACTTTTCTTATCGGTAGGGAATGCTGCTAACAAGTTTCGAACTCAATTTATTTGTATCATCAGTTAATGAGGTCATTGGTGTCATTACCTAATGACTTTACCACTCGAAAGGTGTTTGAATCAATGGACAAACATACAACATGTTTGAAACACTGCCAATTGAACAAAGGTGATTGAGATTCTAAATTTTCTGCTCTCTCTCTCTAAATAATGACTCCTTCTTCACAATAACTATAGATTTTTGGTGGATAAGAATACTGGTTAGATGTTTCATCTTCTATCATTAAACGTGTTATTAACAAATAAAACTCAATATTTTATCTTTCTTTATGTTAATAATCTTACAGCTTCCATCGCGGGCTTACTTTGGTAACACTTCCATTATCTTTAAGTAAGCCAGAGCTGCAATTTGAATCCTTATCTCTAAATAATTTAGAACAAGAACCACCCAAGTTTAAGCTAGTGAAAGCAATGAACTTGAATTAGGCTAATCTAAGCAATCTGGTGCAAGAGCCACAGATGTATAACTTAGGTTGGATGGATGTTATCTACTTGCAAATATGTGTTGGTACGTGAGCTTGCCATGATAACTATAACTTCCGAGATATTAAATGATAATTACTTCCGCTGGTGTGGGATGGGATATTAAGGGACAATTCAATCCTCCCAAAAAGAAGGCACAATGCAGAGGAACAATTTAACGCTGAGCCAAAGCAGAAAGAGAGCAGGCTAACATAAACAAGGAAAATAAATCCAACAAGCAAGGAAAAGAAACAAAAAGATTACAAATACAAGTAACAAATACAAGATTGAATAAAATGTTGGAAGAAAACTTCTTTTATTTCAAATGCAACAACAAAGAGCTATTTTCTAATTGCGTAGGAATAAATGAAGTAGAAAGTTAAATTAAAACTACAAGCCTCACACAAGCGATTAACCGGTGAACATCAATTAAGGACTCCTCGTAAGAGAATTACGAAAAGTTTAAGTCACGGTGCATTAATTAGAGATCATACATACAATTGAGGGAGCCTTGAGGAAATTAGTATAATGTTTCTCAAATGACGCTTTGACATCATTCATTTATAAACGAGTAGTTACAACAGTGGTATCACAAGATACATGGTCCGACAACTGAAACACTTTGGAAAACGTCTTTCCATTAGTCCACTACTGGTCATGAGGAAATCTCGATGAACGGACGCAATTTTTAGCGCTACCTCCAGAGGTCTGAATTCCCTATCTGATTTACCCTTTCATGCGAAACCCAACAGATGCAAAGGGAATGAACGAATGTAACATATATAAACAAACACAGGAACCCAAGCGGCATGTACCAAACTCAAAGAGACACAACCAAGATCATTTTTACCCCGATTTTTTTGTTTAGAGCAAAGTTTTAAAAAAATGGCAGAATATGGATACCGTTATTCACATAAAGCATTAGCGGGCCAAAACGTCATAACTAACACCCACATGGTAAGAGTTATAACATAACAACTGCGGTCTTTGAGATGTACTAGATCATGGAGGATTTGTCTTAATGATTACTATAAATATGAACCTTTTTCCTTAAAGCTAGGTGGAGGTCATTCCCTGATTAGTACATACTAGTTCTACTTTATAGTGTTTTTATTTATGACTTTACTAGTTATAATCGGGTTGTTAGAGCATAGATCGGCTGAACCCACCAAGTGCCGGTATGTCAAGTTTGGTTGTCATATTTTAGTATCAAAACTCTTCTAGAGTCGCTTGATTATTTACTAGAGTCAACTTCGTTTAGGTTAGACTAGAAAGTCTAGGAATGTTGAGACGTACAAGTATTACTCTGAAGACCTGAAGAATGTGAAGAAGTAATGACTGCAACGAAGACATCATCCTTCCTCTTGAGGTTAATAATATTGACTTGATCTTGTTTACATTCCTAGCGTATCTTTCAAGTCGTTTTATATTGAAAACATAACGTGCGAAGCTGTATATATATTACTCTAGTGATTAGACTTGGTCATAGCATTATGATCAAAGTATCAAGGAAATATATTACGAAGTATAACGTATATCTTTTGAACTTCATAAATACGACATCAACATAATCTCTGTATTTAGTTACTTGATTATGCGGAAGATATAGGTGTGATTTCAGCCTAGGAAACTATGTATTATTGCTTAAGGAAGTAGATGTATGAACTTTTTTCATAATCGAAAGGGAAATCATAAGTGAGTTGGTCCGGTTCTTTATTGAATATCATTTGGATGATGATAAGCACGTAAGTGCGACGCATTTTCACCCATAACCACATTAGCTGTGACTCATTTTATCACTAATAAATTTGTTTGTAGATATTTTTGGGAAATAAACATTTTTGGAAAAATCTGCTCGAAAAGTTGATAAAGGCACCCGGAGGACAACTGCTAAACGGAACCCCATTTTGGATAAGGGGCATCCAAATGATAAGGGGCACCCTCTTTACTATTTACAACCACCTGCTATTCGCACCTCAGTTCAGGATAGGGGCACCCTTTCTTCACGGTTTAAAATTAATTTTTGGCGGGAAACAAGAGCAGACATCTGTGAAATTTCTGATTTGATTGTGGCCAAATTTTTAGGGGTTTCATACGTGGAGATCGATTGATATCAGCCTGTTAGTCCCAAACAGGGTTGGTAATCACTTCAGTTTTGAAAAAAATAGGAAGTTATCCGGAGTTGAAGCTAAACAGGGGAGAAATATTATCGGTGTTCTGTTAATCGATTTTGGGAAAGATTTGGGGAGATTTGTTCTTGGAGTTTGCTTTGGTCCAACCTGATTCGGTAAAACGGGACTGGTAATTCTTTCAGCTCGAGAATAATATGGAAAGTTGCGTGATTTTGGTTAAAACAGGGCATGTGGATATCCCGGGTTGTTTGCTGTTATTCTGTGGAAGTTATGTGGGGATAGCATCCTGGAATAAGTATTACTTCTCCTGAAACACGTATTAAACCTGTTTGGAGCGTGTAAAACACTAGCAGACGCGTGAAAGAGAGAAAGAAGGAAATAATACCCGAAATATGGCAGAATATTATTCTTGAGTAATGAAGGTGATTCTCGAGTTATGGATGAGATTTTATGGTGCTTCTATGTATTTAAAGGGTGCTTGGTGGTCAGAGAAGGCGGATGGAGAGATATGGGGGTCGAGAACAGAACGAAGAACAAGAAGTTGCAGAGCTTTCTGCGCATGCAGGAAGAGAAGAAGACGAAGAACAATAAGCTGCCAAAGCCTATCGTTAATAAACCGTGGTTTATTCACGGTTTTGCAACAGTCTTTGCAGCAACATATAAACAGTGACAGCGCCACTATTCTTTTACAGTATACTGTAACAGCTACTTTGCAACAGTTTTCAGAAGTGTACTTGTAACAGTGGATTCTGTGACGCCTATAAAGCGTTTCGAACCTATGTTTTATTAGTTTTCTTCAATAAAAACACCATTTGAGCTATGAATTATATTTTTGAGTGTGTTTTCATCGTGAGAAGCTAAACCCCATCACTGGGACGACGAAGGAAGCCAAATTTCACGAATGTGGTAATTCTTTTTATGACTATTTGCAATAGTATTTAATTGAATTATGATTATCATTGAGTCATGCTTAGCTTAAATGTTTTTATGTCCCATGCTCTAGATTTACATCTATTACTTTCGAGATCTACATTAGGCAACGAATTAAAGTCAATGAAACTTTATTTTATGAGCTCTTATTGTTTAGAATTGATATTTGAACTACATGAAATTGAAGTTTGGTGGAATCTTGAGTCCCAGTAATTCTTCGTCTTGCCAACTTTTGTATATATATTTTCTTTATTTTTATTACTATTTCTGTTTATTAAATCTGAAATCAATCTCACCAAGTCCGAGTGAACGAAAACCTTTCTTACCACTATCTAAAATCACATCAGATGACCAATACAAGATGACAAGGTAGAACCTATCTTGACTCATGTTGAGAATCAAGGTATAACCGGTCATAGCCTATAGTGTGTATAAAGCTATAATTGGTCACAAGCTAATTTGGAAAGCAAGGTGTAATCAGTCACAAGCTATATTAGGAAGTAAGGTGTAATCGGTCACAAGCTACATTGGGAAGCAAGGTGTAACCGATTACAAGCTACTCTGGGAAGTAAGATGTAACCGATCACAAGCTACATTGGGAAGCATGGTGTAACCGGTCACAACCTATCTTGGGGAGCATGGTATAACCGGTCACAACTTACATTGTGAGTCATGGTTTAACCGGTCCCAAGAGCAAAACCGAGTTTCCAAAGTTCACACATTTCTTCAAGTTGTGGGTGAATTAGGAATTAAGGATTGCTAAGATGAGAAGCTTCTAGCAGTCGATATTATACTCAAGGTGATCCCAAACCGAAATATTGAAAAGCATTTAATTATGATTTTCAAATATATATGTTTTAATTACCAGAAATTAAAGCATATCCTCTTTAAAAGGTTTATTAGTTAATGTGTTAAACTAATAAAAGAAACTTTCGAAGAGAGATTGCAGAAATATTGTTTGACATTTATTTGGAAATAGGAAAACCGAAATTAGGTATTTTATTGAATATTTTGATTTTGGAATTTCCATATTGTCCAAACAACCTTGGTCTATAAATACTTGAGTTTGTATTTCTTGCAAACTATCCTAAAAGCCAGACAAACTTCATTCATGTTGTTACTGGTGGAGTCATCTATCCGGAGAGGAAAGTACCCTAATTGGACGAAATCTCTTATGGCTGCTCGTTTAAAGACTTTTGTGAGATCAAGAAGCTCTACGAGTACCATTGGTGGAAAACTATATAATTGCATTGTTATTTTAGTTTTGATTATTGATTTGATTGACTAACGTTTATTGAAACTTTGATTGCACCTAGTTTGATTATTCTTGAGAGCCTTCTCTTCTGACATAAGGGTCACTCAAACTAGATCAAAGTATAGATGGGATCTTTAGAACTATTTGTAGATCTAAAGACATCTTGTGATACTCCATTGTTAACAGACTCCGTTCTGTGCATGATTGATCACAAAAGGATTCAAGTTTGTGTTGTGCAGGTTATTGAGAAGGCAATTGAAGATTTGAAGAAAAAAAAGATTTTCTTATTTGTTTTCGTATCTTATGAATTCGTGCACATATCTTGATCGGCTGGGATCCGACTTAGATTAAATTTATCTAATCAGAAGGTCGTATAGATCGAAAATTATCATTTGGTGGTATATTTTTTTTAATATCTGAATCTGATAGTTGTGAATCTGAATCTAAGTTACTGATTCAGATTGATCTTACCCGACAAAGGAGTTTATTAGATTAAATAGAAGAGCCTCTGTCGACTACTCAACATATATTTTATAGTAAGATAATTGAAGTGGTTACCAAACAATTTATCCCTTTACTGGTTGGAATATGATCTAAAGTAGTTGAGTACATAAAGACTTTACTGAGTAAAGTAACTTGAGATAGTGACTTCTGTCTTGAGATTCACGTGCGTGAACATAAGGTCGAAGACGCAGGGATACTGAGGAAACTAAGTAGCTAGGGGTAGTCTACTTGGTCTCAACTATAGGAAGTTGGCATTAGATTTTGTATAGTGGCTTAATTCTGATAGTATTCAAAACTGGACTAGGTCACGGGGTTTTTCTGCATTTACGGTTTCCTCGTGAACAAAATATTGTGTTGTGTTATTTACTTTACTTTCGCATTATAATTGTTTTATATTATAATAAAGTAAATACACTTATGAGTTAATTCCTAATCACTTGATATTGATCCTATAGTAAATCGGTTTCGGACCGTAACTATTATCAAGTGAATATCAAGTTGTCGTAATGTATCGACTTTGTCCATAGACGATCACACTTGGTATCAGACTTATAGGTTGATATTTAAAAGATTATGGTGTATTTGGGTACCCTCGTCTTTTCACGGGTGTATAGTATGCTATCTAGATAACAACAACAACAAAGTCATTGCGATAGTTAACATTCTCACGTTCTTGTTCAATTAATGATCGTCATAGTTGTTGACTCTGATCTTGGAATTAATGATCGCGTGAGTTGTACTCATATGGCCATACTCCTGGAAGACATAAATCTTCGTCAATCATATTATGTTAGATGATATAAATTTTCGTCACATAAGATATTACCTTCGAATTCCACAATCACATCGTCCCTTTCGTTATGGAAAAACAAAATCGAACTATCCCAAATGCACGTTCCACATCTTCTCAGACTTGCTCTTACATATATGAAAAAATATATAGTTTTGAGAATATTTAGGTAAGCAATGGTTTTAACTATAGTTCGCCAGTGGTTGATAAATGTCATTGGCTAAATAGTAGGCATTTGCTAGAGAGAGGAATAAGCCATTAATTTTTGTATTCCATGACTCTAGACTCAATAAAGATTACATTATGTTTCTCTTAATTTATAAAAAATTACAGTTGCCCGCCAATCTTCCATCAATAAGATCTTAAAAATCGTGCGATCTATTTAACACATTAATATCATTGTTGGATCCTGGAATTTCAAAAAAAGCATGCCACGTAAGATACAATCGCCTATAATATTATAGTTACGCTTTTTATTTGCTCAATATATACTTCTTCATATATCGTTGGACACCATTGTCATTCTCAATGCATATTATCATTAATGCTACCTACTATTCCTTGATATCCTTGTTGTTTATCCTCCTGGACTAACAATGCAACATCTATTGCAGTTGTTGTCCTTAGGTTTTCCATACCAAATATATTTTACTATAGTCTTACAATACTTATAAGTTGCTTGCGAGATTGTAGTTTCCCTTATACATAAGTATTCGTCAAAGCATATAATATCTCAGTAAGTTAATATTTAAATGGCTACATTAAGTTTTTTATTGGGATCAACCCAAGAACTCCAACTGCATCTTTTTTTTTGAACCAAAATATGAATTACGCAATACTACGTCAACCATAATTCGATTAAAGAGGTCTTCGCGCATTCAGAGTCTTTTTGGAAACATTTTGGAGGTAAATGTAAGACTCTTATCAAATTATTCTATTGATGTTCACCACCACAAGTTGATAGGGTATTGCAATCTAACATATTATTTTGAAACTTTCAATATATAGTAGCGAGTACAATAGCAAGCTAGGCATGTCCCATAGAGATTGTGATCGAGCGGTTATGATAAGCACGTAAATGCGACATTTTTATACCCATAATTACAGTAGCTATGACTCATTATTGAGTTAATAATATTGTTTTAAGCCACTTGTAGAAATTACAAGGAATTCGATTACTGGGAAGATAAACGGCGAAATGAGAAGCTAATTGGGGTTTGCAACAAAAATGACTAAATGAGGCTGGCCTGGTATTTCTATAAATCAGCACCACTCAAGTTATTCATCAGACCAAGAGACGGATCTCAACGGATGTTGTGGGATGTGTTAGGTGAAGGTCATCTGGGGTTAATAAATAAAATGGATGATGTGGCACCATTTTTCCACATGTTTCATTCCTTATCAAGCAGGTGGTGTTCTCAACTACACAGAACATTTTCAGTAGCAATTTTGTGAGAAATAATGAGATAAGAAAATGAGTGCAAAGATGGTTTAAGTTTGAGGGAGAAGATATGAGGTTAACGGCTGTCGTTTCCTGCTGTATCTTGCTCGATGAAAGCAGTGGTGGTGTCTCTAATTGTTTGAAACAACAAAAACAACATAGAAAGGTGACGAGGTGTCGAACTCGCAAAAAAATAAATTCCTTACTTCTCTTACACTAACTAGTAGTACAATGACAAACAGGTTCGTTCCTAAGGGAGAGTTGAGTCAAAGTTGCTAATTCAATTTCTAAATAAGAATAATGCAAGACAATTGATACAAATAAATGCAAATATATGGATGTGAATGATCAAGAACTCTTTCTCAGCCACGCTACGTAAATCTTACTGACATAGCTATGTTTCTGCAAAGTACCCATTACTAATAACACTAGAACAAGTAGTAAGCTCAACTATTCTGTTATATCTCCTAAGTTCACCGGACACGGAAGCGCTCGACTACCGGATTTCATTCATTCGAGCTACCTAGAAGTACACTATCTAGATATAACTCGTTCAAATGCATTAAGTTCTGTGAGACAGGCTATTCCTAGTAACAATTTTATAAGCTCGACCCATCTACTAGTGTCATTCTCTACACATGGATATTTAACAAAATCTCATCGTCAATAGCCACATGTTACTACTTGTATTATTAAGAGTCTCTAGACAATTACGGGTCGAAGAGGTCTTAACTAGCAATAGAATTATTAATCAACCATCCAATTTGCAACTTAAACGATTTAGAAATAACTCATAAACATTATTGGCACAATAAAGAATGAACAACAAAGAGATAAATTGCAAGAAAACATGCATTTAAATATCTGTTCGAATTCATGTTCAGACGTCGAAATCGCCCCTAATCAAGATGCTTAGCTACTGGAGTTCATAATTAAATAAAATAAAAATATGAAATTTTAACAACAAACCAAAACAGCTACACCAGAAGGTGGTGGTGGAATGGTATTGTGGACTGGATGATACGGTGTATGGACTGGAGGTATGGACTGCAACTGTGGAGGAGGTACTGTTGTACTGCCATTGGTGTGAGTTGGAGTTGCTGCGAACAGGTGGAGTGCTGGTGATGGCTGGAAGTTGTTGTAGTGAATGGAAGATGGAACTGAATTGCAGCAACGATTGGTGGATATAGGCAGTGGATGCAAAAGATGATGCAGGTGGTAAAGATGGTAATGATATGTTGTGGATGGATGAATACTGGAGGAATGGAGGGTATACAGGTGGGTGTATGCAGTGGCGTGGTGTTTATGCAGATGGATGGAGATGCAAAGGTGGTGTTGGTGAATGCAGGTGGTGGTGGTGCTTGTTCAGCGAGCAAAGCTCGTTGAAACTAAGGTTGCAGCAGTGGTGAAGGGGTATGTGATATGTATTTTTTGCTCTTTCCCTTCTTTTATATCTTATTTTCTTGCTGCCAACTTGCATCCTACGCAAATCCAATTTTCCTAAATCATCTCAGCCTCTAAAACGCATCTTCAATCTACTCCCTGACTTCTTGGCCAAACTTCAGCTCCATCTGATCTTTACGGCTTTGTACTAATCCAGTAAACCCTTGGACCCAATCTTTATGTTCCCTGTTGGTTTCATAACATCTGCTAGCCGTTCTTTTCTCAACTGAAACTAACCTAGCCTTTGGCAACGATTACAAGACCCATGAAAATTAGTGTCAACAGATAATGCAGTTGACTGCAGCTCCAACTGGTTACTTCCTTGCTGATTTCTCGCTGCCATGTTGAGTCAAATACAACCCATACTCTACTTTATTCTTGGATTAACTTAGAACACTTTGAAACCCTGTACTCACTCTTGTCAAAGACCCACGACAGAAATTAGTTCCAACAACAACACCACTTGTTTAACTGGTGGTTCAGGCATTTTCTCGAACATCTTATGTGTATTCTGTTGATGCTTCAGAGATGAACTTGCTGTGATTCCTAAACCCATACACATCTCCTTCCCTGTAAAGCAATAATTCAATCACACAACAACCCACATTTCTAAACTCAGCAGAACTGCACATATTAATCTCTTCAAACATCAATGGCAGGAACAACTCTTCACTGACTTTTCGTGGAAGAAAAACGAATTCAAAATCAAACCAAACTCTCAAAGTTGAATACCTAGTCTTCTTACTTCTCTTATAATGCTTCTAGTTGGTTTGAAACACAAACTTTCCCACTTGATTCTCCTACATAGTTCATAGAATTCATGGCATCAACATCTTCTTATTCCCTGGTTTCCGGTTAATAAAACTACCAAATTCGAGTACATGTTCTTCATTTCTGCTTGGATTATGAATACCAATATTCTCGCGAGCACGTGTCACGTATCTGGCGATCGTGTGTAAGTTAACAAGGTAGCCCTGGCGATACATAGGTATCTGAGAAGTAGCAGATCCTTTCTTGATCTACTTTACCCCATCTCGAGGAAGGATACCTCGACGGCTTAGATGGTAAAGTAGATCCTAGCATAGGGAGGTGGCAGATGTCGAAGGGACAGAGGTAGCTGACATATCTAATCAGCATTTAATGTCGCAAGCCTTATCTACACGTTTGATTAAAGCGCGTGGAGAAAAGTGAGATGGCATTGTCTGACTGGCGAAGGCATGCGGTGAACGAAGGTACAATATGTACTAAGGTTGGGGAGTTCATGAGGGAACGTGGGTCAGCTGAGGTGGCATAGCTCGACTGGAGAAAGCATGCGGCCAATGAAGGTACCATTTGTATGAAAGATACATCAGGATATGATGTACCCAAAGACAACGAAGATGTTTCTGGAGCAGAAGGGGCTATAAATACCGAACTCCCCAAACAAATAAGGGCATTCAATACCCGAAGGAGAGAAGATATAGTCTTAAGCTTATACCTCTTTAATGTTTAGAACTTAAGTATTTACTATAGCTTGAGTTCTCTTTATTACTTTGGGAAGCATTTAAGATCTTTGTAACAACAACTACTTAATATAAAAAATCACTCATTACCCCGTGGACGTAGACGAAAGTTGAACCACGTAATCTCTTGTGTCTCTTGATAACTTAGTAGCACTTACATTATATTGTTCGTTATTATTGTCTTTATCTTGAGTACCTTATATTACTTAACCACATCAGTTCAACTGAGATATCTTTACTACTTAGTATCGGATTCTCTGAGTTGTTTACATTACGTAGACTATGGGAAAAAAATAATAGTCACAGTTTGGCGCTAGAATACAGGCTCCGTAAGTCAGAGTTGTTATTATCAGTTTCATTTTTACAAATCTTTCTTTTGAAAAAGGGATCTTAGTCTTAAAAGGATGGACATCGCTTCCTAGTGATACATTCGTCCCTCTTTTACGTAAGTTCTTTGAGTTCTTAGCCTCAAAAGACTTGCACTATTGTAGATCTACAAAGTTTTTTTCCCGACAACGTATCCTTTGGATCTGAGTATCTCTGAACACTAGGGATCGAATCTCAGTGAAAATTTAAAGAAAATAAACCTTAAACAGCATTTACTAGCTTCAAATCTTTAAGGATCTGACACCTTTTTTTTGGTTTTTAACAACATTTATTACCACTTTTTCATATAGGTGTCAGTCAAAAATTAAATACCCATCTTTTCAAACCTTGTCTGGGTAGTTTTCTAAAAAGCTGCGTAGACGCCTTCTATGACAGTGCATTAATTGCTACTTTAACGAATGCCCAAAGCAGCGGACCTTGTCATTTTACTCTGTGTTCTCAGGATAAAACCGAAGGTATGCAGAAACCAAGTGACGCACCATCAAGTTCAAGACCCGCTGTTACCAGAGGAAGGCCAAAAAACCCGTCACGTGTAAACCAAAAAGCTAAATTAGAGGACAGGCAAAGCGAGATAGCAAGAAGAACGGCGGCCAACAGGCCACCTATTCCTACACAGTTCATAGAATTCACGGCATCAACATCTTCTTCTTTCCTGGTTTCCAGCTAAAAACACTACCAAATTCGAGTACATGTTCTTCATCTCTACTTGAATAGCTAACCTAACTCTTGGAAAACACTCATACGAACCATGGTTTGGTGGCCGGCAAATGTGATGCAGACGGGAGGAAATATAAATTCCTAACTGTCTAGTTTTTGCTCGACTTTTGGTTTAGTTTTAGTAAAGGATACGTAGGTGGCCCTTAACGAACTGTAGACTGTATTTATCAGTCTTCGGCTGAAATCATCTGGCTGCCCTGGGTACTACCTATAAAGTGCTTGGTAACCTCTATTTTTACATTTTAAAGCCATGGTGCTTTTGTACTTCAACTTTGGCAATGCCTAAGCTTCCCGAGCAATGAATTTAGCTTATTTTTTCCTTCTTTCTTATTGCATGACTCCAAAGTACCTGCAAAATGTAAAACAAGCGTAATATACAAAATTTACAAGAGAAATAGCGAAGAAAGCATAAACAACGGATAGTAAATTAAGGTGTTTTAGACACATATCAAAAGGGTTTTATTTTTGATGTGGATTGAACGATTCCAATAGAAGTCTTGAGGCGTGAGTCCTGATTTAATTGTAAAATCTGTTGGCTTGGTTAATGGTTCATCAAAAGAGAGGGGGTTCTTTGGTTAATCTATTATAGCGGTTGGGAATAGTAGCTTGCAGAGATGCATTCTTGCCCAATATTGGTTTTGATTGAATGGTGGCTTGATGCTGCGTTCGATATTGATTGTATATGGGGTTTTATCTTACAGTCCAGATTGGGTTTAATCCGAAGTCATTGGGACCATGAAGGACAATCAATGGGTCTGTTACCTTGAGATTGTGGTGAATCATACTTGTTAGAGCATTGCTCGGTTGAACTCACTAGCATTGGTATGTCAAGTTAGTTGTCAAATTTAGTTTCCAAAACACATTCTTGATTTAGTATATTGAAGTTAGTTTAAATTAGATCTAAGAAGTATAATCGAAGCTATCCTTGAAGGATGAAGATTGAAGACTAAAGAAGACATCAACAAGGACTTACAAAGGTATGTGGCGATTGATTTCATTTGGATTCTTGTTCATTTCTATCTTTCTAATCTATCGAAACAAATGCTCACTCTATGGAACAATTCCTATAACGGTGAAAGTACATTTATGTATATATACTCAAGGTTATTTGAGCCACGACTTCTGTGACAATAACCTTTATCCCTGGAAAGGTTCTCATGTTATATTGAATGATCTTACGAATTCAACGATCCAAGAATCACTCAATTCCGAGTTATAACAATGAAGATATGAATGATCTATTAAAGCAATAGTTATAAGCGTTGCTGAAACTGTTGCAGTTCGTTAGTAGGAAACAATCCACGAACTGTTTGTAACGGTTCACGGACTTGAGCCCAATTACGTGACTAGAGGCCTTTTTTAGTCATGTTTTTTATGTTTCCTTATCTAGGAAAGATAGTTATTACTCCAAACATATTTGATTACCATATTAAAGTGTTTGTGATATCTTTTAATTCTTTCCTAAGATAAACTGTGATTTGTTCACATAAATACAATATTTGCTAAATTAATTATTTATTTAATTATTTTGGCAAGAGATGTAACTTAGGAAAGACTCCCAAGATTATGAGAGTCTTGAAAAAGGAAAATAGCTTTGCTTAATTTTCAAGCTATCTTGTTCACTATAAATAAAGGGTTCGTGAATACCACAATTTTTTATCCCTTGGAAAAATTGGTGTAAGAACCATAAGGTTGTTTTCCATGTCTTCTGTTCTTGGTGAACAAGAGTGAGATAAAAGTCTTTTTCTTGGGGATCGCAAAGCCGAGTTGATAATAATCTTCGTGATTGTTGCACAACTTGTATTCTAGGTTTTTCACCTCTTGTCTATTCTAAGGTTTTCTCTTCTAATATAAGACCATTCAAGAGTTGTTGATCATAAACCCTAGCTTTTGATAGATTTTAGTTCTCGATCGTATACCGAAACTAGTTGGTCGAAATCGTACCTAGAAAGAAAACTTCGATCAAGGTATCTCGTAAAAAATCCTTAAGAAGTTTTAAACAAGATATCTCTAGATTTATTCTAGTTGTTCTTGTTGTAGAATAATAGGTTTCTCTTCCATTTTTGAAGAGTATAATAAACCCTAATCTACAAGTTTGTTTTGATATTACTTTTACCTAGTAATTGTTTTTCTCAAAACAAACACAAGATTTCCAAAACCTTGATTCACATCTAAAGGGAAATCGAATCGGTGTTTTGTGAAAACAAAAGATCGAAAAATATCAACGGTGGTGGTGCATCTTCTAAAGAGAACTAACATTCCTTTAGAAGATTTTTGAGAGTGCTTCTGAAGAGAACTGTGTTCTGCCAGAAGATTTTCGAGAATAACTTCTAAAGAGAATTTGTGTTCTACTAGAAGATTTACGAGAAAAATTCCTAAAGAGAATCGATGTTCTGCTAGGAGTTCTACAAGTGCTTGAATACAGCTGAAGCAGGTATTACATCTAGTCCGAATAGGTAGTATGAAAATGGTGTAACAGCTTCTAATCAGTGGGTGTTTATTCTGGACTAGGTCCCGGGGTTTTTCTGCATTTGCAGTTTCCTCGTTAACAAAATTTCTGGTGTCTGTGTTATTTTTTTTCCGCATTATATTGTTTATCTTTATAATTGAAATATCACAGGTTGTGCGTAGTTCAATCAATTGGTAAATCCAACCTTTGGTTGTTGATTAAAGTTGATTGACACTTGAACATTGGTCTTTGGTATCGTTCAAGTTGTTTCTCATAATAATCAGGCTCACGGATTTCTATCTGTTTGATTTGCTGATTACATTGAGAAACAGAGATATAACTCTTGGATATATTTCCTTGATTGAGTCTGACATCTAGTTGATTCTCTTGGAATTATATTGGAGTTAGTCCATACAGATTGCCGAACGAAATATTGGGTATGGTTGTTAGACCCCCGCTTTTTCAATACTGTGATGCTTTTGGTCTAGTAATAATCTACTATTTCGTGGTTAAATGATTTGGTTCATGGGTTTTGCTTGGTGACTGGATTAAATTGAGAAAGGTGGTGATTGTGCTAGCTGTGTATACATGAAAGAAGATGGAATCAAACTCCATAAACTGTTAGCAGTGTTATTGTTCCACCGGCTATTCTATCAGTTGAGTTAGTGATGAGAGAAATCTATGAATCTTACTGCAAAAATGGAGATGTATGTTGGCGCTGGATGCATGTGGGGTTAACTGGTTGAGTTGTGCAGTTGATAAAGAAATTGACGCACTAAAACTGGTCTTGTGGTCAGCTAGGGAAAAGCTAAAATTTGGATGGACAGAAAAATGAATTGGCAGCAAACAACAATGTAGTGATGGTTCGTGTGTTGGGTGAGGTTACTTCTGTTGTGGTTTATAGAGAAGACTCCTAGACGGACTGAATATGACTGGATATGGAAAGTGGTAAGGTGGCCTTAGTTTGGGAAATCAGTGCGATATTTGATTGGGCCTATTAGGAAGTTTCTTGTTTTGGTCCCAGTTAGAGCCTTGGCAGCATATATATGCTGGAGACGGACAATGATAAGGAAAGAGGGCGAGGAAGCTGTGTTGGCCGTAAAGTTTATTTGGAGTAGAAAACAAGAGAAGGCGACGGTTTAATCTTTCTTTTTTTCTTGTTATTATTTTTGATGGGTTTTAAGAAACCCATAATTATGTCTTGCTAGATTTTTGTAACCAGGGTTTTATGGTTGAAACCACATAGAGTTTTAGGTTAATTAAATTGATTTATATAATAAAAGACTATCATGATTTAAATAAATTACTTCCATGATTTTATTTATTGATTTAATTATAAAATTAGTTATTGTTTCACCGGTTCCGTACGACACAATAACTTTTGTGCTTAATTGATAGGTTCATAAATATGTTTGTCTCATTATCTGATATTTCATGTTTGGGTTAATTCCTTTTATGGGGTATGATTAGGATAGCCAAGTATTATTTGTGAGCTCATATTTAGTTTCGTATTATTTTCTCGCTAATGAAATTTGATGGTGTATGCTTGGGGTTAAGCCTTTTGATGTCCCATGCTTAGGGTATACTAGTGTTATTTGCAACTCAAATACTTATAATAGGAGATGTCGATCGAAAGGACAATAAATAAACATTCATGAATTGTGTTTCATTTCAGAAATTGAATAAAAATAGTGGTGGATACTATAAACCCTGGTTACCGACTTTTCCATTGGTTTTATTTTATTTTATTAGTTTAGTTTATTTTTGTAACACCCCGTGTTTTTAACATGGAGCATGCGCAAAGATGCGTCATGGCATGAGATGAAGCTTCATCTCAACCTTCTTTGCGTGTTAAGAGGAACATTGGCCTAGGGCCAATATAGCGCCAAGTAAGGCGCATTGCGAAGATATATTGGTCAAGGGCCAATATCACACCAAGAGGGTACAAGTTGTAAGCTGTATCGGCCAAGAGCCAATCTCGCACCAAAGGTGCTTCAGGCTAGTTGGGTGGCTGGCCTAGAACAAAGTAGCACGACAATGACGCATTACGCAAGTAATTGGACTATGGCCAATATCGCAACAGACCAGAAAAGGATGGCCTTAGCAATGTACAACTATCACGGCTGGACATTGGAGTGGCCTATGGGCCAAATCCAGAAATACATCCATCACGACCCTTCACTGGACCTGGCTCAGGAAATGTTCATCCATTATGGCCGGATATTGGAACTGGCCAGTGAGCCAGAACTGAATGTACAGCTATCACGGCCTTGGGACTTGGTGAAGTCATTTTCCTCCTCTAATATAAGTTATAAAAATGTCTTTAAAACATATATAGGGAAGGGTAATTTGTTGAAGGTGCATATGCGGACCATGCACCAAGTAAGCTTCATAACTTAGCTGAAAGAGTATGAATGATGCTTAGGCTTCATTTATAGTTGCGTAGCCTTGCCAATGGAGCATATTGAGCATGGGAATCATTATTCCATGTTGTGGGACAAATATGCATCACTTGGATGCATTTTTACGGAACGGCCTACACGGACTAGGCCATTATCTTTATTGCTTGGCCAAGGCCTTGCAAACGAGTTGGATTAAGCTTCAGTCCCTTCTAAGATGAACTACGGTCAATGCTTGATCCCTTTAGAGTAGGGAAGGGTACGTAGGAAGCCGCAATGAGTTGCAGCATTGCTGGCCCAGCACTTTGTCGCTCAAATCATCTAATCTAAAGATGATTGCGGCATACTGGCCTCTCGTATCATCTGTCTCGGCAGTTCGACGCAAGAGATGATTGTGTCCAAACTTGATGAGGCAAGTTGCATTCCATTCCTTGGATACTCAGATTTCCTATCAAGGCGTTCGACTTAGGCATGTACCAATGGTGCATTGGGCATGGCCTCGAAAGTAAGCTACATTGATATGCAAGTTAGCGGAGCTTGCATAAGCCTAAGGAACGTACGAAATGAGCCTGATTGATGAACCCTTGGCACGAGCAAGACAAGTGCATGCTTCCAGCAATGCCTAAGCTAAGTGAAGAGGGGGTATTAAACCTGTAATGGCCTGTGCGTAAGTTCAAGGCATGTCTTATGCCAGGACAAGACTCGGAAGCCAGTGATGCATGTAAGGTGCGTCGGCTATAGCCTTCAAGGATTTAAACCCTTTGTAGAACAAGGGTAAGTTGGAATGTTGTGGAAGCCAAGTTAGATGCATCATGCTCCACGAGCATGCTTGCAAGAGAAAATGAACGTGCATTTTCCTAGTTTTAAGGCCTAGTTAGTAGCATCATCATGGCGCATCGGGGAAGTTATGGCATGTGCACCCAGGTGCGCCTGGCATAATTTCCCGGTCCGTCACAGTTGGTATCAGAGCAAGTTCTGAGATAACTCTAGAGACTGTGCGGAGTGGACTCATCAGCGAGTATCTTCCTTGAATGGAAACCTTAAAGTTTGAGAGTAGGCCAACTTTTGCGTTGAAAGAGTTTATAACTACTATGCCAGTTACTATGCGAATCGAGTTGACATTGTTAAGTACTGTGAGCTAGCCTGGCCTAAGTGGCACCCCACTTACGAGTGGATATCCGGAATGGTAGGAAAACAATGGGACTGATCACCCCCACACGTTGGAAACTGGCCAACGATGTGCGTTATTGGGCCGGCTAGCATCCCACTTACGAGTGGCAACCTGGATGACCGTCAGGGGCGGTGGGAAACTGTATCCTGTTCCACACAGTACTACAAAAAGAAGTCTCATATTGCATTATACTAGTGCCAAATCTTTGGCACCAACCTTGTGAACCTTAGGGATTCCTGGGTGGTGGTATGGGATGCCATCTAGGATACCTTGTTGAGATATCCTTTTGGAAACTTTCCAATTGAGATTCTTGGTAACGTTGTGGACTATTTTTGGATTCCTGGGTATGCGGTATCTTACGTTTGCTCAGAAGGTCCAAATTATCGTCCACGACCAATTGAAGAAACCTTGTGATTTCTGAGCATCTGGTATGAGACTTTTTCTCAGGAATCTAAATCGAAGAGTTTGTCCACAATAGATATTGTTTTGAACTTCGGGGACGAAATTCTTTAAAGGTGGATATTGTAACACCCCGTGTTTTTAGCATCGCGCATGTGCAAAGATGCGTCATGGCATGAGATGAAGCTTCATCTCAAGCTCCGTTGCGTGTTAAGAGGAACATTGGCCTAGAGCCAATATGGTGCCAAGTAAGGCGCATTGCGAAGATATATTGGCCAAGGGCCAATATCACACCAAGAGGGTACAAGTTGTAAGCTGTATCGTCCAAGAGCCAATCTCGCACCAAAGGTAATTCAGGCCAGTTGGGGGGATGGCCTAGAACAAAGTAGCGTCATAATAACGCATTACGCAGGTCATTGGCCTATGGCCAATATCGCAGCAGACCAGAGCAGGCTGGCCTTGGCAATGTACAACCATCACGGTTGGACATTGGAGTGGCCTATGGGACAAAGCCGGAAATACAACCACCACATCCCTTCACTGGACCTGGCTCAGGAAATGCTCATCCATCATGTCCGGTCATTGGAACTGGCTAGTGAGTTAGAGCTAAATGTACAGCCATCACGGCCGTACATTGCAGTTGGCTAGGGTAGTAATATGCATCCATCATGGCCTTGGGACTTGGTGATGTCATTTTCCTCTAATATAAGTTATAAAAATGTATTTAAAACATATATAGGGAGGGGTAGTTGGTTGAAGGTGCATATACGGACCATGCACCAAGTAAGCTTCATAACTTAGCCGAAAGAGTATGAATAATGCTTAGGCCTCATTTATAGCTGCGTAGCCTTGTCAATGGAGCATATTGAGCATGAGCATCATTATTCCATGCTGTGGGACAAATATGCATCACTTGGATGCATTTTGACGGAACGTATTATACGGGCTAGGCCATTACCATTATTGCTTGGCCACGACTTTGCAAACGAGTTGGCTTAAGCTTCGGTCCCTTCGAGGATGAACTACGGTCAATGCTTGATCCCTTTAGAGTAGGGAAGGGTACGTAGGCAGCTATGATGTGTCAGGAAAGTGGCGCACAATGATTGTCCGTTACAGTGTTGTAGGCCAAGACAGTGTGCAACCAGGATGACGTGACACTGCATAGACTGTCAAGTGCTAAGAATGGCATGACCCTGCAGGGCCAGTGAAGCGTAAAGGTGGCGCTACACTGAAAAAGACATTGGCTAAGTAATAAAGCTTATTGGACGACACAATGAGGCTTCATTGAGGGATTGGCAAGACATGGCCAATGTTGTCAGATACAACATGCGATGTTGGTATTAAGGCATATCCGTGGAATTGAGTTGTCCCAAACTCAAGGATGATGCAAGAAGGTAGAATAAGCCATGAGTTGGTCTATGGCATTAGTTCAAGGCTGGCCAAAGCTTGAACAGTGCAAACAAGCTAGCAATGCAAGAGTGGCATAGTTATTGTCAAGCAAATTGGCTAAGTAAAGCATATGACGCATGAGCAACCAGGATGAGATTAAGGAGTTGTCCTTGATGATTGAAGCATAAGGATTGTCTGTGCATTAACTTGGAGCAAGAAGTTTGCAGGGCCAAGATGGATGAACATTGGATGAAGGCCGAATTCAGTAAAGCGCTACAATGGCGCAATACGGCTCAAGTGACGGTTAGGAGTTGGTTATTGGCTTTACAAGTGTTAGAGCACTGCTCGGTCGAACTCGTAAGCGTTGCTATCTCAAGCTTGTTTGTCAATGTTAGTGATCAAAACTATAAGTCTTGGTTTTTAGTCTACTTATAGTGATGTCTCGGACTAGGATAGATTGTGTAATTGAGCATTAGACTTCACGACGTTCATCAAATGAAGACGAAGAAATACTAAGGCGAGCTTATAGAACTTCATCAACAAAAGGTATGTGGAGACTAAGACTCATCTATCACTTGGAAATTCTATTTCTACTCCATCTCCTATATTGAGACATAAGTCATATTACTATATGGTTTTTGATTATACACATTTGAGATTTCGAGCTGAGTTTAACTCGCTTACATATTTCTCGAAATATGTGTTCGTAAGCTTTCGTTTCAACCAAGTTCATCTTATATTATTGTCGAAAGTCAAAAGATGATCATGTGAAAAATTCCGAGTAACATCTTACATGGTTTGTGTGATACAATCATTTGGTGTAGACTTGGAATGTTTCGTTATGATTATTTCAATATCTTGAAAATTGCTTTGATGCTAATAGTGTGTGAAAACGACTATTGTCATCCTCTAAGAAAGTTTCAATGATTGAAATAGACTTTAGAACTATTGGATTATGAACATGGTATGCATTCTTGCATGTATGTGATCCATGACCGGAGCTATAGTATGCATACCCGTATGCGTACTTATAGTTGTGGAATTCCGGGTACCAAGTACACGTACCGGTACGCATACTTGCGTAAGGTATAGGTCCGGGATTTTCTGTTGGGTTTTGGAAGTGTACTTAGGTATGCGTACCCATTCGCATACTGGCGAACCCAAACTCGGACCGGCTACTTAGGTATGCGTACCCTTATGCATACTTGAGTGGTTAAAGTTCTAAAATTGGTTGGCTCATGAACTAATACATTTATATAATAAGGGATGAATTCTTTGCAAACCGTGGCTATATTGTTCATGATTGATTCGAGTGAATCAAACCGATTTTGCTTCAATTGTGTTCTTGTATACTTCTATGAGAATATAGCAATTGAACAACTCTTTAACTAGTTTCATTTGAGTCATTTGAACTAGTTATGGTTAAGATGAATAAGGTTGATATGAGAGTTCATATAGCTAACCTCGGTTAACTACTGTTGATCCAACATGGTGTACACGTTTAGGTACGGTTACATAAACCTAAATGTGGGTACATTTCATTTGTGTATAACAAGCTAAGTTCGATCTAACAGTTGAAAGATATTAGCTTGAATCTAATCAGGATTTCATCTAACGGTGAATATTGAATGCTTTGTTACCAAGGTAACTAAGATTGCAAACCCTGATTTGAAAACTATATAAAGGAGAACTCTAGCAACTGGGAAACCTAATCTCCACACCTCCTGTGTGTTACTAGTTACATAAACTAGAGTCGATTCTCCTTTAACCTTAGGTTTTTCACGAAACCTTGTAGGTTAACGACTTAAAGACTTCATTGGGATTGTGAAGCCAGACCCAATTATTTTCTCTGTAGTTGCGTGTTTTGATCTTACTTTTACTATTGTGATTGAGTACTATCTTTGATAAGATTTGCTTGAGATTTATCTCCGATAGGTAAGATTGAAAAGTAGTCACAAACATCTTCGTCTCATCGTTTGTGATTCCACAATATCTTGTTTCGTTAATCGATTGGGATTATTGTGAGGTGATTGATATTTATAGGTTGTTCTTCGGGAATATAACTCTGGTACATCAATTGGTTCCTGTTCACCTTGATTTATCAAAAGACGGAACAAAACTCATAGGTATTTCTGTGGGAGACAGATTTATCTATTCCAATAGACTTTTCTGTGTGAGACATATTTGTTTATCAAGTCTTCAACTTTGGGTCGTAGCAACTCTTAGTTGTGGATGAGATCAGCTAAGGGAATCAAGTGTGTAGTATCCTGCTGGGATCAGAGGCGTAAGGAGCACGACTATACCTTGAATCAGTGTGAGATTGATTAGGGTTCAACTACATTCCAGTCCGAAGTTCATTGGTAGTAGGCTAGTGTCTATAGCAGCTTAATACAGTATGGTGTTCAAATCTGTACTAGGTCCCGGGGGTTTTCTGCATTTGCGGTTTCCTCGTTAACAAAACTTCTGGTGTCTGTGTCATTTCTTTTCCGCATTATATTTTGTTATATAATTAAAATATCACAGGTTGTGCGTTGAATCGATCAATTGGGAAATCCAACCTTTGGTTGTTGATTGAAATTGATTGATCCTTGAACATTGGTCTTTTGTACCGTTCAAGTTATTTCTCTTATATTCAATCGGGCTCGCAAATTCCTATTTGCTGATTGCGGATTGAATTGAGAGAAAGAGATACAAAACTCTTTGATATACTTTTCTCTAGATTGAGTCTGACTGTCTAGTTGATTTTCTTGAAAGTATATTGGAGTTTGTCTATTCAGATTGCCAAACGAAATATTGGGTGTGGTTGTTAGACCCCCGCTTTTTCAACAAGCATGCCAAATGTGTGAGACAAGGGAGAACGGTTATAAAGTGTGTTTATAACCATATTAGAGTAGGTGTGGCACCAATTGGCGTGACAACACAAAAGTTGGCAGTTGAAGTTGGCGGTTATGAAAACTACTTTGACACTTGGCTGTCTAAGCCTTGTGCAAGCGGTTGCACATAAGTTTTGGCCTGATCCTAGTTAGTATAAATAGTCTTGGAATCAATAATGTTGGTGTTGTTCAATTGAGAGAAGAACCACTGATGTAGAGAGTGTTAGGCATTCACCAAAGAGGGTGAATGACCTGTTTGGTCCATATGATGGACTGTTTTGTATAATCTTCCTTAATACAATGAAATGGGTTTATTTTGTTAGTTCTTTGTGTTCATTATGTTGCTGATCTTGTGAAGTTTTCAATTGGAATTGATGCATGGCAAGCCTCTTATGCTTATGGGGGCATAAAGAGTTAGAGAGAAAGAAGATGAAGACTTTCGTTGCATAAATCCTTAAGAGTGAAGGCAGATGCATACTTTGATGCAAGTGTGCAAGGCTGAGTACTTGTGGGTGAAGTTAATTCATTGAACCACATAGTATTGCTGGTCATGTCCCATGAAAATTTTAGGAGATTAAATGGGCATGTGATAGCTGGTATCAGAGCTGTGTTTGGGGACACAGTTGCTGATTTTTCTCTCTTTTACTCAAGTTGGTGTCATTTGTTTGTCAAATTCGTTGGTGAATTGTTTGGGTTTCGCTAGTATGAAGACTAGAAGAAGTTGGTCTTGTGTGGAAAGATCAATTGGAATGAACTTTGAAGCTTGGAGTAGCAACAAACCATGAAAGTCTATGACAAAGGTGTCAAAATTCCATCCCAAAGTATTAGACGAACATGCAAGAATCATTGAAAACCGGGTTTTCAAGTGATGGCATGACAAAACTAAGGAGTATGATGACTTCTATGGTGAAGGTCAGAAGTTTAAGTCCATGTTTCTCACAAGTATACGAAGATTATGCATTATGAATGCGTATATTCGTAGTGTTATCAGTAGCGAGTATATTACAAGTGGTAATGGGAATTTTGCGAAAATTCATGAATGCAAAGAAGTTGATGGCCTTTGCAGTGGCAAAGTAGATGAAGAACCTGTCTATGCGATAGATTGAAGGTGTTTTCATTGTAGCCAGTTGATGGAAGATTAATATTATCTCTCTCGAATACATGTACCTTGGTGGTAATGCAAAGTCTGGTTGTGAACCAGCAATTTTGTGGCAATGTGATGCCATAAAAGACTAATTGGATGGCCAATTCTTATCTAGCATAAAGCTTATAGAAAGGCTGAAGAAATAAGCACAAGTTAGGGAAATACCGATACACCACGGTCTTGCGTTTGTAAAGAGTTCTTCGTTGATGCTAGATGCGCACAAGGAGTGTGCTTGCACCTGGTTTATGAGTGAGATCAGTATGCTCGGACAAGGGTGTCCAAAGACCCGCATTTGATCATAACCACAAGCGGATGTTCTTGTCGACTGCAAATCAACAATTGTTGCTACTAAAGTTGATTCTGGAGAAGGGGAAAGACAAGAGTTGCCAGTTGTGCATGGGCAGTAAAAATGAGTTCCAAGTTTGAAGAAGAATGCGACATTCTTGCTTCAAGGAACGTAGGCAGTGGGTGCCTCATTTGCAAGGATTATGGCCTAGTTGATGTTGTCTAAGAGAATTTTTCCGTGAAAGTCATTGAGGAATATGACTTGTTGAGCTCTATGGTAATGCTCAGAATCACCAAGTTAAGTCCGTTCCAGTTGTGCAAAGGTGCACAAGTTTGTGTCAAGAATTTGGGCGTTAACTGGCATGGAAGATATGCGACATTAACATGCGCCAAATGAGATTTGGGGATGGCCAGGATGCATGAGGTGCCTGGAAATGCAAGTTAAGCCGAATTGTAGATGTGTGGAGAATAAAGGACAAAGTAGTGGTGATGCATGAGAATGGCATGAGGTCATTTTTGGAGAAATCTTCATGAAAGCTAAAGCAACATGATAGCATTAGTTTGAAGGAGTATTCAACTAAGTGTCAATTATATTATGCTTCGTTCTGGGAGTTGCATAAGAACGTTGATAAGTAGAAGAGTGCATGTGGCAAAGTGAATTGCTACATTGGGGATAGTAGGTGCTGTCTCGCTTCCTTTTTTGTTTCTTAGAAGCGAAGATGAAGTCAATATTGCAAGGCTTGTTAGGTCTTACAAGATGCAATCAGTTGGCGCGAGTATTTGCTCAAGTTTGAGTATGCTTTCAGTTTAGGGTCGAGTGGACCTTGGTGTTGGGAATTGTCTCTCTATGTAAGGTAGTAGTGAATGAGGGTATTTGAGACGAGAGTTCTTGTCTCTTTCGTTCAAAGTAAAGCTAGTTCACGTGGAAGATGCTACATAGCATATTAATCAAAAAATATGCAATAAAAGGTCTTAAAAGTGAAAGAAGCAAATAGAGGAGTTGGTGGCATAGTCGAGTTGTTGTTGAGAGTTATGTGGAAGTGCGACGATATTTGGCAGCGATAGCATGGAGTAACGCAGCGATAATGAAGATGTAAGTCCATCAAGTATATGAGTTCAGAGCAACTCATAGTTTGGAAGAACATGATGTTGTTTTTCCGCCACATTAAAGCGTAGCAGTTTGAAAAAGCAAGTGATGCTTAAATTGCTGGTTTCAAAGGCGCGTGAAGAGGATACCTTGTCCAAAGTGACGGTGGGATGTCCCGGGTAATCCTAAGTCATGACTATACCAAAGTCATGCATTTCAATCAAGGTGTTGCGACAATGCAAGCAAAGAACAGCGAGGTGCTGGTTCTTTGGCATACAAATGATGCAAGTCCAAGAAGGTGAAGTTTGCAATATGATTTGGAGGACAAATCTAGTGAAAGTACTGATGTTGGCAGAGTGCATCAAAGGCTATAGGTTGTGGCGCATACCAAGAGTGGTATGAAATCATACAATGCATACCTTAAGGCATGGCATGATTTGGCGTAGGCGCATATGATTGAAGAATGAGGCCAAGTCTTGTATAAGCCCTGTTATGTTGTGTGGTGAAACTAAAGTCGGAAAGTGAAGGCAAAATACTATGGCAATGATCATTGTGATCAGTTGGGGAGAATCATTACTTGTGTACACTTAGGCACAAATGATTCAAGTGAAATTCAAGCATAATTCAGGGAGTTGGCAAGAGGAATTTCCAGTTTGCATTTGTGTGTTGATATGCGATTGTAGGGGGAGTTGAAGCATAAGCCAATGTGACAACAACAATACAAGTCAGTAGGATCAATGGCAAGGCAGTAATCTAAGTGATGGCATTTGGTACTAGGTATAAAAGTTTTGGCAAGGAAAAAGGCCAAACAAGTTTGCTGATTTCTGAGATAGGCTCAGAAGCGTACAAGGCCAGAGAACAAGTATAGCGAGTATACTTTGTTGCGTTAAACGAGGGCGTTGAACGGATTAGGTGGGGGAGGTCTATGACGTGCCAGGCAAGTGGCGCACAATGATTGTGCGTTACAGTGTTGTAGGCCATGACAGTGTGCAGCCAGGATGGCGTGACACTGCGTAGACTGTCAAGTGCTAAGAATGGCATAACCCTGCAGCGCCAGTGAAGCGCAAAGGTGGCGCTACACTGAAAAAGACATTGGCTAAGTAATGAAGCTTATTGTCCGACACAATGAGGCTTCATTGAGGGATTGGAAAGACATGGCCAAAGTTGTCAGATGCAACGTGCGATGTTGGCATTAAGGCATATCCATGGAATTGAGTTGGCCCAAACTCAAGGATGATGCAAGAAGGTAAAATAGACCAATAGTTGGTATATGGCATTAGTTCAAGGATGGCCGAATCTTGAACAGTGCAAACAATCTAGCAATGCAAGAGTGGCACTAACAATATTGGCTAAGTAAAGCATACGACGCATGAGCAACCATAATGAGCTTAAGGAGTTGGCCTTGATGATTGAAGCACAAGGATTGTCCGTGCATTAACTTGGAGCAAGAAGTTTGCAGGGCAAAGATGGTTGAACATTGGATGAAGGCCGAATTCAGTAAAGCGCTACAGTGGCGCAATACGACTCAAGTGACGGTTAGGAGTTGGTTATTAGCTTTACAAGCATGCCAAATGTGTGAGACAAGGGGGAACGGTTATAAAGTGTGTTTATAACCATATTAGAATGTTCATAACCACCAAGAACAGGTGTGGCACCAATTGGCATGACAACACAAAAGGTAGCAGTTGAAGTGGGCGGTTATAGAAACTACTTGGATACTTGGTTGTCTAAGGCTTGGGCAAGCGGTTGCACAGAAGTTTTGGCCTGATCCTAGTTAGTATAAATAGTCTAGGAATCAATAATGTTGATGTTGTTCAATTGAGAGAAGAACCACTGATGTAGAGAGTGTTAGGTCCATGTGATGGACTAGTTTGTATAATCTTCCTTAATGCAATGAAATGGGTTTATTTTGTTAGTTCTTTGTGTTCATTATGTTGCTGATCTTGTGAAGTTTTCAATTGGAATTGATGCATGGCAAACCTCTTATGCTTATGGGGGCATAAAGAGTTAGAGAGAAAGAAGATGAAGACTTTCGTTGCATAAATCCTTAAGAGTGAAGGCATTGATGCAAGTGTGCAAGGCTGAGTACTTGTGGGTGAAGTTGATTCACTGAACCACATAGTATTTTCGGTCATGTCCCATGAAAATTTTAGGAGATTAAATAGGCGTGTGATAACATCCGCAATGAGTTGCAGCATTGCTGGTCCATCACTTTGTCGCTCATATCATTTAATTTAAAGATGATTGCGGCATACTGGCCTCTCATATCATCTGGCTCGGCAGTTCGACGTAAGAGATGATTATGGCCAAACTTGATGAGGCAAGTTGCATCCCATTCCTTGGATGCTCATACTTCCTATCAAGGCGTTTGACTTAGGCATGTACCAATGGCGCATTGGGCATAGCCTCGAAAGTAAGCTACATTGATATGCAAGTTAGCGGAGCTTGCATAAGCCTAAGGAACGTACGAAATGAGCCTGATTGATGCACCCTTGGCACGAGCAAGACAAGTGCATGCTTCCAGCAATGCCTAAGCTTAGTGAAGATGGGGTATTAGACCTGTAATGGCCTATGCGTAAGTTCAAGGCATGTCTTATGCCAGGACAAGACTCGGAATCAAGTGATGCATGCAAGGTGCATCGGCCATAGCCTTCAAGACTTTAAACCCTTTGTAGAACAAGGGTAAATTGGAATGCTGTGGAAGCCAAGTTAGTTGCATTATGCTCCACGAGCATGCTTGGAAAGGGCATTTTCCTAGTTTTAAGGTCCGGTTAGTAGCATCGTCATGGCACATCGGGGAAATTATGGCATGCGTGCCCAGGTAACTTTCCGGCCCATCACAATTTTCTTTGTTAATATTCATTTAAAAATCATAAATTCATTGCTTGATTGGTTAGTCGATTAGGAATATTGGTTACAGTATTTTCCACCTCTCTGCCTGTGGGTTTGACCGTACTTGTCGTTGTCTACATTGTAGACCTCGTGCGATTGCGGTTATTATATATAGGTTTTAAATCCTATCAATTTTTGTATCCATTTTCGGGGACCAATTTTGGAATATTGTAATTGGTATTTGTAATTTGTTAATCGTAGTTTACGTTTTTTATTTTTTTTTTATGTTTGTTTTTGTATAATATATTTTTTATTTTAAGATTTTTAGTACTTTTTCACTCGTTTTTCGTTTTAGAATTTTGTTTCAAGTACTTTTTTGAGGATGATTACTCATGCTCAAGTGACGTCATCTGAGATGACGATTGGGGAATATATGTACGGGCCATGGTACAAGGAAGTTTTGGCTTATAATTGTCTCATGTATGGAAGCTCAAATCCTCATCACTTCGAGATGGGTGGTTATTCATATGAGTATCAACCCCAGTACCATGAGTATGATGATGTACTTGACACTGGTAGTAATTTTAGGAATGATGATACCGGTAAACAAAAAGACGAGAGTAGTGATTCTTTGAATCTAGTGTATCTTATCCAACGCATAATCATATTACTGATTGTTTCCCTATTCAAAAAGACGAGAGTGCGTTAGAGACACCATTTATTTAGATAATGATGATTTAGAAGAATTTGTATGCACAGAAGACACTATTGTTAAGTTTAATGAGATACCTTCTAGTAATTTGAATGGTGAGGTTCTTATAAGTCACTTAGTTGTAGATAATAATGGGTATATTATTCATGATATTATTGCTCCATTGAGCTTTTGTTTTGCTGATTCATCTTGTGATTTCTTGATTGCTGATATGAATGTTAAACAGATTGATACAGGTCAGCTAAGTTTTGATGATTTTGAACCAATCTCAACTTGTTTAGCCCATTTTGCAGACTCCTATGACCCCATGCTTATTTTTACATTGTCAATGCGTTGCAGTCTCCAAGACTAATAAAGGCAACTTAGCAACATAAGTTATTTCCTCGGACTTAGAACCAGATTTAGGGTGTACAACAATTGTTGAATTCTCTTCACAATCTTTACTTATTATCCGTGAATCTTATTATGGGGAAGGTTCAAATTATGTTCCGAATAAGATTGAATTCAGTTTTAGCTCTCTAGATAGTAATCATTATTTCTGTAGGATCATCTTTTCAGCTAAACTGATATGTTGGGTTGATTCCCAACTTTTCAGACTTTATATATATGCTTGGCCGCTTACTTTGGTGTATTATAACATTGTTTGAGATCTTTGCGCGTTTAAGCAGGGAAACAAATACCTTTCGCTTCGTGGGAGTCAACCCATCAGATTTGTTCCCTTTACTCTGTGTTTTACTTTTGTTTGTTTACTTTTTGCATATCATTTTTGAAATTTCCCATCTTAATTTCTACGTTGGATGATTCAATTATATCGAGGACAATGTAATGTTAAAGTGTGGGGGAGTGGTTAAGCATTCATATTTTTGTAGGTATTCACTTTCGTTACGAATTTTCAAATTTGTTGCTTCAAAAAAAAATTTTTTGCATGATATTTATCCGTCGTGGAGCGGATATCTCTTTCGGTGTTACTCCATATCTAGCTACTGAGTGAATATTTATCCAGTTGTGAAGCGAATATCTCTCTCTTAGTGTTATATCCAGTTGTTGAGCGGATATCTCTTATCTATCCGTTGTGGAGCGGAAATCTTTCCGTTTTTGATTATTTTGATTTTTGTTTTGCTCGGGGACTAGCAAAATGTAAGTGTGAGGGTATTTGATAAGCACGTAAGTGAGACATTTTTACACCCATAATTACACTAGTTAGGACTCTTTGTTGAGCTAATAACATTTTTAAGCCACTTGTAGAATTGCAAGGAATCCGATCACTAGGAAGATAAACGGCGAAATGAGAAGCTAATTGGCGTTTGCAACAAAAATGACTAAATGTGGATGGCCTGGTATTTCTATATATCAGCACCACTCAAGTTGTTCTCCGCACCAAAATACAGAGCTCAGCGGATGTTATGGGATGTTAGGTGAAGGTCACCTGGGGTTAATAAACAAAATGGATGATATGACACCATTTTCCACACGTTTTGTTCCTTATCAAGCAGGTGGAGTTCTCATCTACAGAGAACATTTTCAGTAGCAATTTTGTGAGAAAGAACGAGATAAGAAAATGAGTACATAGATGGTTTAAGTTTGATGGAGAAGATATGAGGTTAATGGCTGTCGTTTCCTGCTGTATCTTGCTCGATGAAAGCAGTGGTGGTGTCTCTAATTGTTTGAAACAAAGTAGAAAGGTGACGAGGTGTCGAACTCGCAAAATTTCGAGTCGCAACTGTTTTCGCAATAGTTTTGAGCTGTTGAGATGCCAAACTTTCGCAACAGCTCAGTAGCAGTTGCGAATTTTTTACTATTTGTTGCGAATTCTTGACTAAGCCAACGAAGACTGGCCCCAAAAAGTTGCGGTAAAAATATAGCAACACCACTCAGCTGTTGCTAAATTTTGCCAAAAAAAAAAAGTATGTCTTCATTGACCTAGTCAAAATCAATCCCCCCATTTTTCCTGCAATACAGCTAGTTCTTACCTCAACTACCCAGATTCAACAATTCTTGTGATTCAATCTAATAACTCATATTCAACATACAATCATGATAAAATTTAACTACAATATTTCATTATTGACATATAAAACAAGAAAAATATCCAGAGTAGCTTTGCTTTGCAATCTATCAAGACATCTGACAACAAAAGCATTTCGATTAAACACAAATACAAACAAGTGTTATGCCACTTTTAAATTTCTGTGTTATGAAATGATAACATGGTAGTGGAGTCCAATTACGATTTCTATGTTATAAAATATGCACATATTGAGATCAATAACTTATTAATTTTGCTCCATCACTTGGTTAAATTCCTTGAATCTCCTTCACATCACATACTTTATCTTTGACATAGTTAAATTCCAATAAACCATAGTAGCATATACATTATCTCTCTGATGAGGAGATAACCTCCTAAAAGATTATGTGTATGCTCCAAAGATTTGCTGGAACGGGAAGAAATCGGTCGAATACTGTATATGATAAGGTAGGTCCTATGTTATCACACCTCAAAAAATGGAAGTTGTTTCTCTGCAATCCAATTTCAACTATCACAAGTAAATGACAATGTAATAAAAATTAAGTCGAAAAGAAGAAGAAAACTAAACTTAGTACTATGAGACTTATAAATGTAGTTAAATTGCAGCTCTCTTTGGATTCTTCATGTTACATAGTGAACTGGTTGGTCGGCTGTAGTTCAATAGCTAACTAATGTAGCTGTCCTGCACAGTTCTGAACCAGCAAAAAATATTGTAGATGACCATGAAAGATAGTTTACTCAAGAAACTAACCTCTACATGGATGGAGCTTATCCATCGGTTTGTAGGGACATGCCTGTCATTTGTAAGTCTCCAGTTGCCTGTGCAAAAAGTAACATCAGAGGAGAAGATACATGGTTTTCGGATAATAACCACATAAGCTAAAAAGACATCATTCTAATACAAACTCAGAAGAAATCTGAGATAAGGATCACACTCCGAAACAAGAAAGATAATCAACTATATGTATCACGCACCAATAGTAAGACTTCAAATGCAAATACTATTCTTTCTACATATATATTGTATGTTTTACATTTTACTGAAGTTAGAGTGACTCTGTAGCAACTTTATGATTATACAGTTTTTACAACTTCTTTCCAAATATATCCAAAAGATATAAGGAACACAGCCTTCGAGCATTGTGGTCATTTAATTTCACTATGTTAACAAAATTGCATCTTTGCAGCCTGGGCGAGACAGTGAAAATAGCAATGAATATGAACCACCAAGTATATGCTAAACAAATTCAGATTCATCCAATTTAATATACACTATGCTACAATAACATACGTTAAGAGATGTGGTTAGACATATATGTATATGTAGTTGGGCATTACCTTGTATTTCAAGTCGCCCTGCACCAGACTCACATAGGACTTTAAACATCTACGTCAGCAGTATTTTCGAGCCTATAAAAAGTTAGAGAATAGAATTAAACACCTAACCATCATCTAAGACTCACAGAAACATATATTCACCACTAGTAGACATGCTACTGCTGATCCTGAAAAAAGTATTTTCAGAACTATCATAAAAGATAAAACTCTGTATGTGTATATCTATGTAAGCCTAAAGTAAGTTATAGGACCTCCCTTATGCCAATCTTAGTTCAATTAGGAACTCAAAAACATCACAAGATTAAGCGCAATCTATAGAAATCTCCATATCTTGATTTGTTTTGAATATTGAATCTAAGTAGCTTTTTCAGGTGATCAAGTAATCCATAAATGACGACCTTACTTGAACAGGATTCATAGGCCTGTGCTTTTTTTCTTGCTCGAGATGTATAATATTCTAAACATGAGTCATACAGCAAATTAAAGAGAACTCATATTGTATTTTGTCAATATCAACCACCCTGCATAAGTTTGATGTTACTTGAATAATGACTATTAGTGGCTACTCTCCTTGGTTTTTGTTTTATTGTTTGGATGTAAGTCTTTAATTATTATTGTTTACAGTTAGACAACTTAGACATTTAGTCTTTGGACAAGATAGGTAGATACTACATTTTGACACAATAGGCCTTAAATTGGTGACAATACTTTCTATAATGATTCATACTTTTTGGAAAGGTAGTCCAAATCCTCATACAGACCTTCTCCTGAGGTTGCACACCACATGCACTACAAACAACTATGAATCTTAAATCTTATGAAAACAAAAATAAGCACCATTATGAGAAGTTTAACCACAAAATAAGTATATTACTTACATGAAGATCTGAATTAGGTGAAGAAGAAATGCATATTTCTTCATAGGGTTTCAACTTCTAGAAGAGAGGCAAGGGTGACAGTAGAGTTTGAAAATCCAGTCAATTTCTTAGCTCATAACAACTTGTGCTTGCTTTGCGTTTAGGAGAGTTAAGAATAAAAAACAGGATATGATTAAGTCAGAATTGGATACTCAAAGGAAGAAGCTTGAAAAATCAAAGGTGAACAAAATCAATACGTGTACAAAACAGGAGAACAAAGAAAAATCTAAGCTGAAACCTTTAAACAACATCTTTGATTCTCTTTGCATGTTTCCATGTATAAACGAAAACGAATAAGAAATCAGAAGAAAGGTGAATTAAACCTTTAGACAACATCTTTTGGCCTAACTTTCAACCCGAGGCTAATAATTCGTCCTCAAATTATATATACAATGCATCAACAGCAAAATCTAGAATCAGAGAAGCATGTTATGTATGATGCACAATCTCACATAGCTAATCCACTTCCCGCTACACTTGCCTTCTCAATAAAGAAGAGAAGAAGGTGATTATCTAACAACCAACTGTGCATCTCCAAAATGAATTTTGGAGCGAGAATTTTGGAGCGTTCTCCTCCAACATCTAGCCATTACTGAGCAAAAATTGTAATGCTGCAAGGGACTATAAAACAAACAACAGTAATACACACGAATTATGGTTCTTTTATTATCATTGAATTATCTGTGAAAATGTGAAGTAGCCAAGGAGCATCTGGCATATGAGTCAAGTAAAATATACCTTAGCCAGAGGAGTGCCCAGTGTTATAGGCGTATAGCAATCAAAAACCTTAGAACATTCATTAGCGACTAGTATAGCATCCGGTTCTGTTTTATTACCAATCCTTCTCGGGTATTCCTCCTTGCAAACACATTAAGGAAGTTCTAAATTAATGAGCTTTCAATCCAAAGGCAACGATACCATAAAGTTTACTCTAAATAACAATCCATAGCAAGGAGTTTTAGGCATTTAAGAAATCTACCTGAATGACATCCAATTTCTACAGCACGGCATCATAACGTATATCAACCCTTACCGAGTTTCATGCTAACAGGAAATATAAGATGGAGACTATATACACACCTCATGGCTCCATGAATCATCAGGATTCTTAAAATACCTCATCATGGTGCTAGACAGTGCACACCCAACATACCCTATATCTTTTGAAGGTTCATGAAGGAACATAATCTGTCATGTGCACACATTTATTTCAGGCACCTTTATGGCAAGATGATACCAAATATAAAGAAAAACAGAAGGAAAGAAGTTTTAGCAAGTGGGTAAATGAAACCAAAAAAAAAAATGGGTGGGAGAATTCAAATGATCGACAATAGTCAACCTTAACATTAAAATTTATATGATGGTTGGATGGTGCGGTTCTGTTAAAGTAATTAATTAGTGGGTCAACAAGATTGGATTCTCCAAAGCGTACCTCTAAGGGAACCATCCCTGCCGAGATCAAGTGTTTCTTTAAGTTCCCCTCCAGGCCAGCTGTAGACATATATTTTCCTTTCATACAGACCATCAGATACGAGTTGAGGTTTGAAGCCCTTTATGAATGCCCATGGAACCACCAGAGATGTACTGATCATGGTGTTATGTCGTGGTTGATACCAGTAGTCATAACCAAAAAGTGGAATGTGTCCTGGTTTTTCCCACCTGAGCAGAATCGGAAAAACATAAGTGAAGCTAAGTGTGGAAGTCCAGTAGTCGAAAAACTAACTGAAATAAAAGATGAAAAGATGCAGATATATGATTGAAATGAAAAGCTACAACTAATACTTATAGGGTTAAGATGCAGATATAAATACTTACAGAATCCCATATGACTAACTGATAAATATAGATTGTAGATGAAACATGATGCAGGATATATAACAAATGGATTAACTAAACTAGACTACACTACCATGAGATTAAAACAGCTTAACCATTCCTAAACCTAGAGAGAGTAACTATTAATTAAGCATGAAATACACTACTGATTCTACAAAGTAAGGGATTCTAAAATGCAAAAGAAAAAGAAAAGAGAAGCATGCCTACTTGAAATCTAATCAAAATGTAAAATCAAAGACTACCAACTACAGCATGAAGACTATTTGAATTATGGTGACAAGAACTGACGCAAATTAATATTTACAGATTCAAATTATTGAACTCTAATTAACATAAATACACTAATAAAAACTCTAAAAGTTATCAACACTAACAGTAACAACAAAATATGAAATGCAAAAAAAATATTAAAGGAACAATCAGTAACACTAACAGAACGAGCCTACATATTACTAATTTTGACTTTATGAAATGAAAACCAACAGGACAAAGACAACTAAACCGATATACACAGTAAAATTCCTAAATGAAATGCAAAGTTCTAAATCTACAGGAGAAAAACCTAAATGAAGTATAAGATTCAAAAGATATAGGATACAGATTCAGAATCAGGGTTCTGTTCTAAGGGCTCTGTTCTGCACTAACTGGGAGGAATATCATAAAGAAAAAACATCAACAAACATAAAAACGAAACCCTAACTATCAATCTACCAAATTACACAAACAAATTAAACACATCATTCACCAATTTAAACAAAATACTGAAAACCCTAACTATCAATCTACAAAAAAACACAAAAAATACATCACTAATCGATTTAAACAGAAAGACACAAACCCTAACTATTAATCTATCAAACCCTAACAGAAAAAGCATTATCAATCGATTTAAACCCTAAATACCAAACCCTGATCATCATTCATACCTAGCTTCCTCTGGCTTCAATGGCGGGAGAGATTCAATGGCGGTAGAGATTCGACTGTCTGAGAGAGTGTGAGTGAGAGAGCGAGAGTACGAGTTGTTGAAATGAACGAAGAGGATATTTTCTTAGGATAAGAGGATTGTGCACATGCGAAATTCGCATGCTTGGAAGAAAAGTGTTTGCATGTGTTTTTGGTCACACGGGTAACTGGCATGCGTGAAGAAAAATCAGTTGTGAATCGCAACTGAGACACAACAGTTGCGAAATTAGCAACAACAGCTGGCTATTGCGACTTTTTAGCAACAAAAATTCGCAACAGCTACATTTCAGTTCCGAATCTGAGTTGCTATATCCTGAATTTGGTGTAGTGGGTAGCTGGCAGAGACGGGGTTTTGCCCGATTTGGGTTTTGACTGAATGGTGGCTTGATCCTGCATTCGATATTGATTGTATATGGGTTTTATCTTGCAGCGCAAATTGGGTTTAATATGAAGTTATTGAGACCATGAAGAATAATCAATGGGTCTGTTAGCTTGAGATTATGGTGAATAGTACTGTGATGCTTTTGGTCTAGTAATAGTCTAGTGTTTTGTGGTTAAATGATTTAGTTCATGGGTTTTATTTGGTGACTGGATAAATTAGGAAATGGTGGTGATTGCGCTAGTTGTGTATACATGGAAGAAAACGGAATCAAGCTCCATAAACTGTTGGCAATGTTATTGTTCTACCGGCTGTTCTATCGGCTGAATTAGTGATCAGAGAAATTTATGAATCTAACTGCAAAATGGAGATGTATGTAGGCTGGATGCATGTGGGGTTAACTTCTTGAGCTGTGCAGTCGATAAAGAAATTGACGCAATGAAGCTGGTCTTGTGGTCAGCTGGAAAGGAACTAAAATTTGGATGGACAAAAGAATGGATTGGCAGCAAACAAAGTTTATTCATTGTTGCAACAACGAAGTGATGGTCCGTGAGTTAGCTGAGGTTATTCTGATATTGAGGTTCGAGTTTGATGTGAACTGTTGTGGTCTACAGAGAAGACTCCTGGACTAACTGAATATGGAAAGTGGTAACGTGGCCTGAGTTTGGGAAATCAGTGCGATATTGGATTGGGCCTATTAGGAAGTTTCTTGTGTTTGGTCCCACTCAGAGCCTTGACAACATATATATACTTCTTTTCTAGACAAACTGTAGGATCCCTCTTCCGAGTCTTCTTTGGCTGTTGGTGACGGACAGTGAGAAGGAAAGGAGGCAAGGAAGCTGTGTTGGCCGTAAAATTCATTTGGAGTAGAAAAAAAGAGAAGGCGACAGTTTAATCTTCGTTTTTCTCTTGTTATTATTTTTGATGGGTTTTAAAAAACCCATAGTTATGTCTTGCTAGATTTTTGTAACTAGGGTTTTATGGTTGAAACCACATGCAACTTTAGGTTAATTAAGTTGATTTATATAACAAAAGACTATTATGATTTAAATAGATTACTTCCATGATTTTATTTATTGAAACGATAAAATTAGTTGTCGCTTCAGCAGTTCTGTACGATACAATAACTTTTGTGCAAAATTGATAGGTTCATAAATATATTTGTCTCATTATCTGATATTTCATGCATGAGTTAATTCCTTTGATGGGGTATGCTTAGAATAGCCAGGTATTATTTGTGAGCTCATATTTAGTTTCATATTATTTTCTCGCTAATGCAATTAATTTGATCGTGTATGCTTGGGGTTAAGCCTTTTGATGTGCCATGCTTAAGGTATACTAGTGATATTTGCGACTATAATACTTACATTAGGTGATGTCGATAAAACGAACAATAAATAAATATTCATGAATTATGTTTCATTTCAGCAATTGAATAGAAATAATGGTGGATACTATAAACCCTGATTACCGACTTTTTCATTGAATTTATTTTTATTAGTTTAGCTTATTTTCTTTGTTTTTATTCTTTAAAAAAAAATCAGAAATTCATAGCTTGATTGGTTAGTCGACTAGGAATATTGGTTACAATATTTTCCACCGCTCCATGTGGGTTTGACCTGTATTTGTCGTTGCCTACATTATAAGCGCTGTGCGATTGCGGTTATTATACATAAGTTTTAAATCCTATCAGGTTATCGATTCTAACCTAATCAAAATAAGAGGGACTTTGATATTTATAAACTAAAAATTTAACCTATTAAGGAATCATTACCCATCACCAAAATATGAAGATTAATTAACAAATCCAATTTTTCTTCTCATCTCTCTTTATCTCGTTACAAATAACCTAAAATCCTCCCAGTTGATTGCATACTTCGTTACATCTCCTCAAGCCAATAATTACTACGGTCGTTAATACGTGAATCACTAAAAGATTCAGCTTAGAAAAAAAATAATACTAATATCAATAAGACGGGTTATTCTTAGGCAATACGATACATAATCGTGACATACTCAACCTAGGTCATGCATTACTTGTGACTTCCTCGAAAACTCAAGACATATTTAATTCAAGACATTAAACATGCAAAACAACTCCTCATCAATCCTTACGCAAAGCATAATTCATCCAAAAACAGTAAAAGATAATTGAAATATTAGAGAGAGTAAAATGTAAAACTTACTTCATTAATCTAGTTATCCTACCTAGGACTCCGAAATCGTCCCCGAGCAACAAGAAATTAGCTATTCATTCATTGGTTAACAAAACAAACTTATACAACCCTTTTTCTCATAAATTATTTAAACGGGTATAGTGAAGTAAGAATCCCTTCCCACGGAGAGAACAAAGAATTGTTGTTTGTTATATTTCGGTACCTATATTTATTTATTTTTTGAGTTTTAACCCAAGTTTCATCAATGAAAATAAAAATAAAATAAATAAAGGTCGTTATCAAAAAGATAAAATATTGGTTAGGAGGTTTATTCTTCCATCACCAAATATGTTCACCAATGAATTATAATTACATCCGTTCTCTCCCACCAATGATTTTAGAGTATCTGATATCAAATTTCCTCTGGGCGGTTCCCTATCTTATACTCCCTCCGTCCCAAATTAGATGAGCTAGTTGTAGTTTGCACAATTTTTAAGGCAAAGAGGAAAGTGGAGTATGTTTAAGTATTTTTTACAATTATGCCCTTATATATAATAACTAGTAAAACTTAGAAATAATTTATCTCTTAAACTATACTACGTTTTTTTTGTGAACTTTATACCGTTGAAAAACATTTTAAAACACATACATAACGAATATAACACATGGCTATCAAATTATACATATTTCTTTTAGTAACAATAATCAATTAAAAGGGTAATTTTAGAAATATCCCCTTGATTAGAGAGATAACTCATCTATTTATGGGACAAAATTTAAAACCAACTAGCGCATCTAATTTAGGACCGAGGGAGTATTTCAGTGTCTAAGCATCATTACGCAAGAGCCATGCTAGAGAGTGTTTTACCAAACACAAACCTGTTTCGATTGCCAATTCATGCCCATGCATCTCATGGGCCGGTATAGGGCACGGGCTGAGGTACTACCATACTAGTGCAATTCTAGTGTGGAAGAGTTTCCCACTGAAATTGTCTCCAGTACTGCAAATAATTCTCCCCGCTCCTCCTCTCTTCCCCTTCATAGAAAGAACTGCAACTACTTCGATTTTCAGTTTCAGTACACTATTGAACTCTCTCAGTCCTCTTCCCAAACAGAAAAAACCCTAAAAATGTGTTTAAAATTCTAGATCTTTAGCACATGATCGATCATGGCGAATTACTTAGCTCAATTTCAAACAATCAAGAGTGTTTCTGATCACTTGATTATTTCAGGTGATTCCTCATCCCCCATTTCCTTATTTTCGTTCAATTTTTTTGATTATGTATGTAATTTTCTAGCATCACAGTAGTATCTTCCGATCTTGACTCCATTATGAATTACTTGATGTTAAGGTCAAACCTAATTTTAGATTGTGAACGAAAAGCTCATATTTTAATTGTAGAGACTTCAAATGTTACGCTTCTATTAATTAGGCAGTTAGATTCTTAATAGTGATAAAAAAAAAAAATGAAATTATGTACTCCGATGAGTGTTTGTGGATTCAAATTATGTAATTATAACTCTGTTTTGGTTAATGGACTACTGTACAGTTGAAGATGTGAGCGATTTGTGGAATGTGGTTAAAAAGGAATTTGAAGAGCGTTTGCCCTTTAAAAGAGCTTGTTTAAACAACAAGGCTCGTAACCCCGTGTATGTGGAGAAACTACCTGCTGAGTTCATTTTAACAACTGATGCAAGACTCCGAAGCCGATTTCCTCAAGAGCAGTCAATATTTTGGTTTCGGGAGCCATATGCAACTGTGGTTCTAGTTAGTTGTGAGGTATGTTCTAACCACTTTGTTTTAGTTCTTGTAGTATTTGCTCAGGTTTTTATCAATTATATATAGCCATTAAAATATTAATGATTTAGTGAAGGAAATCTTCATGCCAAATGTTTACCCAATAGTGAAATCCTAATTTTTTATCGTCTGACTTTCTTGCCATATACATGCAATGTAACACATGCTCACTTGGATTACTGAATGTGTGCATCTTTATGCTTGAGCTACCAAACGTATATGTATGGAACTTCACATACATTTAAAGTTTGTTAGTGTTCCTTCTTCTATCAATGCATTAAAGTAGGTTATTTCTGTCTTGGCAGGATTTTGATGAATTCAAGAACATTCTAAAACCGCGTCTAAAGTTGATTGTGCAAAATGATGAAAGGGAGTGGTTTATTGTATTTGTGTCGAAAGCTCACCCCAGCAATGACTCGGCTACTAAGTTGGCAAAAAAGATATATTCGAAGCTTGAGGTGGATTTTAGCTCGAAAAAGAGAGAAAGGTAAATAACAAAATTTTAGCTTTTTGACACGTCTGTGTTTTGAATAGCTGGTTTTGTTCTGACACCAGATTCCAGTATAGTATTCATGCCAGTAAGATTTTCCTTAAAATGCGTTCTTCTAATTATCTTAATCATTCTAAGTCATCCATTTACTGAAACTTTTAGTTCTTTGTGGTCATCTGATCCTAAATTACTCAGGTGCTGCAAACTAGATTTGCATGGGCCAGAACCAAATTTTTGGGAGGATTTGGACTCCAAGATCATGGAGTCTATAAGAAATACACTGGATAGACGTGTTCAGTTCTATGAAGAGGAAATTCGCAGGCAAAGTGAACAGCGCTTCATGCCAAGTTGGAATTTTTGTAACTTCTTCATTTTGAAGGTTTTTATATTGTCTCCTAGCTTACTATTCTTGTCTCTATGCTGCTAAAGACACTTTAAACTAGGGGGTGTTTCAATTCAGGACACACAACTGAATCCTATAGAAGTGCAAGATATTTTCTCTTAACTTGAATGTTCCGGCGGAGGAGGGAGGAGGGGAGTGTTGGGTTTTAAGCATGGATTTGGGACCGTTGGTGTTGTGAATTTCAGGAGCTATACCCTATCCTGTTATCCCTCTCCAAAAAGAGTTGCTTGTCACATTTGCTTGCCACTGACTCTAGCTTTTACTTAATTGCTTTGCAGGAAAGCGTGGCTTTTATGTTTCAGATGGCTCATTTGCATGAGGATTCGTTACGCGAGTACGATGAATTGGAACTTTGCTATTTGGAAACAGGTCCGCACTTCCTAGAAATATTGCATTCATTGAATAAACGTTGATTTGTGTACATTGGTTATATTATGCATTCTTTTTATATACATCCAGACTTCACTATCGCTGCATTATCATATACAGGATCATGAACATCGAGTTTGACTTTTTCTTTTTTTTTAAAATAATGGTAATTATGCATTGAGCACACTACCTGGATAACAGATACAGATACAACGGATCGATGTATATATTAATATATCTATCTTCAATGCTCTGTAGAGTGATATATTCCTCATAATGCAGTTAATACCTCAGCCTTGAGAAAGAGGGATTTTGGAGGAATGGACCAAGGAGATGATCAGGCAGCACTCCTAAAACCCGAATATAAGCCACTATCGCAGATCGTCCAAGATGATTCATTTAGAGAATTTGAATTTCGGCAGTATCTGTTTGCCTGTCAATCTATGGTGTGTAAATGATCCTTATAACTCCGATTTATCTTATGCCGAAAAGAAACTAACCAACTAAAGTTAGGACGTCGTGTCTGACCATAATGTAACCGCTTCCTGTTGTACTGGTCATCTCTCAGTTACCAAGTTCTTACTTGGATCATACCGCAGTTTCTAGTTTGCTAGAGTACTGTCGTAATTCATAATTTCTGTTTGAAAGTTTTCTATCTTTTCTTAAACAGTGAGGGTTTTACTGATGTTACTTTGCCAAATAAACGCACTTCGCTTAACAATAACACTCTTCTGGTATCATTAGATTTTTAGATAAGTATCTGTGTAGTGATTAGTGAGCATGTAATGTTTTGATTCATTTAGCATGCAAAAGCATTCTTTTTCAAGTTGGCCTTTCTACCAAGTATACTGCTCTTTTATGGTCAACCACGTGTATTTACTAGAAGAGAAAAGGTTTAACTGTTAATGGGGAAGTATCTCTTCTTCAATGTTTAGACATTTATGTTATAGTTATCTAGGTGGCTCATTTGGTGCATTCTGCAGCTGTTGTTCAAGCTAAATCGTCCTGTTGTGGTTGCTTCAAGGGGTCATTCTTTTATAATAAGCTTCTCGAAGGCCTTGGCATCACAAGAAGTATGTACTTATTTATCTGCCAATTATTAGTTATCAGCAAGATGTTTTCTTGTTGCAGTTCCTTACTCTTTTTTTTGCTCGAGCTCCTCGCAGCATCTCTTACCCTTCTGTTTGCGTGAAGTGTGGGTAATAACCGCATGCTTAGCTTTGATTGATGCAACCAGTTCCCATTATAAGGATAAGGATAGGCTTGTGGCGCCTGATGTTGAGAAGGAGTTCCACCGCCTTCAGGGTGATCTTTATTCACTAAGTAGGGTTAAGGTATGCTTCTATGTATTTAACTAGTAATTGTAAAATTAAGTATTTGATTTGATCTGGGCTGGGCTGGGTTAGGCTTGATAATGTTCGATTGATCAGCAACACAATGTCTACGAATGCAGTAATCTGGGTCGCTTCTAGGGTTCTTAAGTTTGGCACTTTAACAAGAGACACTACTAGTTCTAAGTTCTAAAGAACCACTTCCACTATTAAAAGATTTGTACCTAGGGTGGCAATAAAAAATTGCGAGTTAACATGTCTAAAAGTTAGTTTCACATTACTAATGGCACTAGTTTTAGTTTGCCAATGAATTTTTTTATGGTGGTCCCAATGGTTTGATAGTGGGTGTGATAGTGGGTTGAGGTGAGCAATCTGTTGTGATTTTGTAACCTTTATGTGTGCACTTCTGAAGTCAAATTTGGACACTTTTTAACCCCTAGTGTAGTTCAGGATTAACTTCTGGGAAGTTAATTAGTTGACATTCTTTACTTCTAAAGTACACTTTTACATATATGTAAGAGCATACTCTTTTAATATATCGACCCTCAATGAATTATATTTTGTCAGTTTCTCTCACTATAACTAAATTGATGGCAGTTTATGAGGCTTGCATATTTAATTGGATATGGACCAGAAATAGAAAGGAGTCCTGTTAACAGGTAAGATCAGATCTATTTACTTTAATTCAGTGTAAAACATCTTGTAGGTTATCAGAATTGGACTTTATAGCCATATATGTTTGAATTGTGAACATCTTTCTATTTTCAACCTCCCCTTTGAGCAGTGCTGCATTAAGCATGCTACCTTGGCCCAAGCCAACTGTCTGGCCTTCACTTCCGACTGACGCTTCAGCAGAAGTGCTTACAAAAGAAAAAGTAAGTACATCTGTATAATCTATGCTAAAATTACTGATGAGGTGACTGTGAGCAAATTTAGGGTTAAAAAAAGGCTAATGTTGAATGCATTATTTCGTAGTTGATCTACTTGGCGCCGATGTCATGAATATGGAAAAGAAGGACCTTCATAAACAATCCAAACTTAATTAGGGTCTTTATCCAAGAATCATGAACAAAACCATTATTGTCTGCAAACTCCATGTTTGATTAAAATATCATTTCTGAAAATAATGGATATTGGTGTTACATGCAATACATCATAGGCTTCTTTCTTCCATCTTTGAATGCAATCCAATTACCCCTGAAGTTTTAAACATTTGTATCATTGCAGATGATTCTTCAAACAAATCCCAGATCCAAGCACTTCGGTATACAGAGGAAACCATTGCCTCTGGAACCTTCTGTGCTTCTACGAGAGGCTAATAGGCGAAGGGCTTCTCTTTCTGGGGGAAATATGTTTGAAATGTTCGATAGTCGCCCAAGTTTCATTGATGGGTAATTTCTTTCATCTCTGCTTTAATTTTGGCCTTTGGGTAAATTCTAGTAATATCTGAATTCGATGCAGTATTGCCTTTTCTTTTTAGTCAAAATGGCATCTGTTTATTTTCTTCATTTGGGTACTTTCATAATATGTTGACAGCTCAGGAGTGGATGCAGCTCTGGGGATGCCAGTATCAAATAAGGTTAATGCGGGTATGCCCCGAACCAACTCTATACCAGGAAATTTTGAGAGCTTAGTTGATCGGCCTATGCGAATATCAGAAATTCATGTCGCTGCAGAGCATGCCCTGCAGCGTACAATTTCTGATCCTGATTTGTGGAAATTCTTATCATCTGTAAACGATTTTGAGGTAAGCATTCTACAGAATTATGGATTTTTTTATTTTCCATGCTTTGTCATTGCATTGTGTTAGCACATTTTCTCTAATCATTTTATACCAGACATCTAATGCTGTTCATTGCAGCAAAAATATCTCGAGCTAACAAAAGGTGCAGCTGATAATTATCACCATTCTTGGTGGAAAAGACATGGTGTTGTCCTAGACGGCGAGATTGCTGCTGTTTACTACAAACATGGAAATTTTGACCTAGCAGCTAAGTCATATGAAAAGGTTTGTGCTCTTTATGCTGGTGAAGGATGGCAGGACTTGCTGGCTGAAGTTCTTCCCAATTTGGCCGAGTGTCAAAAGATACTGAATGATGAAGCTGGTTATCTATCTTCTTGTGTAAGGCTGCTGTCACTGGATAGTGGCTTATTTTTAACTAAAGAACGGCAATCATTTCAGTCAGAGGTTGTTCGGATTGCCCATAGTGAAATGAAGCATCCCGTTCCTTTGGACGTGTCATCATTAGTAACATTTTCTGGGAATCCTGGCCCACCACTCGAGTTGTGTGATGGGGATCCTGGTACCCTAACTGTCACAGTCTGGAGTGGATTTCCTGATGATATAACACTTGATGCACTCAGTCTGTCTCTGATGGCTACATATAATGCTGATGAAGGTGCAAAGGTATTCTTGTTGTAAAAGTTATATACTCTCGATTATGTAATCGTAGTAGAAAGCATATGATATTTGCTGAAGTATTTATCAACAGTTACTTGTTTTTCTTTTAATTTTCAGCCCATAATAAGTTCCAAACCGACCATATTGAAGCCCGGTAGGAACTCCATTACTCTTGCCATACCCCCACAAAAACCAGGATCATACATCTTGGGGGTTCTCACTGGGCAGATTGGGCACCTAAGGTTTCGATCGCACAGCTTCTCTAAAGGTGGACCTGCAGACAGTGATGATTTTATGAGCTACGAGAAGCCAGCACGGCCAATCTTAAAGGTACTATTCCTTAACCAAAAAAGAGATCTTCCTTAACCAAAAAAGAGATATTCAGGTGTAGACTGTCACTTGGGAACTAGGGACAAAGTAAACTTGTAAGCTACAATGGATTTCGTTTCTGTCAAATAGATAAATTATACGACCAATCTGGACCATCCATTTTATGATACCCACCTAACGGACCGAACAGTGCCTTGTCCGCCTATTGTGAAAGGGGATCGGTATGATTTCTCCTTGGCCCGCAAATGTGTACTTTTGATTTTCTTGACCCTAGTAAGGAAGGGGCTCGATATTTTGCTGCCATGTATGTTTAAATGACTTCTCACTTGACATGGCTCTTTTTTTGCTCACTTGATAGACAATTCAAGGTTGTTTTGATAAAGATTTAACACGGACTGATTTTTGACAGTACAGTGCATTTTGTTGTGATCTAGGCATGCAAGCAGGGTAGAGACGTCAGTTATATCTAGATTGTGTAACTCTGGGTTTGTTACTAAGTCTGACTCTCTTGAGGCTTGGTTGTATTTTAGGTGTTTCTTTTGCTGCAGAGCACCATCTTAGTGCTTTGTATGTTTGATGAATTTGCTTCTGTTATTTTTAAAGAAATGTTGCTAAACGATATGAATATGGATATCTGCTGCTGTGTATGTTGGTTTGCTTTTTGTTTCTATTTATTATTTATGTACAAGCCTGTTTAAATATTTGTCGCAGTTTGCGACTTACTGAACCGTCTTTTCACTTTTGGCATCTAATAAACTTTCTCCTTGGTAGGTCTTCAAGCCAAGATCTCTAGTTGATCTTACTGCTGCCATATCATCTGCTTTGCTGATGAATGAACCACAATGGATCGGATTAATAGTAACGCCTATTAACTACTCCCTTCGAGGTGCTTCCTTGCATATAGATACTGGTCCTGGCCTGAAAATTGAGGATTCACATGCTATTGAGATGGAGAATCACAGCAAGGTACTACAGAACACTGCTCGGACAGGGAACTGTGACGATTCTAAAAATGAAAGTTCTTCTGTTTCTGAAGAATTTGCGCAGCTAATGATTAAAGATGGTAAAATAGAGTTGCCAGATTGGTCTAGCAATTCTGCCTCTGTTTTGTGGTTTCCTGTACGTGCTACTGACAGTAGGTCGGCAGATGGAATTTCATCAGGTTAGAGAGTTTTCGATTGTTTATTAGTTAGAAGTATAATATACAAGATGCATCTTTGGGTGTTTAACTGTTGTGGTGTATTCTGCTTTTGGACAGTTGCTGCTCAGAGACAAAGTATAGTTGATGGCATGAGAACAATAGCGTTGAAACTTGAATTTGGAATTTCTCGTAACCAGACATTTGAAAGGCAACATCTCTTTCATTTTAGTCTTACCTTTTATGAAGTAATCATATTTCCAAAATTTTGGCCTCAAACACCTGTCTCCATGTGCAGGACTCTCGCTCTGCATTTTACTGATCCTTTCCATGTGAGCACACGTGTAGCAGACAAGTGCAATAGTGGTACTTTACTTTTGCAGGTAATTTAACAATTCATATTATTAATTTTTTTGCGGTAACTCCTATCTCAATAAATTGGACAAAGCATGCCAAGTGTAAAATGTAGAACAAAGGATATTAATGTTTATTTTCTTTTAAATTCCTGTTCCTTTACAACTTTAGGATTGGCATATACATATACAGGTCGTGATCTATTTGTCAAGAATCCGTTGTGCCCGGTTGAGATTAAAGAATACATCCAGTAAACTATGCAGTATTGGTTTCACTTTCACATTCGTTGGTATATTATAAGTTTATGATTGTGGTTTGACTGGTTTGTTTTCTGATGTATCAAGATAATCTGCAAAACTAGCAATATCCACAGAATACAAATCAAATAGGAAATGGAATGTGACTTCCTGTTTTCTTGTCAAAATGTTGAGATGTTTAATATTTACTGATCTTGAAATTGCACGATTTTCTGGACTTCTTTTTTTTTATTGGAAAAATGTTTATATTGATAATCAAGAGAAAAGACGTACAATAATAACTTGACTCGGCTAACTGAAAAAGGATTTTAAACCAACCAACGCGACATAGGACAGACAAAAACGAAATGAAGAACTTAAGGAGGCATAAAAGGCAACCTACCCACCAAGCCACAACCCAATCAGCAGATAAGCCATTCACTTTTACCCTTGGTTCGTCCCTGAAAAAAACTTGTTAATTGATCTTGTTGATGATATAGGTAACTCATATCTCTTCCCCTGCATGGTTTTTCAAACTACTATGAACCCTTATAAGTGAAAGGGGTGCTTAGGAACATGGGACAGCTGGAACAACAAAGTCTATTGAGTGACCTATATATTTGGGGTCCATGAGTTTGTTGATTTGTTTGCCCCACCGGTTTACTGAGATTCATTTCAAAATCTTCCTTTTTAAGCTGCTACTTTTGTTTTTGTAGGTCACTCTACATTCCCAAGTGAAGGCCACATTGACCATATATGATGCGTGGCTGGATCTGCAAGATGGATTTGCTCATACAGGGGAGGGTGATGGCAGGCCAACTTCAAGCTTCTTCCCACTTGTCATTTCCCCATCATCTAGAGCAGGAATCCTGTTTGGGATCTGCTTAGGGAATGCAACAAAAGCAGGTAAGCCAGATTTCGTGCTATTTTCAGCTTCTTAACATAGAATGAACAAATGTTCGTAAAGAGATGGACCACATGGAAGAAATGAAGCAAAAGAAGGCTGGCGATTTTGTTTATTTGCTGCTTTTATAAATTCAATATTCTCTCTCTCCATGGTCGATCTTTTCTCAATGATTGATCAGTTTGAATTTGGAACTTCTGATTCAGTTCTTCCGTATATGGATTCATGTATTGTGGTGGCTAGGCAGGTTCATTGTATTCTTTGTCCTCTACAGGGTATTAAGGTGTGATTTTTCCATGACAAACATTACTAATCCTCTCAATTTTGCAGATGAAACTGCAAGGATAAATTCTGATAGTATATTAAATATCAGATATGGAATCTTAGGTGATAGAACCGTTGGAGCACATAATCCTGTAGCCACTGAATCTGAAGGTGATAAAAAGGATTTGCTCTTCAGGAGTGCGCTCATTCTGCAAAGGCCTGTGCTTGATCCATGCCTGGCGGTTGGATTTCTTCCCCTCCCTTCAGGTAGTCTGAGAGTTGGTCAGCTTGTTAGCATGAGATGGAGAATTGAAAGGTTAAAGGAATTTGACGAAAATACAATTTCTCCTGACAATGTAAGTCCTGTTTTTATCAAAGAATTTTTTGAGTCCGAAATGCCAACTAAGCTGTTTGATCATCTTATTAACATTCGAAATACACATGCAGCAAGATGAAGTATTATATGAAGTGAACACAAATCCTGCAAACTGGATGATAGCTGGAAGGAAGCGAGGCCATGTTTCACTATCTACGAAGCAAGGTATGCGATAAGAGAAAACATGTCTGTTTCTTAAAACTGTGTAATGACAGTGCCTGCTATTTACTTATGCAACATTTTCAGGTTCGAGGATCGTTATATCAATTACATGTGTACCTTTGGTGTCTGGATATATTCGTCCTCCTCAACTGAGTCTACCGAATATAGATGATGCTAATATAAGCTGCAATCCTGCTGGCCCACACCTGGTCTGCATTTTACCTCCAGCTCTCAGCTCCTCATTTTGTATCCCAGCATAAATTCAGTGAGCTCCATCCTTGTCGGCTTCAGTAGTTATTCCCTACTCCTACCCCAAATATCCACCTTATAAACCTGTAAAGTTACAATTTTGGTAATTTTTTTCTTCCAAGGAGAGTCTATTCTTTCATATGTAGTCCTTGTAGTTCTATCTCACTTTTACTTGTTTTCTTCTGAGTTTGTTTACTTGTTTTGTAATTCAAACATTAGATTTTGGCGTGATGTGTAACTGAATATTTGATTTGTTGAGAAAACATCAATTCTGGCGATTCTTATAATTGATCTTTCGAAATGAACTGTGGATCTTTAGTTAGAAATAAGCCCTTATACTGGTAATTGGTGAATTTATTTTCAGATACCAATTTTTCAACTTAAAATGTTAGTACAATTTTGAGTTACCGACTCTACCAGTATAAAAAGTTGAAATACAACTTCGTAGAATTTAAATTGCAAGTCAAAAGAAATATACTAGGTTCTGCAGAGACTACAATTCTTTTGAATCCAAAATGGGTTGTGCTTCTTTAAAAACAAAAACAAATACTGTAATATTTAGGGGACCGCCAAAGTATTTGATTTACATTCGAGAACTGTTTGCATTACAATGAAATTTAAGAAATTGCAAGGTATAAAAGAAAAATGAAGTTCTACAGTTTCCTAAATTCCAAACGCTTTCAAGCAGCGAAAAGGTTCCAGTCATGGACTTTGAAGTTAGCAACAACAAGTCTAAAAACCTCAGACATCGGTGTACATCCAGACTGCGCCGCAGGGACTGATCCAGCTCCCACAGAATTTGCGCTTTCACTCAGAGTATTTATCACAAACTGTTCATAGGCAGTAATTACAACATCAGTACCAACTTCCTTCAGCCGCAAATTCGCAATATAAACCTTAACATGATTCTGCACCTCCGGTCCTTGCCGTCCTTTAGAAATCTCCATCTCCCCAATTGCTGTTGTCATTATCGCTGCCGTATTCCGGTACCGAATTCCATCTGCGGTGTTAATTCCTGATTGCTCAATGACTGTGGTTCCTTCAGCGTTTTGTTCACTAGCAAGGTCTTGTAAAAACCAAACAGCAGCACCATTATCTTCTACATCATGTTTCAAATCTAATAACTCAATTATGATGCTTTCATCTCTTGCAGGATTTACATAGGCTTCTTGATGATCAGGAACTTGGCGGACATCACTAACATCCTGAAATCTAAGAGGGAAACAAGTAGAAATTGCACCACCAAACAATTGACGCTCCTCGCATCTTCTTATTGCAGTCTGTACTCCTGCAGTCCTGCTTCAAATTACGAAGCAGTTATCTACTTATCTGGCGGTTTGCGTCACGCAGGAATTTAAATGGCAAGGCAAAAAAATAAAAATATTACTAGGTTCTACCGAGACTTGAACTCGGGTTACTGGATTCAGTGTCAAATGTCCTGACCACTAGACCATAGAACCAATGATGCCTCATAATTTCCAAAAGACTTTATTCAATTAAGAAAATTTAATTTCTGAAGTTAAAAGTTAAAACCCTTCTCTTGACCCTAAACCATGACGGAATCTGATGAGAAAATTGCACAGATTTGTCTCTGTAACTCAACTGACACCCCGTCGATTATCCGTTTCGTCTCACCACAATCTTCTTGGTAGGAATGATCAAGGGACGAATCAAACCTCTGACTCTATCTGGAGCAAAACATTCCCTCCTAATTCAAGGTTCGTTTCGACTTCCTTTCCTCCTCCCGAATGGATAGAACCTTTTAGAATACTCAATCTTTTAGATGATTCTCCAACAATGGAATCCAATTTAGATGATTACTGTCAAAATTTTCTTATCAAGTTGTCACCTCATTTTGTCACTCAACTACTTGTATCTTCTCAGCTTAAACAAAACCCAAAATTAGCTCTTAAATTCTTTTATTGGGCTGGCAAACAAAGGAATAATTATTCTCACAGTTTAGATTCTTATGTTACATTAATCGGTATACTGGCATCAGTAAGAGACATAGAGGGAGTTAAAAATTTAGTCGGAGAAGTTAGAGATAGAGGTTTTTCGATGACTATTTCAACTTCAAATGCTCTGATTAAGAGTTTTGGGGTTTTAGGAATGGTAGAGGAATTATTATGGGTTTGGCGAAGAATGAAAGAAAGCGGAATTGAGCCAAATTTGTTTACTTACAATTTTATGATGGATGTATTGGTAAATTCAATGTGTATAGAATCTGCTGAGAAGGTTTTTGATGTTATGGAAAAAGGAAGTGTTCGCCCTGATGTTGTTACTTACAATATTATGATCAAAGGGTATTGTAAGTCGGGGAAAACAAGGGATGCAAAAGGTAAATTAAGAGAGATGGAAATGAAAAGGGTTGGTCCTGATAAAATCACGTATCTGACTTTGATACAAGCTTGTTATTGGGAAGAGGATATTACTTCTTGTTTAAGTCTTTTCAATGAAATGGTGGAGAAGAGACTGGAAATTCCTTCACATGCGTACAGTTTAGTGATTAGTGGACTTGTTAAAGAAGGGAAATGTTATGAAGGGTTTGCTGTATTTGATTGTATGGTTAAGAATGGTTGTAAAGCGAATGTGGCAATTTATACGGCTTTGATTGATGCTTTGGCGAAAAGTGGGAATGGAAAGGAAGCTATGAAGTTTTTTGAGAGAATGAAGGATGAAGGGTGTGAACCTGATGAGGTTACTTATGGGGTTATTGTAAATTGTTTATGTAAAGCAGGGAAGTTGGACATGGCCTTGGAGTATTTGAAGTTTGGTCACGAGAAAAGCATTAGGGTTAATGCAGTAGTATATTCTAGTATAATTGATGGTCTTGGAAAAGGTGGCAGGGTTGATGAAGCAGAGAAGCTTTATGAAGAAATGCTTGATAAGGGATGTACACCAGATTCCTATTGCTATAACACACTCATTGATGCATTTACAAAGTGTGGAAAGATAGATGAAGCATTAACCTTGTTTAAACGAATGGAGGATGTAGGTTGTGATCAGACAGTTTATACGTATACTATTCTCATTAGTGGGTTGTTCAAAGAACATAAAACTGACGAAGCGTTGAAGATGTGGGATATGATGATCGAAAAGGGTATAACACCCACTCCAGCATCTTTTAGAGCTCTTTCAACAGGGCTTTGTTTGTCAGGAAAGGTTGCTAGGGCTTGTAAGATAATGGATGAGTTGGCTTCAGTGGGAGTTATTCCAGAGACTGCATTTGAAGACATGATCCATGTATTATGTAAAGCAGGTCATATAAAGGAGGCTTGCGAATTGGCAGATGGCATTGTTGAGACACCTGGGCGTGTACGCACAGTCCTAATAAACACATTAAGAAAAGCAGGTAACGTTGATTTGGCCCTGAAACTAATGCAAAGTCAGATTGGTATGCAGTATGACCGATGGGGTAGTATTAAAACACGTGATAAGTTTCGAAATCTCTTTGAGAGCTGAATCTTAGAGGTTAATAGAAATTAGATGTTTTTGTTCAATATTTCATTTCATAACCATCTTCATTGAAAATGTTTGTAAGATTGTACATTGCCTTTTTCTTGCACGAGTTTTCTGGAGGGTGCTTTCTCTAAATTTTTTCGATTGGATGCGTTGGACACACGCACCCATTAGGTTAAGAATTTTTGTTTTGGAAGGTGCGGACTATAATGTGATTTCAGTTTAGACTGTAAGCGCAATTCCTATGGGATGCCCATTTGATCCCACCATGGGATTGACCAAAAGAGAATAACTGATGGACAAATTGGTTAATTTATTGGTTCCCATTGCGGTCCAACAAGAGCCGCACGCTTTTTCCTAATCTGCACGGTTCAACACCAACCGCCAACGGATTCAGCTCAGCCGCGTCTCCCCACATAATCCGCTGGCGGTTCAACACAATCCTTGCGGGATTGTGCGGCCTTAGTTTGGACGGCTACAAAACTTACCTTCTTCCAATCTCACATGTCACATAAAATCTCTTCATTTAGTATAATTTGTTCAAGTATGTCTCGACCATTAGTTCGTCGAGCTTAGTACACTCGAGAAGAAGATTTAGCTATTTACATAAACTATGTGTTGTTACAAACTCAACTTCTGAAGCACACTATCCGGTTATGAATTTCTGGGAGGTTATTTACAAGAAGTTCTACAATGACACCCATAACCCCCTAGTGGTGCTGTTATAAGTGACCTACAATCTCGTTTTAAGAGAATTAAGGAGGATGTAAGTGAATTTATAGCTTTAACCATGCAAGTCAATCGATTTAGACTGAGAAGTGAAACTGATGTCGATTTGGTAAGAAAATCTTTAGATGAATGGCGAAGATGGAAAAATATGATTTTTCGTATCAAAATCCTTAAAGTGTTGAACAAATTCAACATCTTCTTGTTAGTTTTTGTTCCATCGAGTATATCTCAGTGAAGATGGTCAACTACAAGTGTTTCGATTGGTTAATTGAGTTAATAAGTTGAATGGTTGTTTCCAATTTAAAACATATGTGATTTGATTTCAACACAAAGCCGTACTTTTCATTAATTAAAATTTGAAATACAAACGTAGCGAAAATAAAAGTTACAAGTTTCCTAATGTCGTTCGCCATTTCCTTCTTCCCCTTGATTCCATTCTCCAAGTCTTGGAATATTCCCACCTGCTAACAAATTAACTTGAGAATTGACCTATATCTCTGTACTGCTGAAAAGCAGATTCGGGTGCTTATAAACCAAGAGTGCTACTACAAACGTATTAGAGGTCCCTTTTGGTGGTGCAACAGCATAATAACCTTCATTATGATTCCAGGGCGAGAATAATGATGAAATACATCTCGGATCTGGTTGAATTAATTGATGTTGGGAAATAGACACAGTTTGTGGTTCAGTTTCTGACAATTGTATATCTCCGACTTATGTTGCTCCCACATTCTCATGCCATGATAAATTGCTCTAAAAGAATATTCAAACATGTTATCCGTCTGCCATTTCTGAAGAATATTCAAGTGCCTAGCCCTCATTTGTTGATTTGTTCAATACATATCGTTAAGCTCGGTCTTCAATTGATCTTAATGGTATCCACATTGTAACGGATAGGTACGTTCCATAACTGTGGAAACTATTGGGGTCGTGATTGGCTCACCTTGTGAAGTTATATGTGACAACTCCCAACATATTTTAGGAAAATTTTATGAAGATGATGAAGAACTTCCATCTATGGTGGGGTAAGTCATAAAGCATGGTTCTTCTGGAGGTGGTTGGCTAAGAATGATTAACTTATCACGACCCATGCGAACACCGGGAAATCAAATCCATAGATGTGCATGTGGTGAACATCAATTGCCAGATTCACAATTGTCCGGTACCATTTGAGATGTTGTGCTTCAGTAATATGTAGATCAGCATTTAATTCAAACCTTTCCCATGGCCTCCGTCGCAACATATCAAAATGATGCAGAGACTTGCATCTGTCTTGGCGGGTTAATCGCCTTTGCAAAATTATGTTGTAACTGGAAAAGTAGTCTTTTTCCCAAATACCAAACACCTCTGTTCATCTCGAGGGTGAAAAAAAAAACTCTCCGGAGTGAATAATCAAGAATAGCTTGTACCTCAGGATCTCCGAACTCATAAAATCAACATAAGGATGAACATCAACATTTTGGTGGCTTTGTGTCATTTGTTGATATCTTTGAACAAATCTGGAAAACACACGATCGGGTCCCTAGCCCAGTTACTCTTAATGTACATGTCTATTATTGGAACTCTAGGGTCTGGCCACCAATACCAGAAATAAATTCATAATTTGGTATTTTGTTTGTTTTTTTTTTCTTCCAGATAAATACTTAATTTAAAAAGCAGAAATTAGATATTGACCTTTATGATGCCCCTGAAACCAGTGAAGTTGGTTACACCTATGGATGTTCCATCGAGACAGTGATATATTTCTGCTAAAATCGCATGGTGCACTATGAAGATCTTGTGACGCTTCAAGCCAATGAACATGAGCAACAATGGTTGAGTTAGGAAATAACGTCTGACCCAATAACCATATAACACAAACACTCTTTCGGGTTCCTCATATTTAGCTACATTTGTTGAGCCTGCTTTGAACTTTAGGAAAAGTTTCAACGCTAAACAATGTATTCCACCTCCTTTCAACTCTTTATGATCATCTCGTACAGGTGATTCTAAAAACAAGGGAAGACGCGTCTTCCATCTATTATTTGACACCCATTCGTGTTGGTTGAATGTTACTGGGGTTCCCACACCACTTGGAATTCCACAAATGAAATACAAGGGGGTAATTCCTATGACGAATGATATTATAATTAATTTTTTTGCATTAATAAAAAAAAATTTAAAAGTAAATTATAATTTTAGTTTAACAGGCTTACCAATTAGAAAGTCCAGGAAATGGAACATGTGCGTCGTTGGTCACCACCTTTCAATCAATGTTCTCCTAATAACATTGTTGTGTTTAACATTTCTATCAATATTCTCGTAATGACGTCGGGGATATCTATCCACTCTCTCGAACTAGAGATGGTAGACCTAGATAAACATGATTTAAGTCTTTATATCCACACCTGATTTTATAATATCCGGACCACTCTTTATGCCCCGACACATGACCTGGGATCAAGTCTGAACCAGCAACTACATTCGGCGAAGCAAACTCTGCATCACGATTTTGAGTATAATCGACATTTGTAGTAGGCATCGGTATTCTTTTATCTTTTTGATCTCTTTTTTGCCTTATATACTATTATGAAATCCCTCATTTTGCTTAATTTATACTAAGAATTGTGAATAACAAATAAAAGATTTTGTTTAGAAAAATTATGAAGAAGAGAGTGGAGTGGTGTGAATGAAAATGGTTGAAAATGAATGTATTTATATGGTTTGAGAGTTGTAGCCGTTGAGAATAGAGTCGTTGGGTTTTTACCCATTGGCGGATCTTGTAAGCTGGCCCGCGGTTGGCCATCCTATGCACGGGAATCTTCTCTGCCCGCCGGCGAATCTTGTCTACCCACGCGCATCTTCATCTTCCGCTCATTACATTTCCCATAGTGGAAATCCATATTTGCACATCCACATGTCTTTGCAAAATTTATTTTCTGTTTATTTCCATAGGAACCGCCCTAAGTACATGTATATGTATGTTGAAATGACGAGGTCACCAAGTACACCACAATCTTTTCGATATCAACCTATATGACAGATACCTTGCGTGATCTAATATAGACAAAGACTGACAAGAAGATAGCAACCACAAGGTATACACTTGGTATATTATACAAGTCCGGGACCGAACCTAACTATAGGTATCAACCCAAGTGTTTTGATTAACGAACAAGTGCAATTACTTTATTATAACTAAGAAAATAATTATAATGTGAAAGGTAAAGTAAAAGCACACACCAAAATTTTGTTCACGAGGAAACCGCAAATGCAGAAAAAACCCGGAACCTAGTCCAGTTTTGAATACTCTCAGAATTAAGCCATTATACAAAGACCACTACCAACTTCGTATAGTTGAGACCAAGTAAACTACCCCTAGTTACCTAATTTCCTCAGTATCCCTGCACCTATGACCAATCTGGCCAATGTACGTGAATCCTAAGATAGAGTCCACTATCTTAAGTTGCTTCGCCAGCCATGAAAACTTCTTTCACTCAACTCCTTTGAAGCGTATTCCGAAACAGTAAATTACTAAAGTGTATTCGGTAGATGCTCTCTCAATCTCAATAAGTAAATCAGACATTTTATGTTGAGTCAAACAAAGGCTTTTCCGTTTAATCTAATAAACTCCTTCGTTTGGTAAGAACTACCAAGATCTAAATTATTGAGATAACCAGATCTAGGTATGCAAACTATCAGATTTGGATACTGAAGAATACCACCAAATGATAGTTTGCCAATCTTATACGACTATCAATAACATGTGTATGATCACAAGGTAAACAATGCTAAGCCGGATCCCAGCCGATCAAGTATGTGCACGAAGTAAATCACAAAGATAGGAAACCAATAAGAAATCTTCTTGTCTTTAAATCTTCAATGTATTCAATGTAACTGCACAAATAAGCTTAATTCCACTTACGATCGATCACACACATACAACGAAGTATGTTAACAATGGATGATCACAAGTCTACGTCGGATCTAAAGACAGATGTGAACCACCATTAATATCTTGATCTATAGTTTGAGTGGCCTTATGTCAGAAGAGAAGGACCTCAAGAATAATCAAACTAGGTGCAATCAAGGTTTAACAACCGTTAGTCAATCAAATCAATAACATAAAACTAAATTAACAATATGAAAATTCTAGTTCCCCACCAAAGGTACTATCTAGACGCCTCTTGATCCCACAGAAGTCTTTAAACTAGCGGACGTAAGAGATTCGCCTAATTAGGTTGCCCTCCACCCCGATATAGTATTACAAGTAATACTATTAGTCGGCTACAACAGTATCTACTAAATAATGTTCCTTCCTCAGGATAAGTTTGTAAGAAGAACAAACTTCACTATCTATAGACCAACGTAGTTTGGAAACCAAGGAATTTCTATAACCGAAAATATTCCCAAGATATGCAATAAGCACTAATATTCGGTTTTTTCTAATTCCAACCAATATCCAACTGTAATACCGAAAACCCTCATGGATGACAAATCAATATTAGTTGGTATACTTTACTAATATATCTTCCAGAGATATGTTTTACTTGCTGGAAAAATAAAACACATATATTCGAAAATTTCAATAAAAGATTCTCAAACATTTCGGTTTGGGATCTCACTTTGAGTATCAAGGAATATCTTTAAACACTAAGAGATAATATTTTACACATGTTCAATTTACTCATTATGTCGACATCTTGAACCTTCATATTTAGCAAACCCACATTCCGAAAATCACATAAACCCTAAAGAATACGTGAAACCGAAAATAGGATTTTGCTATGAGGATCGGTTCCGCTAGAGATCCCCAATAGGGATCGGTTCTGCTATAGATTCCTAATAAGAATCATACCACTAATCCCATTGATTCCTTTCAACTGCGAAACAAGTTCCGCAAGTCTACTTCCTTAAACTCATGTAATCAAACATAGTTTTCTAGGTATAAAATCAACCCTATGTTTAATACACAATCTAGTAACAAGTTACAAAGATAGTGTGTATATCGCAATTACGAAGTTCAAAAGATAAGCATTATACTTTGTAATTTAATATACCAAAGTTGTGATATAACTTATATATTCTTCCTTGACACTTTGATCACAATAAGATGATCACGTCTCTAATACTAGAGTTTCATATATGTAACTTTGCATGTTACATTTTCAATCTAAACGACTTGAAATAAACAAGTCAAGTCTTGTATTACTAACCTTAGCAGAATGATGACGTGTTCGTTTTTGTCGATAGGTCTTCGAATTCTCTAGGTCTTCAGTGTAATACTTGTATGTCTCAACATTTCTAGACTTCCTAGTCTAACCTAACGAAGTTGAGTCTAGTAATATAATCAAGCGACCTTGAGTTTTGGAACTAAAATATAACAACCAATCTCGGCATACCAACGCTTGGAGGGTTCAATCGCGCAATTCTCTAACACATATGTTTGGGTATGTATTTAATTTATTAAAATATTTTTTCAGTGAAACATGTTGCAACAGAAAACTGACCAGAAATTTATTATCAAAAGATATTTCTTAGTTCTACCTTCATATGTTTTTTAAGCGAATAATAAAAATATATCTATTTCATCTGCATCCAATTTGTCCATCCGCCATTTACTTATGCAAATCAATCGGATGTTGGGTTGGACACAGACGCGAAACTTGAAATTTGAAATGCGTCATGTATTGGATCAGGTAAAGTTGGGGATGAGTCCAATGGATCACATTTGCTGCTCACCACTACCGCATGGCTCGGACACAAAAATAACACAAAAAATTCTAGTCGAGATAATCCGTAATTAAGGAAAAAAAACTTAATGTGTCTGAGTCTCTAAGATGTTTTTGGTGTTTTTGGAGAAAAATGTTATTTAATTTTAAATTTTTGTCCCTTTGAAGTTGATCTTTATCATTAAACTAGACTATCTTTTTTAAATTACCCTTATAATTAGATTATTGTAATTAAACCTTAGTATAAGAAATACATATAATTTGATAGTCTTCAGTTAAGTACGTGTTTTAGAATACTTTTAACGATATAAAGCTTACAAATATCCATGACATAGTTTGCGAAATATTTCATTTTTAAATTTTATCTTCAAGGATATAATAGAAAAAAACAATGAAAAATATCTCTCTCCATCAAACTTGAATTTTAACGTCATGGGCCGCTATCTTATTAGGTTCAACTGCTATAGTTGTTCGGAACCCACAAACTATTCCGAACAATGGTCGGAATTTCTTCAAATATGTCCTTGAATTCATTCGAGACTTGAGCAAAACTCAGAAATAGATTGATAAGAACCTTTCTAGGGTTCTTACCAAGGAGGTGCAAATAGACCAAAAATAAGAAAAATCCTTCTTATTTATCTGCAACTGACATGATCAGATCATCTGGTGAAACAATTTATTTTCATTGAGTTGTAGACTATCATCTTTAATAATATATCCTTACAATGCCCAAATATCTATCTCTCAAAATATTGGTCACAAAGGCAATTATCTGGTTGTACAGGTCGTAAGGAAAAACCAAAGACCACTACTATAGTAACATAAGAGCCAAAGGCCGATCTTGGCGAGATAGCTAGCCGAAACTAATACCAACCCTAGAATCTCCATCCCACGAACCAGACTACACAAAAAGGTACCTTGACCAGGTAACCTCGAAAGAAGAACGTTCAAGCACCGCCACTTTTGAAGATGAAGCTGAAATTCCATCAAGAAGATAATATCCACTAACTTTACAACAAAAAAAGAGATAAGAAGACTAAGCAAAATATCTGAATATTTAGTTTTTGGAACCTATGTGAAAACGTGGGGGTACCAAAATACACCACCAACTTTTTCTTAGGCATCCTGTATGGCCAAAACCTAAATACAATTCTGAGAGTTCAACTTAATGAATCTCAATCGAGGAATAATATTCATAGTTAAATCTCTTTCTCTCACAATCAGAATGTTTACAGAACCAAATCCGTGAACCTGATTTGCGTGTGAGAGTTCTTGGACGATCTCAAAAATCAATATCCAAGAATCAGTCAAGTCATATCCAACAGACAAGGATGGATGTATCTATTTTGATTGATTTACGTACAACCTGTGATATTTCAATTATAAAGATAAACAATATAATGCGGAAAAAGAAATAACACAGACACTAGAAATTTTGTTAACGAGGAAACCGTAAGTGCAGAAAACCCCCGGGGCCTAGTCCAGATTTGAACACCAAACTATATTAAACATCTACAGACATTAGCCTAATACTAATTAACTTCTGAATGGAATGTAGTTGAGACCGAATTAAACCCTCACAGAAATTCAGTTACATTCGCGCTCTTTACGCCTCTTGAATCCCAGCAGGACTCTAGGCAAATGATTCCCTTAGCTGACGTCCTTTACAGCCTAAGAGTTGCTTCAACTCAATTGAAGACTTTAAACCAATCGGCCTCCCATATATAAGCCTATATGTGATTTCCTTTCTGATCCATCAATCAAGGTGATACCAGAAATCGACAGCAATAGACAAAGTCTAGCCAACCTCAAAATCCATACTTATACTTCCCGAAAAGAAACCTAGATTATTATTGACCTCACAAGTATTAAACATATGGAATCACAAAGTATGAGATGAACAGAACTTTGCAATTTCTATTTATCTTGTTCGAGTGAGCAGCTCAACAATCGAACAAGATCAGGATACATGAACTATCAAGATAAAAGATAGTTGGACATGACTTCATGAATCCCTATGAAGTCTTTTTAGTCGTTAAACCCTAGAAGGGTTTTAGGAAGAGGACGACTCTAGTTTACAACTAGGACACTCAAAGAGCAGTGTCGGGATTCAAAGATCCCAGTCGCTTGAGGTTCCCCTTATATAGACTTTCAAAGTATAAGTTAATTTAGGTGTGAGCTAAGATAGCTTTGGAACCAAGAAAAAACATATCCACCGTTAGATAAATCTTTGAAATGTGATTGACATATCAAGATATATACTCTGGTTAGGGTGAACCATAACCGAACCGTGTATAAAGACATTGTTCATGGACGGTTAGCCGATTAATCTATAAGCTTATTCATTTTCATATAACACTTAAGACTTTAAGTTTGAGTCACAACCATAGGTTATAATGTGATCAATCATGTTTATATAGTGTTCTTAGAGATTTATTCAAATGCTAATTATCTCACAGAAATACTTTTATGTGTATCTGAAAATATTCGACAAGGAAAGTATGTGTACTAGGTACGTGTACTCAAACTTGTTCATGACTATATTTTTCATGGTACATGTACCGGGTATGTGCACCTTTAATAAAAATATAAGTTCCAGAACTTATAGAACTTTTCTGGTTTACGTACCGGGTATGGATACCACACCGGTTTCAAAACCAACAGTTCTTTTTTGGTATGCATACTAGGTATGCGTATCATTCCAGGTTCACGAGTTCACTGACTTTTATGGTATGGATACCGGGTATGCGTACCATTAAGTCACTGTCGACATATATCTACTCTGGTACGTGTAATGGGTAACTACGGTTCCGGACCTATAAAGTTTTCCCAGTTTGTGAAACTGGTATGCATACGGTCTTATATCCAGATTTACAGTAATCTATATTTCTCTCTAAATCAATTCGAAACATTCCCAAATAACATTAATGATACATATCACCGTTCCAGGCTATTTTCGAATGATAATCTTAAATCACGAATTAGATTATGCACAATAAATTGTTCTTAACCGAAATTTATCAAGTATGAACAAATGTTCATTGAGCTTAGTCATATATTTCGAGAACTAATTACCAAGATAAACTTGACTCGAAATTCTTGATATGCTTGCAATAGTCTAATTAGTTATGCGACAACGTCTCATAGATAGAAGGATGAATATAACTTGAGAAATAGGTGGTTCAGTCTTCACTTAGACCTTCTCTAAAAGCTTCGATTGATCTTCGACTTCAAACGGCAGAATACAGTGATGTTCGATTCTATCCTAATCCGAGACTTAACTAATTGTAGACTACAAAATCAAAATATAGTTTTGATAACTAAATTTGACAACAAGCTTGAGATAGAAACACTTGTGAGTTCGACCGAGCAATGCTCTAACAATCGCCCCCTTTGTCAATTTTAGTAACAAAACTATCAGTACATATGGATTAAAAAATAAAGCTTCAAAAACTCCTCGAATCCATCATGGTTGATTTCCTTGGTTTCTTCAACTCCTTAAATTCTTCGTTACTTCAAGTTAATGATTCTGAACGTGTTCAACTCAGCATCATTGTTGTTGAAGATCTATAGCGATAACAACTTTGAAAACAAATATTCTCAATCGTCGTTATACAGAAACATAATATTATTATCTTCTCCAAAGTTCAATTGTATCATAACTTTGAAGTAATACTACGGTAATATGTTTCTCACCCTTAATCAATACTGAAAACACTGGAGGTACCAAAATACACCACCAACTTTTTCTTAGGCAACCTGTATGGACAAAGCCTAAATACATTCCGAGAAGTCAACTTAATGAATCAGAAATAATATTTTGAGTTATATCTCTTTCTCTCACAATCAGAAAGTTTACAGAACCAAATCCGTGAACCTGAAATACGTGTGAGAGTTCTTGGACGATCTCAAAAACCAATATCCAACAAACAAATATGGATGTATCTACTTTGATTTATTTACGTACAACCTGTGATATTTCAATTATAAAGATAAACAACATAATGCGGAAAGAAAAAAAAAACACAAACACCAGAAATTTTGTTAACGAGGCAACTACAAGTGCATAAAAACCCCGGGACCTCGTCCAGATTTGAACACCAAACTGTATTAATCCGCTACAGACACTAGATTACCACCAATTAACTTTGTTCTGGAATGTAGTTAAGACCAAATTAAACCCTCACATCAATTCAGTTACAGTCCCGTTCCTTATGCCTCTTGAATCCCAGCAGGACTCTGAGCAAATGATTCCCTTAGCTGACGTTATCTACAGCCTAAGAGTTGCTTCAACTCAATTGAAGAGTTTAAACCAATCTTCCTCTCACAGATAAGCCTATATGTGTGATTTCCTTTTTGATCGTAGATCAAGGTTAAACTGGAAATCGATAGCAATAGACAAAGTTTAGCTCACCTCAAAATACGAACTTATGCTTCCCGAAGAGCAACCTAGATTATTATTCACCTCAGAAGTATTAAACTTGTGGAATCAAAAAAGTCTGAGATGAAGAGAACTTTGATGATTTCTATCTATCTTGATTGATGGAGCAAGCTCAACAATCAATCAAGATCAGGATACTCGAACTATCAAGATAAAAGATAGTTATACATGGCTTCACTAATCCTTATGAAGTCTTTTTAGTCGCTAAACCCTAGAAGAGTTTTAGGAAGAGGACGACTCTAGTTTACAACTAGGACACACAAAGATAGTATCGGGATTCAAATATCCCAGTTGTTTGAGGTTCCCCTTTTATAGACTTTTGAAAAATAGGTTGCTTTAGGTTTAAGCTAAGATAGCTTTGGAACCAAGCAAATAATATCCAATATTAGATGAAACTTTGAAATGTGAATGATATATCAAGATATACACTCTGGTTAGGATGAACCATAACCGAACCGTGTACAAAGACAACGTTTATGAATGGTTAGCCGAAACTAGCCAACTGAACTATAAGCTTAATCATTTTCATAAAAACTTAAGAATTTTAAGTTTGAATCACAACTATAATTTATAATGTGATCAATCATGTCTATACAATGTTCTTAGAGATTTATTCAAATGCTAATTATCTCACAAAAATAATTTTATGTGCATCTGAAAATATTCGAAAGGGAAAGTATGTGTATCAGATACATGTACTTCAACCTTGTTCGTGAGCTATATTTGTTATGGTACGTGTACCGAGTATGTGTACCCTTAAGACAAATTAGAGTTCCGGAACATACATAACTTTTCCGGTATGCGTACTGGGTATGGATACTACACTGTTTCCAAAACCGACAGTTCTTTTTCAGTACGCGTACTGGTTTGCGTACAGTTCCAGGTTCACGAGTTCACAGACTTTTTGTGGTATGGATACCGGGTATGCTTACCACTAAGTCGCTGCCGAACTATAACTATGCTGGCACATGTACTGAGTACATGTACTACGGCTCCGGACTTATAACAATTTTCCCAGTTTGTGAAACTGGTATGCATACGGTCTTGTATCCAGATTTTTCAGTACAATAGAACTTCGATAAATTAATCCTCGATAAATTAATTACTTCGCTAAAATAATAAAATTTTCTGGTCCCAATTAGGCTTGGATAAGCTAAATTTTAACTCGATAAATTAATAACTTCGTTAAAATAATAATTTTATTTGGTCCCGACGCTATTAATTTATCAAAGTTTTACCGTAGTTCTATATTTTCCTCTAGATCAATTCGAAACATTCCCAAATAACATCAATTACACATATCATTATTGAAGGATATTTTAATCTTGAATCATAATTTAGATTGCGAACAATAAATTGTCCTTATCCGAAATTCATCAAGTTTGAACAAACGTTCATTAAGATTAGTCATATATATTTCAAGAAGTTATTACAAAGATAAACTTGACTCGAAATTCTTGATATTCTTACCATAGTATAATTAGTTATGCGAAGATGTCTCATAGATAAAAAGATGAATTTAACTTGAGATATAGGTGGTTCGGTCTTTACTTACCTTTTGTTGAAGAAGTTCTCCAAAAGATTTGGTTGATCTTCGCCTTCAAAAAGTAGAAAGCAATGATGACTGTCGTGATGTCCGATTCTCAACTACATCTTCTATCCTAATCCGAGACTTAACTTATTGTAGACTGGAAATCAAGATATAGTTTTGACAACTAAATTTGACAACAAGCTTGAGATAGCAACACTTGTGAGTTCGACCGAGCAATGCTCTATCAAATATACTTACATCTTTAATCTTTTGCATAATAGGTAAAACGTATAGATTATTGATTCACTCCTCCTTACATAATGATCCATAAACCATATGTATGTAGTGCGAAACTACTAATTAATTCTTCCCCTTTTTGTCAATAAAAATTGCAAAGGTACAAAAATCATGGGATCGTAATGAATACAACCAAAAGATACTTCAAGACTTAAAGAAATTACATATCAACTTTATTTAGATGATATCACATAGTAAAAAAATATTTAGCGCTTATCTAGGAGATTTAAGATACAAGCATCCTCTGTAAATTCCACATCTACACACTCACAAAGATATAACAATAAAGCAAAAGTTCATTTAAGAACTCTCCCCCATTTGATGTCATTCACAAGAGAACAACATGAGTGACCTTACTTTGATGAAAAAGAAGAATTTTGTCGGACATTAACAAATCACATGGATTTGTATCTAGAACATCGACTTAAAGTAATCTCAACGCCAATTATGAACAAAGAGATAATTTCAATAGGTATGACTCAACATAAGAAAATCTTACGGAGTGTATAATATAGTAATAACACAGAAGTGTGATCACGAGTAGATTGATATTGCGAAATATTTCTCAAAAAGTTTGTTCTATTTTCAGTTTATAGAAAACATAATAGATTTAACTTCTGAGCATATATGAGATATCAGTTCAATTCACATAAAGTAAAGGACACATATATCTATCTCATAAGACTTTGCAATAATTAAACCAATAACGATTACGTACTGCAAGTTCATCTTCCAAAAACGCTAGAATTTAAATAAATAAACCTAAAAACATGCAAGATGGAAATCGTTAGAAATAACTTGTGTAATCACAATATTTGCTATACCATACCCTCTAGTTATCCTTCTCGAACACAAGAATAAATTCTCACAAGAAGTTTCCTAGTATTTAAAATATCTAAAAAATTATTTATCATCTCCGAACTCCTTATCAACAACAGGCATAGGAACATACGATTCATGAATGAAAGAGTTAGTTCATGCAAACCTGTTAGGTTGTTGTTTGACAAGTGCTTCTTGTAGTTTCAGAGATTTTTGTAGAATCATCTTCAGTCCCTGCTCTTCCTTCTTGGTTTTCTTAAGTTCTTCAAGAAGAGTTTCAAACCTTTTATGATTGGAACGATCCGCTCTAGGTTTTTTCATATTCTTCCTTTTCCTCTTAAGATATGAGTCAAAAGAATAGGACATATCTTGTTCGTTTCTAGTTGGATGTGTATGAACAACCATTGGAGCATATATTTCACAAGAAGTTTTTTTGCTTGGAGTCTCCATAATTCGTAAGAATAAAATGGATTTGTGAAAACACAAATATATTGCTCAACATGCAAGACTTTTTATGAAAGAGATATGAGTCTTAAGGTGAAAGATATTTACCATGCAGGGTTTCGGAGCAACAAGGGTTCACGTACTAGAGAAGATACATAAAACCTAAAAAGAATGAAATATCACTTTTATCCTTCCTTAAGTTTCCACATACATCAAAATTTACAATACCATTACTTGAGACATAGATAAAGGTGAACAAATAAGAGATGGACATCCAAGTAATAATTTTCAAATTTGATCCAAAGCCATGATGTACGCAGTTCTTGTATCTTTTAAGGGCACATGAGACAAGATGCACATTTCAACACAATTAATTTGTGTTGAGGTGAGCATTAGAGTGCTCATCACTAGATTCCTGCACTGAATTTGTAATATCCTTCATTACGGAACGTTTAGCCCGGACTCTTCTATTCGTTTGAGATTTTACCTTAACCTTTGAATCAGTCAATCTTTTAGGAGAAGAAGAGCTAACTTTGTGTACCTCGGGATTGGACTTTTGAACAAGTTTAAGCACAATTGCCAAACAACTAGCCCTCCGTTGCAGTTTGTTGACATACCTTAGTTTGTGTTTGTACTTGAAACATTGTGTGAGTTCGTGACCCTCAATGGTACAATAAGGACATGTCGTTTTGGAGATTGATTCAGGAACAACATTAGCATCTAAACAAAGAGTACCTGAAACATTAACAGAGCTTTCATTAGTATAATAAAAATCCGTTACATCATCTGTTAGAGCATAGCTCGGTTGAACCCACCAAGCGTTGGTATGTCAAGTTTGGTTGTCATATTTTAGTGAATCAAAACTCATTTAAAGAGTCACTTGATTATATACTAGAGTCAACTTCGTATAGGTTAGCTTGAAAGTATTAGGATATGAGACCTACAAGTATTACATGAAGACTTGAAGAATGTGAAGAAGTATGGAGCTACAACGACAACATCATCCTTCCTCTTGAGGTTAGTAATATTTGACTTGAACTGTTTCATTCCCTAACGTATCTTTCAAGTCGTGCATATTGAAAACATAACTGCGAAGCTGTGTATGATACTCTAGTTAGACATAGTATTAAGGAATACAATACGAGGTTTATTGCTTAACCATTACACTTTGTATATAAGACATCGACATAATCGTATGAATGCTATCGTGTTTATGTATGGGTATGAGTGAAGATTTCATCATAGGAAACAATGTTTTTCATTCGTTTAAAGGAACTAAGTTCATAAACTCGTTTTGTGGATCGAAAGGGAAATCGCTAGGCTTATTGGTATTGTTATTCATTGCAAATCTATTTTGAATTACCAATATGTGTGTTTAGTATAACCGCTCATAAACTTGTTTATGTATCTTGGTAAAACTATTCACAAGGCCAGACTTATATATTGGTATGACTTTTATTAGTGAAACCGATCTTAAGTAATCACTCAAGATGGTATGATCGATGCCTTGTAAATAACAACTTTTATCTAGCAATTGGAGAACCGATCCTAGTAAGAAGTGCAACAAATTTACAGAGGGGAATCGATCCTTGTAAGAGGTGCAACACGTTTTTAGTAGATGGGGGAACCGATCCTATGAACATGTACAACAAGTTTGTAGTTTTGGGGGAACCGATCCTATGGACATGTGCAACCGAATACAGGTAGTTACCATAAGTTGTGGGGAACTGATCCTAGTACCTAGTCAACCGAATTTTGGTAACTAATGTGACTATGCACAGTACTCACACGGAGGTAGAACCGAACTTGTTTTGGTAGAACCGTGAAACCCATGATTGGTGATTTGATAGGATAATTAATCACATAGTTCTTGGAATTCAGACGAACCAATTCTAAACTTGTTTGGAAGTGTGGAAAATCGTTTCCAAGATTGTAAGTATGAAAAAGGACTTGCAAAGTAAAGATGTCGACATACTTTGAACATGTGCAGTAACTCTTATCATTAATTGTTCAAAGATATTCCTTAATAGCTAAAGGAGAATCCCAGGATCGAAATAAATTGAGAATCTTTTAATTAAGGTTTCTTAGTTTTCATATGCTATTTAATCTCCAGCAATTAAATGCACATCTTTAGAAAATAATAATTAGTAATGTGCATTTACTGATTATAGATTTTTCTATTGGGATTTCGTTCAATTTTTGGACAGTGCATTTCCAGGAGTTATGAAAACCGATTTTGTGTTTATTGCATATCTTTGAGAATATTCGGTTTTGGAAATTCCTTGGTGTCCAAACTTCCTTGTCTATAAATACTTAAGTTCTCATTCCTAGCAAACTAATCCTCAAAGCAAGCAAAACTACCTCAGTTGTGTTGTTACTGGTGGAGCCGCCTATTCGGAGAGGAAAGTAACCTAATTAGGCGAAATCTCTTACGACCGCTCAGTTTAAAGACTTCTTTGGGATTGAGAAGCTCTATTAGTACCGTTGGTGGGAAACTAGATAATTGCAGTTTGTTTTAGTTTTCGATTGATTTGATTGACTAACGGTGGTTGAACTTTGATTGCACCTAGTTTGTTTATGCTTGAGAATCTTCTCTTCTGATATAAGATTCACTCAAACTAGATAGAAGTTTCGACGAGGATCTTTAGACTGTTTGTAGATCTAAAAACGTATTGTGATAATCCAATGTTAACAGATTCCGTTCTGTGTGTGATTGATCACAAGAGATTCAAGTTGATTGTGTGCAGGTGCTGATTGAAGATTAAAGAAGATTTGAAGACAAGAAGACTTTTTGGGTTCATAATCTTTGGTGTGCAAAATACTTGTTTCGGCTGGAAAGGGATCCAACTATAATCGGTTTATCCTTGTAATAGATTAGATTGATTAGTTGAGTAGATCGACATCAATACACTTCTTTGTGACTAATAATATTGATTGCATAGTCTAACAATTACTTCGATAGTTGTTGAGAGATTACCCGACAAAGGAGTTTATTTGTTAAACGGAAGAGCCTTTGTCAAACTCATATCACTTTGTTTGAAAAGAGTTGTTACCGAAAAGATTTGTTGTTCCTTTACTGTTTGGAATACGAACCAAAGTTCCAAGTGTGTGACTTACTGAAAGTTGGAGGCGTAGGGATACTGAGGAAACTAGGTGAACTATATGTTTAGTTGCTTGGTCTCAACTATACGAAGTTGGTTTGATTTTGTATAGCGGCTTAATTCTGAGAGTATTCAATTCTAGACTAGGTCCCGGGGTTTTTCAGTATTTGTAGTTTCCTCTTTAACAAAATCTTGTTGTATCTTTTACTTTTCTATTTCCGCAATTATAATTGTTTTATTATAATTAGAAGTAAAATACACAAACGTTAATTCCTATTTTATTTGATAGACAATCCCTAGAGTTTGGTTAAGTCCGAACCTATTATCAAGTAAACATACTTCGTTGTTGTATTATCTCGATCTCGTATCCATAGAAGATCACACGAAGTGTGAACCGATTAGTTGTATTGTCTCGACTCAGTCCATAAACAATCACTTTCGGAAAAGGACTTATAGGTGGAAAAGTTTTAGATTGTGGTATATTTTGGTACCCTCGTCTTTTCAATTGGTATCAGAGCAGGCAAACACGAAAAGATCTAACAATCTGTGCTTGGTGCGATCCAACCTATAAGAAATTGAATCTATGAATGATTCAGTTAACGTAACGGCATGATTTGACTACTTCAAGAACTCGTGGTGGAAAACACGTATGAAGTATGTAATACTCTTATTCCTAAACCTGTTAGGAATTATGCATATGTATGTCTTGAGTGACTTACATAATTCTTTCGCTAACATAGGATTGTATATCATTATGTTGAGTAACAATGATACAATTGCCTATGAGACAGGTTGTATCTTGAAAATGCATAAGATTCTACTTAAGATTTGTATGAACTCTGGCTATTGTGTTCTTGAAAAATCTGGAATCTTAAATATATTTTGGATGGCCTATCAAAGTATATACATGTACATTTTCATATCTAAGTCTGTCAATGTTTCGCTATCTAGGATGCGATTTTGGAAACCGTGTAATTTTACAAGGTATAATTTTTCAGTTAATAATTCTATTAACAATGGTTTGCTTCATGCACCTCACAACTGTTTTAATGAAGCAAGTGATCTTTTGAAATATTACAGGATTCATGATGTCAATGGTATTTTCAACAAATATCATGTTTTGTTCAAATTAATATCTGCATACTCTAGTAGAAAATTCTTGAGTGAATTTCAAAGAATATTATCAAATTCTGGTAATAAAAGAGTAAACAGATTTTCGGACAAAAACAAAAGATCAATCCGTAATAAAGATCCAGTCCATAAAAAAATCGGTTTTCCAAAAGAAGAACCTAGACACAAAGTCGAAACTATATCCCCACAAGGCACGGTTTCCGATTTTGGTTGTATTTCCTAAAACTAGTTATATCCGGTTTTTGATATATATTCTTCCTATAAAAGATAACCTCTTGCTATGTCTACAAACATATTGGGGAAGATTGTTCGAAACCGTAACTAGGGTTTTTCATATTTTCACAAATATGGGAAAAAGGAAAACAAGATTAGAAATCTCGGAAGCAGACAAACTGGATTTAAATCCATTCATTCCTCCGGAAGATATTGAGAAAATCAAGTATTCTCACTTAATCAAAGACAAACATGATCATACTATCTTCATAGATAATACATGCTTTGAAAGATATCAAGCTTTTAAAGGAGCAAATTTCACTACAGAAAAGCGATTCGATCCAGATGTTTCAGAAACCGAATATGTGAAGTTTGTTCAAGACCGAAACTGGGGAAATATTTTCGGATTTAAAACGTATTTACCTGAGATAGTAAGAATCTTTTATGCTAATATTCACAATATTGATCATGAAAATCTTACTTTTACCACCCTGGTTGGAAACACGTTCCATCATGTCAACAGAAAATTGATATCAAAGATCATCAATTACAAATTGAAAGGAAATCATATGATGACCGGTTATGAAATTGAGCACGATAAAATTTCAAAACTTATCACAGGTAAAACTGTTGATTGGAAAAAGGGGAAGATGGTAACCAAAGATGTGCCCTTCTACTTAAGGGTTTTTGGAAAACTGGTTGCAGCAACTCTCTTTGCATGCACAAGAGACTCTTCACAATGGAATAAGGAATTTGCTGAGTTTGTATACCACCTTCTTGAAGGAAAAAAGCGAATTGATATATGTGGAGTGATAATCAATCAAATGATTAAAATTGTTAAATCCACTAATTCCACTACTTTTCATAGAAATCTTGGATACCCCTGTATCATCACCAAGCTGTGTGAAAACACTATGGGGATTAATTTCGGAAAAGGGAAAGACAAAATTGCCTCTCAAGGGATTATCAATTGAATGAGTAAAACTCATAAGGGATCTAGTATCTCAACTAATAAGATCTATAACAATGGAGATCTCATGTTTCACATTCTACGTCTTGGGAGACAACTAGACTGTATTCAAAGACAGTTAGCCTTTGTCTATAGAAATGATCCAGAAACTCTTGAAGGAATCCTACCAATCAATGATGAGTTTCTAAGAGAAGAAAATGAACAAGACTCTGAAGAAGAATCTGATGAGCAAACAAATGAAGATTAATATTTATCTTCTAAAAATAGACGTTAATTCTGATTTAGTTCAATTTGTGTAAAGTCTATTTTGAATAAAACTATCTTATTATGAATAAAATTATTATTTTATAATTTTTCTTGTGAGAGTTTTTGGTTACATAGCCTGTGCTTGAATGCTTTATTTTATTGCTATGTATGTTTATGGGATGTTTGATTTCAGTTTTCTTACCTTGATATTCGATCTCATAATTGTGTGAACCCTTATGGTTTGGGTGACTTTTTGATTTAGCAGGATTAAGTTCTAGCCCATGTTGGTAGGCTTTATCAAAGGATCATGAGGGGTTCCTGTAGAAACAATATGTGAAAAAGTCATAATATGTTGAATCTTTTGGTTTAGCATAAAAGCATATGTGTTTCGAGGTTTCAACTTTTGCATCGCAATAGTTAAAACCGGTTTTGAACCTTTCTCTGGTAAAGGTTGCTCTTTGTTGTTGTTCTTTTGTTTCGGGGGGAGGATGAAAACTTCAATGGGGGAGAGTTCTAAGTGAACTTGCGCTTAATGACATATCTTAAGGGAAGAAGAGGATGCGGAATTTGAGGTAACAATCTTGTTAGTTAATTGTTTTCCTGTTTAAGAAAAGCCTGGTTTTGTTGCATAATATTTATTGCTTTTGCTTAACAAAATTTCGGTACAATTGATGTTTATTCCATTATTTGTGTATGGATGTTTGATTGTGATTCAATTGTTTCCGGTTAAGAAAAACTATTGTTATCTTTCGTTATTGTATGGTATCAATTGTTTAGGCTTACAAAATTTCGGTGAAATTGCGGTGTTATAATGTCTATGTTTGTTTCAATTGCTTCCAGTTAAGATAAATGATTAAGCAAGTTGATTTATTTGGTTTGTATGGATTTTTTATGGCTTAACAAAAGTGTTTCGGGATCATTTGTTTAGTCCAAGTGATTTCCGGATAAGAGTAACTAAGTTTTTCGAATCTTGGTTAGACTTATCAAATGTGGATGTTTCGGTTATTCAAGTCTAACCGAATGCCTTAAAAATAATTACTAGTTAACTAACCTAGTATTTGTCTTGTTTAAAAGTAAAAGGTCTAAGTTATTATTGAGAATAATTAGAGCCTGATGAGAAAAATAAAGTTAATTCTGATCTTTATTTTGGTCTTATCGAACAAGCGATTGTACTTGTGCAATTGGTTTAGAAAAAGAACTAAGATGATTAGTCGATTTTTGAGTTGCTAAACTATTAGGGAAAATTGCTTCGGGCAATTGTTTCCTAGATAACATGTTAAAACCAAATTACTTGTAGTTTCGGTTTTGATATTGGTTATCTAAAATGGTGTGTAAAACCCTCGTGCTCAACTCTTATAGGTTTGCAAATTCTCTTTGTGAGATTTGTAAGATCCTTTCGGTTTGTCCTTTATTTTTTCGTTTCTTTCTCATTTTGTGACAAAAAGGGGAGAAATATATGGAGTAAACAAGTGATATTGACTTGTTGTGAGTTGGTATCACTAAGGGAAAGGACATTTGTGCTAAAACGTTTATTCAAACGAAAAGAGTGAAAGCATAGACTAAGGGGGAGTCACATATCATATGATACGTAGTTATGAGGAACTACATGAAAATAACAAAGGCGTGAGGATTGAAAATCTACCTATCTTACCTTTAGGGGGAGTATTAGCTTTGTTATTATAATGCCAGCAGCGACATTTAAGGATTGAATTTAATGCAGGTTTTGTGCTGTTGAACTTGGAATCAAGCGTCTGTGTATAATGAATTTTTGTAATTTGTTTATCCATATGATATAAGAGTTTTGTCACTAAAATTGACAAAGGGGGAGATTGTTAGAGCATAGCTCGGTTAAACCCACCAAGCGTTGGTTATTCAAGTTTGGTTGTCATATTTTAGTGTATCAAAACTTATTTAAAGAGTCGCTTGATTATATACTAGAGTCAACTTCGTATAGGTTAGCTTGAAAGTATTAGGATATGAGACCTACAAGTATTACATGAAGACTTGAAGAATGTGAAGAAGTATGGAGCTACAACGACAACATCATCCTTCCTCTTGAGGTTAGTAATATTTGACTTGAACTGTTTCATTCCCTAACGTATCTTTCAAGTCGTGCATATTGAAAACATAACTGCGAAGCTGTGTATGATACTCTAGTTAGACATAGTATTAAGGAATATAATACGAGGTTTATTGCTTAACCATTAAACTTTGTATATAAGACATCGACATAATCGTATGAATGCTATTGTGATTATGTATGGGTATGAGTGAAGATTTCATCCTAGGAAACAATGTTTTTCATTCGTTTAAAGGAAGTAAGTTCATAAACTCGTTTTGTGAATCGAAAGGGAAATCGCTAGGCTTATTGGTATTGTTATTCATTGCAAATCTATTTTGAATTACCAATATGTGTGTTTAGTATAACCGCTCATAAACTTGTTTATGTATCTTGGTAAAACTATTCACAAGGCCAGACTTATGTATTGGTATGACTTTTATTAGTGAAACCGATCTTAAGTAATCACTCAAGATGGTATGATCGATGCCTTGTAAATAACAACTTTTATCTAGTAATTGGAGAACCGATCCTAGTAAGAGGTGCAACAAATTTACAAGAGGGGAATCGATCCTTGTAAGAGGTGCAACACGTTTTTAGTAGATGGGGGAACCGATCCTATGAACATGTGCAACAAGTTTGTAGTTTTGGGGGAACCGATCTTATGGACATGTGCAACCGAATACAGGTAGTTACCATAAGTTGTGGGGAACCGATCCTAGTACCTAGTAAACTGAATTTTGGTAACTAGTGTGACTATGCACAGTACTCACATGGAGGTAGAACCGTGAAACCCATGATTGGTGATTTGATAGGATAATCAATCACATAGTTCTTGGAATTCATACGAACCAATTCTAAACTTGTTTGGAAGTGTGGCAAATCGTTTCCAAGATTGTAAGTATGAAAAAGGACTTGCAAAGTAAAGATGTCGACATACTTTGAACATGTGCAGTAACTCTTATCATTAATTGTTCAAAGATATTCCTTAATAGCTAAAGGAGAATCCCAGGATCGAAATAAATTGAGAATCTTTTAATTAAGGTTTCTTAGTTTTTATATGCTATTTAATCCCCAACAATTAAATGCATATCTTTAGAAAATAATAATTAGTAATGTGCATTTACTGATTATAGATTTTTCTATTGGGATTTCGATCAATTTTTGGATAGTGCATTTCCAGGAGTTATGAAAACTGATTTTGTGTTTATTGCATATCTTTGAGAATATTCGGTTTTTGAAATTCCTTGGTGTCCAAACTTCCTTGTCTATAAATACTTAAGTTTTCATTCCTAGGAAACTAATCCCCGGAGCCAGCAAAACTACCTCAGTTGTATTGTTACTGGTGGAGCCGCCTATTCAGAGAGGAAAGTAACCTAATTAGGCGAAATCTCTTACGACCGCTCAGTTTAAAGACTTCTTTGGGATTGAGAAGCTCTATTAGTACCGTTGGTAGGAAACTAGATAATTGCAGTTTATTTTAGTTTTCGATTGATTTGATTGACTAACGGTGGTTGAACTTTGATTGCATCTAGTTTGTTTATGCTTGAGAATCTTCTCTTCTGATATAAGATTCACTCAAACTAGATAGAAGTTTCGACGAGGATCTTTAGACTGTTTGTATATCTAAATACGTCTTGCGATAATCCAACGTTAACAGACTCCGTTCTGTGTGTGATTGATCACAAGAGATTCAAGTTGATTGTGTGCAGGTGCTGATTGAAGATTAAAGAAGATTTGAAGATAAGAAGACTTTTTGGGTTCATAATCTTTGGTGTGCACAATACTTGTTTCGGCTGGAAAGGGATCTAACTATAATCGGTTTATCCTTGTAATAGATTAAATTTATTAGCTTAGTAGATCGACATCAATACACTTCTTTGTGATTAATAGTATTGATTGCATAGTCTAACAATTACTTCGGTAGTTGTTGAGAGATTGATTTAAGGACCCGACAAATGAGTTTATTGGTTAAACGGAAGAGCCTTTGTCAAACTCATATCACTTTGTTTGAAAAGAGTTGTTACCGAATAGATTTGTTTTTCCTTTACTGTTTGGAATACGAACCAAAGGAATTGTTCCAAGTGCGTGACTTACTGCAAGTTGGAGGAGCAGGGATACTGAGGAAACTAGGTGAACTATAGGTTTAGTTGCTTGGTATCAACTATACGAAGTTGGTTTGATTTTGTATAGCGGCTTAATTCTGAGAGTATTCAATTCTGGACTAGGTCCCGAGGTTTTTATGCATTTGCAGTTTCCTCATTAACAAAATCTTGCTGTGTCTTTTACTTTTTCTATTTCCGCAATTATAATTGTTTTATTATAATTAAAAATAAAATACACAAACGTTATTCCTATTTTATTTGATAGACAATCCCTAGAGTTTGGTTAAGTCTGAATCTATTATCAAGTAAACATACTTCGTTTTTGTATTGTCTTGATCTCGTATCCATAGACGACCACACGAAGTTTGAACCAATTAGTTGTATTTTATCGACTCAGTCCATAGACAATCACATTCGAAAAAGGATTTATAGGTGGAAAAGTTTTAGATTGAGGTATATTTGGGTACCCTCGTCTTTTCATCCTCCAATGATTTTGATGAAGAATCATCAATTAAATTATCAAGATTGATATGAGTATTGCTACAATCCTCAAATTTGATAATTTCACCCAAGAGTGCTACACTTGACCCTTCATCTTCTTCAGAATCATAATGATCATATGTTTCATCAAGTGTTGCAGCCAAACTCTTTTTGCCAGTGTATTTCCTTCGATTTGGGCACTCATTGGCAAATTGACTGAACCCTTTACACTTGAAACACTGTGGAATATCCTCATCATCAGTATCGTTAGAGTCCCTGTTTTTGACAGTACGATTATGTGGCTTAGCTGACGTAGGAGGCTTTTCTCTAGTGAACCGTTTATTTCTCTTCCTAAGAAGTTCTCTAAACCATCTTGTGATCAATGAAACTGAGTTATCAAGATCTTCATCTGAAAGGTCAGGATCAACAAGATTGTTCACAGGGTAATCAAAACTTCCACTTTTAATAGTTTCAGTGTTTTTCAGTGCCTTAAACGCAATATCCTTCCCGACTTTAGATTGCATCTCATGATCAAAGATCTTTAACTTTCCAACTAATGTGTTTCTGGAAAGTGTTTCAAGGTTATTTCCTTCCATGATGGCATGTTTCTTAGACTCGTATCTTGCTGGTAAAGATCGGAGAATTTTCATCACAATGTCCTTTTGGGTAATAGTCTTCCCTAACGCATAACATCCATTAACAATTCCAGACACCTTTTGATTAAACTCATCAAACAAATTTTTATCAGACATGCGAAGATTTTCCCAGTAAGAAGTTAGGTTTTGAAGCCTAGTTTATTTCTCTGAGGTATCTCTTTCGAATTCAGTTCTAAGATATCCCAAGCATATTTAGACTTAGTGCACGATGTTGATGAGTCGGAGAACCGACTTTGTTTTACCGCAAGTGCACGGTGTCAAAAGTACACACAATAGCAAGCACGGTTCGTTCCCTCAAGGAGTGTGAAAACTACTACTAATCAATATCAAGAACTAACTAATCAAGATGCAATATTTCAAAGATTATTGTAATAAGAAAATAAGCTAACAAGTAGAATAATGCAAATTGTAAGAAATTGTAATCAAGGATGTGGAAGTATTAGGGCTTCAGAATCCGTTGTATGCTAGGTTTCACTTATGTCTTTCACAAAGGTCTCAATTAACTCATGTATAATAGCAAACCTAGCTAGTACATGGAAGATGTGACGTTTAAGATTTATCGAAGAATTATCAAAGAATATGTTTGTTCTCAACCTAGAAAGTAAAAACCCTAAGTACTAATCATACAAGGCATGGATAGTCATAGGATAATCATAAATCATATATCACCAAGGTTATAAATGGATTATTGTTTTAGAACTCAACTATGAAATATACATGGCATAAGACATGAAAAACTCATAAAATAATTAACCCAATTTTGAGAAACACAAACATTATGTTACGCTTTTATTTTTGAAACCATTGTTTGAGAACATAAGTAAAATAGCCTACAAGTTCATCCTACGCCCTAACAAGGGATTTAGCTAGACATAGCTTTCTTAAAAGCCATCAAAAATGAATAAGATAAAAACAAGTTAAGCATAAGAATAACAGAAAGCAAAATGGCGAAAAACCTCGTTTCTTCTTTGTAAACGGCGTATCCTTCTAAGTCTGTGTCCCTGGCTATTTATAGCAGCTGTGAAGAAATCAAATTCAGACCTAGCTGAATTGCCAGGCCCAGTCCATAACGATCACCAATACCAGTTTCTAAATCCAGGCTCTCCTGAAGCCCGACCACTTCTGCCTATACCCGACCACGGTGCCTTTATTTCTCTCTGAATTTTAGTTTACTTTCCTCAATTCAACCACAACACCACTAACATATATCACGGACAATCAATACCTAAGTTCAATCATGCCAAGAACTTAAACAACACCACTGCTTAGATTTGATTCAAAGCTTGACCCCATCTATATGAACCTGAAGTTGTTGATGTCGATTGATAATATTCACCAGAACCACCACAAATCGAGCCTCCTTAACTCCATAACAAACTCAAATCAATCAACTAATTCCATCCAATGCTAATTTCAGCTTCCGTTCCATGCTGACAGATTCATTTCTACTTGTGCAATCAGAATCGATTCACATCACGAGAAACCCCCAATTTCTGTTGTTCAATACCACTTTAAATGAAACCCACATCGTTGCTGTTGTAAAACATCACCAAAGTTCCCTTGACGTCTTCATCTCGTTGGCAGCACAACTTGAAGAAGAAATGAAACTCAGATCCCCTTTCTTTTGATATGCAAGAAATGAAAATGTTGAGATGAAGACCACCGAATGAATGTGATGGGAGAGCTGCCACATAACCCACTTATCCTTCTTGTGCAGCTCACATGCTTGGCAAAGAAATGATATCTTTGTTCAACATCCTGGTCATCGGATGGCTTAAGTGGTGTGGCCATAAGTTGTTGGCTTGCCAGCCCACAAGCACCGATTAAGCTCCAACTCCATTTAGTGCCATGAGTGAATTGAGTGGTGTTGATATATAAAGATACCATGCCATCCACTTTGGTCATTTTTCGGTCCGGTGATAGGATTTCTTTTGTAATTCATGTAAAAGCTCTAAAATATAGTTATTAGCGAGATATCGAGACCTAGCTAGTATAAATGTGGGTATAAAAGTGTCGCACTTGTGTGCTTATCAGATGTCACATGGTGCTGAAGATCTTTGCTTATGGCGTGGATAATAACGTTTAACCCGTCAAAATTATGCTTTGCAGCACTTATTTCGGTTCCACTATATTCTCCTAATAGCTTCGCAACAGTGGTTCCGTCATTAACAACTGTTGGAGGATCGTATCCTGTAACTACAAGTTTCCATGTCTCAAAGTCACGGGCTTGTAAAAAGGAATGCATATCAATTTTCCACCATAAGTAATTTATGCCATCAAAGGCTGGCGGCACATTTATCGAGATTGCTCTCCTGTCCATATAATCAGATTGCTTCAAACATAGACTTGTTAGGTCTTTCGCGTGTTTCCTACTCTGATACCAATTGAAAACATGGGGGTACCAAAATACACCACTAACTTTTTCTTAGGCAACCTGTATGGACAAAACCTAAATACAATTCCGAGAGTTCAACTTAATGAATCTCAATCGAGGAATAATATTTAGAGTTAAATCTCTTTCTCTCACAATCAGAAAGCTGACATAACCAAATCCGTGAACCTGATTTGCGTGTGAGAGTTCTTAGACGATCTCAAAAATCAATATCTAAGAATCAATCAAGTCGTATCCAACAAACAGGGATGGATGTATCTACTTTAATTGATTTACATACAACTGGTGATATTTCAATTATAAATATAAATAATATAATGTGGAAAAAGAAATAACATAGTGTTTTGGGGTAAAAACTGATTCTGCTGGTTTTGGTAAATTTGGGTGTGCCGCCCGAGAAACGAATCTAAACCCTAAACAAATGCACTGCACGGGAGTACTTTAGATTCGAGAGATCAATCTGTACAATCCTGGCCTAAACCAAGAAATGACTGTTCCAGTCTTGCTTCGGTCATAAAGTGAAGGAGAAGGGTTGATCTTAGGGAGGGAAGTGAAGAAGGTGTTGAGATCAGAATGGTCAACTCTGAAGGTGTGGCTATTTTATGACTTGTATCAGAATATGGAACTGGCTTGCAGAATGTAAGCTATCATTTCTTGGTGTTTTTTCTGGATACTTGTGTGTTGTCGAAATAGGTTGAAAACCTATTTATACAAGTCATGATTGAGCGCACCCTGATCTCGTAGGAAATTGAGAAAGTTAAGTAGTGGAGAAGTGGGGATGTGTAAAAGGTGGTGACCATCACGTTTCCGTCATGAGGGAAGACTGGTCAGCCTTACACCCACTATTCTCTTACCGCTGTTAACCGTCCTCCCTTTCCTGACACTTTCTCATAATGGGAGTGTTGCACGCCGCACGCTATAAACCGCCATACCAATACCCTGATGAACATCCCCCAGTTTGTGACATGTTTGATGTCTCGAGTATTTTCGTGGAAAATATGCAGCAAGTTGCTGAATGGGTCTTGTTTGCAAGACCTAGTTATTCTGACCAATCACGCGCAAGCCAGGCGGCGGGTGGTCATGTGTGGCGAGCCAAGTCATGAGACTTGCCGCAAAGAATACCATGTGGCGCTATTATGTAAAATAACTAAGTTATTTGTGAAACCGATACTTATAAAATATCGTATGTACTTGATGCATGTAAAGCATCGCTTTAAAGCAAGCAGCTCAAAATAATCGATGCATGTGAAGCATCGTTGTATAGAGCCTGTCTTGGTTGGTCGCGGAACCTAATGTCTTAAAAGGAGCGTGACCGGTCACTTTCAGGAAGCTGCTGGGAGTTGTTCATGCATGCCAAAAGTAGGTCGGTCGGTCCCTATAGGAGAGTGATGGCTGGTAGCCATTTCGACATCCTATTGGTCGGTCCAAGTTAAATCTAGACCGGTTAAATTGGCTTAGCCAAATTGGATGACTGAGATGATTTGCGGCAGTTATTGGTTGCCGCTAATTTATTTAAGATTTTTATAAGGAGCGCGGCCAGCCATCTTTGGGGCGCGTTTAGGAGCCATATGGGCGGCCGCGGCTTGGTGGATTGCTCCTCATGGAAGAGGGACGGCCAATGGTCACGGCCACATCTTGTTTGGCGCCTAGAATAGAAGTTTGGTCGGCCAATTCGTTTGGTAAAGTTGGGCGGTCAAGATGATTTGCGGTAGTTAATGGCTGTCGTTGATTTACAGTAAAACTTTTTTAAAATAATACTCGATAATATAATAGTCTCGCTAAAATAATAAAATTTTCCAGTCCCGACTCGGGCCCTTAGTGCTAAAATAATAAATTCAATAAAATTATAATATAATACATTTCAAAAGTTCCCTTTAAACATTAATAGGTCCCAAATATTATATAAAATAATAATTCCATTAGAAAATAAAATATAATTTTCGTACACATTAAATTTTCTCAAAATATGATTCCATGTTGGTTTGTTTGTGACTAAATTGAATTGTAAATTGTATGTTAAATACAAAAAAAAATTGTATAATTTTTTTTTTCATGGAAATTAATAAGATTTATTACTTTAAAAACAAATGCATGCCTTTCTAAAAATATTTCCGCTAATGTTTTTTTAATCTTTTTCTATATTTTCCACTTTTAAAAATCTATTTCGGTATCTATCCTAAGATACTTTATTTTTATTTTTTTAACATGGAAATTCTCATTTTTTCCAAAGAAATTTTATAAATTAAGAATTACTCTTTAAATTAATATATAATTATTATATGTATAAAATAATAAATTATTAATTTATCGATTAAGTAATATCTCTTTAAAATAATAGTATTTGGGTGGTCCCAAGCCTATTATTTTATAGATGTTTTACTGTAATTTAGGTTTTTTAAAAAACCGTGTGGCCAACCTATTTTAGGGACAACTTTTTTGGTGTTGGCGCCGTGTTGGGAGCCGTTCGTCTGGCCGGCACAATAGCCGGGCCGCTGGTGAGCATATCCCCACTTTGCTCATTGATTGAGATTGAATCTAGGCCGGCCAATTCGGCTGGCGAAGTTGGGCGGTCAAAATCGTTTTGCGGCAGTAATGTGATGCCGCTTAATAGAAATTAGGGTTTTGTAACTCGTGTGGCCAACTGTTTTGGTAAACGTTTAGTGGCTCCGCTTGCGAGTTGGAGAGATGCCGATTGGCCTAGGCATTAGTAGACCCGCCGGTGTACACGATGACGCTTGTCCGACCATGTTAGGAGGCGACTAGATTTGATAAATCGACTGGCCAAAACGTGCGTCCGTGATCGTTTTTTGAGACTAACATGGGCAGTCTAGATTAGATTCCTTCAGGAATTAGGCACATCGACCAACCGACTTCCAACTTTATTTAAAAGTGCGTGTGGCGGGTTTAAAGCGATCTGATTGGTCGATGGGAAAGGGTCCGGTAAGCAGCAGCATGGAGTGTGGCCAGTCGGCCACAGGTAGCGCCTGCTGAGGCAAATCGGTCGGCCAAGTAGCGCGGCCACGCCTCCCTTGCTGCTGCTCCTATTTGCCGAAGCTCCTCTTTATTTCTTGTTTTCTGAGTTATGGCAGGACTTTGCTCCTACTAGCTCCATGGTGGATTAATTTCCTAGCTTACCTAGGTTTGGTCTCGACCAATAGGGTTCGAGATATTACGCAGGGCGTAAAAAACTAATTTTTGCAAATTAGTTAGGCCAAAATTTGAATCTTGTGAGCTATCACAAAATTGAACAAATTTGATAAATTCTGTGTGGTAACACAAAATTCTTTTATTCTCGGAGAGCAGTTAGCGCATCTTCTAAATGAGTATTTTCATGTAGACCTTAATCTTGATACTTCGGGAAACTCATGCTACTCAGCTGCGAGTGAACACTAATTGTCATGGCATACCAATGTTAAGGGTTCAGCCGGGGAACATAACATAGGAAAAATACTCAAAAAGCCATACATTAATGAATAATGCAGGCGAGCGATTAATAAAATTTATAGAATGTTCGGGATTGTTGCTACATGCACCATTCTGGGTAAATTTCATATAAATATACTGAATTGCTCAATACATGTGTAAGTAGAGAGGCATGGGCACTCATTACTTTTAAATGGCCCAGTCTCTTTGCAGAACGACAACGCATTAAATACAGGGTTTTACAATTTTAGCCCTGAACTAAAAACCACCATCAACATACAGACACCAAAAAATTTGTTAACGAGGAAACTGCAAGTGCATAAAAACCCCGGGACCTAATCCAGATTTGAACACCAAGCTGTATTCTACTCAGCCGAATGACTGATCATGATAATCAAGACACGCCAGGGGAGTTAGTTATGTGTCAAGAAAAATTAGTGCAAGAGGCCGTGGATACACTTCTTGATAATGGGATCCGCGGACAACCAATGAGGGATGGTCATAATAAAGTTTATAAGTCTTTTTCAGATGTAATTGAAGGCAAAGAAGGAAGATTTCGTGAGACTTTTCTTGGTAAACGTGTCGATTATTCGGGGCGTTCCGTAATTGTCCTGGGCCCCTCACTTTCATTACATCGATGTGGATTACCCCGCGAAATAACAATAGAGCGCCACGCCGACTCTCCATCGTGGAATTAGACCGCTGCCTATAGAAGATAGAATCCAAATTATAAGAAACAATTGTCAGATTCATAGATATCGGTAGTTGTCCGGTCGTACCCGAACAATAAGATTCCAGTAAACCGCTACAGACACTAGCGTACTACAAATTAACTTCGGACTGGAATGTAGTTAAGACCGAATTAAACCCTCATAGCAATTCAGTTACAGTCGCACTCCTTACGCCTCTTGAATATCCAGCAGGACTCCGAGCAAATGATTCCCTTAGCTGACGTCCTTTATAGTTGTAGTTACCTAAAATCGGTGAGAGGCTAAAGTGGGATTCTAGGGTTTCTGAAAGTGAGTTACAGGAGGTTGAGCACGAACAGTCTTCGCCTAAACCACGCACAATGGCCGTTCAAAGGCTGCTTCAGTCAAAGGAGAGGTTAGGGCTGGTCTTAGGGAGGGAAACATATGAAGAGAGAGATCATAGAATTCTAGGGTTTAAAGAAGAATTGCTCTGAGAGGTTATGAAAAAGTTATCGTAGCTTGGAGAAATATATTATAGCTGAATTATCTAATCTCAGGTCGGTGAAGATAAGGATTGCTCTCCGTGCCTTGCGGAGCAATTCTCCCGTCTCTTAAGGAATAGAGATAAACTAGGTTAAGTTTATCTCATTATTCCACCGCCTTTACTCTCTTATGCGGTGAGAAATAAGCCGGGTATTTCTCACATGTGTCGTAGACCGCCAGACCAAAACCCTAATTGTTATCCCCCCATTTGTGTGAAGATGAGTCAGCCTTTGTGATGACGTGTTGAGAGAGAGAAATATTCTCTTTAGCCGAGTTGGCCGAGATAGAGAGATATTCTCCGATTTGTAAGAATGACTAGGATGAGTCACGTGAAAAGGAATGGGATGCCTCAGAATTCGTTGTGGAGAGGAGACTCGATTCCTACATGAGGCTCGTGCCTACCATAGGGAATATTCAGCCTTATCTGAGATTTCCCGAGAGATTTGAATCTCTCCGAGATTTTGCAGAGAGATATGAATCTCTCCGAGATTTTGCAGAGAGATTTGATACTCTCCGAGATTTTGCAGAGAGATTTGAATCTCTCCGATAATTTGCAGAGAGATATGAATCTTTCCGATATTTTGCAGAGAGATTTGAATCTCTTCGAAATTTGGCAGAGAGATATGAATCTCTCAGAGATTTTCATAACGGATCTGAATCTCTCTGTGGTCAGATGGGACTCGTCCTGGAGTGAGAGAGTGTACGCCCGATTAATGCCTCTGCGAGACTTTGGCTCACTTGTCTTTAGCCAGCGTATCTTGCAGAGATGTGCTAGGAATCAACTGTGTGTCCATATGATGAGCCAACAAGATCAGTGTATCTCGAAAGGATGTTCTAGGAGTTTGTCGAAAGGGCCCAGAGGTAGAATAACCAGCGTATCTTGCGGGAATGTCCTAGGAGTTATTCCGAAACCTCAGTAAGTCGAGTCAGAGCCTAGAGCAGACATGACTAGTGTATCTCGCGATGATGTACTAGGAATTAGGCCTTGATCTCAAATGGGTGAGTCGTGCTTACAGGAGATATGTATATCTCTGCTCTGGGTCATAAGTCCGTCGGGGACGTATTTACGCATCTACAGAGCCTACATGACCAGCAGCATCTCATCGAGGATGTATACTAGGAATCATGGCATCACAATCAGCTCCGTCTCGCGAAGACATGCTGGAATTGTGGCTGTTCTGGTTCATAAGTCTACTGGGGACGTTTTACGCTCTACAGAACCTACGTGACTAGCAGTATCTCGTCGAGGATGTGCGTTAGGAGTAACAGCATCACGACCAGCAGTGTCTCGCGGGGACGTATACTAGAAATCGTGGCTAAGAATACCTTGAGGGCCAAGGGATTAATCTTTCGTGAGAGTGGAATTTTGTCCATGGTCTTGAAATAACACTTTTGCCCCTTATCCAAATTTCACCGTCTACAATAGCCTAAGAGTTGCTTCGACTCAATTGACGACTTTAAACCAATCTGTCTCCCAAAGATAAGCCTATATGTGATTTCCTTTCTGATCGGTAGATCAAGGTGAGACTGGAAATTGATAGCACTAGACAAAGTCTAGCTAACCTCAAAATCCGGACTTATGCTTCCCGAAGAGCAGCCTAGATTATTATTCACCTTACAAGTATTAAACTTGTGGAATCAACGAAATCTGAGATGAAGAGAACTTTGATGATTTCTATCTATCTTGATTGATGGAGCAAGCTCAACAATCAATCAAGATCAGGATACTCGAACTATCAAGATAAAAGATAGCTGGACCTGGTTTCATGAATCCCTATGAATTCTTTTTAGTCGCTAAACCCTAAAAGGGTTTTAGGAAGAGGACGACTCTAGTTTACAACTAGGACGCACAAAGATAGTATCGGGATTCAAAGATCCAAGTTGTTTGAGGTTCCCTTTTTATAGACTTTCAAAGCATATGCTACCTTAGGTTTAAGCTAAGATAGCTTGAAACCAAACAAACAATATCCACCGTTAGATGAATCTTTGAAATGTGATTGACATATCAAGATATACACTCTGGTTAGGATGAACCGTAACTGAACTGTGTACAAAGACAACGTTCATGAATGGTTAGCCGAAACTAGCCAACTGAACTATAAGCTTAATCATTTCCATAAACACTTAAGACTTTTAAGTTTGAATCACAACTATAAATTATAATGTGATCAATCATGTCTATATAATTTTCTTAGAGATTTATTCAAATGCCAATTATCTCACAGAAATAATTTTATGTGCATCTAAAAATATTCGACACGATAAGTATGTATATCAGATACATGTACTTCAACCTTGTTCGTGAACTATATTTTTCATGGTACGTGTACCGGGTATGTGTACCCTTAATAAAAATTAGAGTTCCGGAATATACAAAACTTTTTCGGTATGCATACCGGGTATGGGTACCACACCGGTTCTAAAAACGATAGTTCTTATTCAGTACGTGTACTGGTTTGCGTACCGTTCCAGGTTCACGAGTTCACAGACTTTTTTTGGTATGGATACCGAGTATGCGTACCACTAAGTCACTGTCGACATATAGCTACTTCGGTACGTGTACTGGGTAACTACGGTTCCGGACCTATAACAGTTTTCCCAGTTTGCGAAACTGGTGTGCATACTGTCTTGTATCCAGATTATAGTAGTTCTATGTTTCTCTCTAAATCAATTCGAAACATTCCCAAATAACATCAATGACACATATCACTGTTCTAGGCTATTTTCGAATGATAATCTTGAATCACGATTTAGATTATGAACAATAAATTGTTCTTAATCGAAATGCATCAAGTATGAACAAATTTTTATTAAGCTTAGTCATATATTTCGAGAACTAATTACCAAGATAAACTTGACTTGAAATTCTTGAAATGCTTGCAATAGTCTAATTAGTTATGCGACAACATCTCATAGATAGAAGGATGAATATAACTTGAGAAATAGATGGTTCAGTGTCCACTTACCTTTTGTTGAAGAAGTTCTCCAAAAGCTTCGGTTGATCTTCGGCATCAAACGGCAGAACGCAGTGATGTCCGATTTTCAACTACATACTTCTATCCTAATCCCAGACTTAACTAATTGTAGACTAGAAATCAAGATATAGTTTTGACAACTAAATTTGACAACAAGCTTGAGATAGCAACACTTGTGAGTTCGACCGAGCAATGCCCTAACACTATGGAATATGAGCATTCACACTTTTTGGATGATTTATAATACTACCCTAGTTAAGCTGTTGTCTAGTTTTACATGTCATTTGCATTGTTTGGAAAAGCATTATGACATCCAAGTTAGCGGTGACATGCACAAAGAAAGGGTCTCTTTTTATTAGTCCTAAAAGATTTCTATCCAAGTTATAAGGGAAAGCCTTATGGTAATAAAAATCATCCCAACTCTTTGATGGTCCAAAAAATGTGGACATATATAAAAGTATTAGTGTGACAAAAGTCTCCAAACTTTCTAAACGAAAATCCTACTCTCTTTTGCCGCCGCCTGCTCAGATCGGCTCCAAAGGAGCAGATCTGAGCAACCATGTTCCTTATTCGATCTACAACTTCTTGTAATCTTGGTGTTTAGCAGTAATTTACCTTGAAGTCATGATTTACTTTCTTTTCTTAGTATTTTATCTTTTGTTTTTGCTTCTCTACAATTTTGGTTTTTTTTTTTTGGATTAGGGTGTGACTGCAAATTTGATTTGTGAACTAATGAAGAAAATAAATCAAGGCTCTCAATTTTCAGCACCGATCTATCTACACTCAAATAGCAGTTTCAGTAGCGTATCTGGCAAATAGTTGTTCTTAGATCAAGTGTTTATGCGGTTATTAAGTTTATGTTTTCTTTTATTTCTGTTAAAGATGCCAACTAGTATAACCCTAGTTCCTGTTTCCTAGGGATTATCATGTTCAGTAGTTGTTTAATGGGTCTTGGCTAGTTTTGATTTTTCCTTCTTATTCCCTATAATCCTTGTTCTTGTAATCCTTCATATAGACTGGATCTGTGGGTTGGTTGTGTGTTGTTTGATAGTTATTCATCTCAAGACTAGTCTTGATCCTTATCCTTTCCGGTGGAAAATAAAGGTCCGATGAATTTTCCGGCGGTCTTTCTTTGTACCAGATGAGTATCAAGATGAAACTCAAGATACCTCTTCTTTGAGAAGAAAGTTCTATCAGATTAATATTGAAAATGTTCTTATTCTGAGTTGTGAATCAAGCATCATAGATTCAAGTTCTTCCGTAAAGGCGGGTGTTACTGTTCTACTGTTACGGTTTGGTTTTGAGTGTCCGGTGGAGATTCTAGTTACAAAATTCGGGTTACGGGATTCAGGTTGAGAATTACTCAATTTTAAGACTTTTATGTTTCGGTTCTTATTGTAACTTCGGGGTTTCCATGTTTATTTATAAAAAAAAAAAAGAAAAAAAAAAGACAAATACTAGCATCTACAAATCGGTAAAGTCTAAGAAAACCCTTCGAATTTGAAGGAGCCGCTCTAGAAAGAACACTTTTTTTATTATTATTGTTTTTATTTATCCGGAAAGCATTTGACCGGATAGGGATGGACGTAATTTTCTTTCAATAAAAACTCTGTTAGTTTTTCTTAAAAGTAAAAACCCCATATTAATATTTGTGGAGGTTTTTAGTGAATCCCATGCTGAAAAAAGGCTCCACAGGTAAAAAAGTTTTAACATCCATGCCATAAAAATTACCCTAAATGTAATGGAAAAAAGTGCAGCTCCCGCTTTGGCTCCAAGGGGAAATTGCTTATAGAAGGTAATGGGATGGTATAATGAGTCAAAGATTAGGTTTGGGAATCCCAAAAACTAGTCGACCCAAACATTTTGTCAGGGTTTCAATGCAACCAAACAGCTACATGAAACTGGCAGTTGCCAACGTTTCCGGTGCAAATGGGTTATTCAACAATTAATTGATATGCCTACCACCGCGTGCTCCACCAAAATCTATTTGAGCAATATTTGCTGACAGAGAAAGTAAGAGAAATAATGGGAAGTTATTGGGAACCAATCTCTTTCGGCCACTTGGTGTATTTATGATAAAAGGTATAAATGGCACCAATTGCCTGAATGTGATTGAATATAACCAGCCAACCGCAGAAATGGTTCAATTGGTATATTTTGGTTAAACAGGCCAGACCAGACCAGGCCCAGGCTAGATTTTGACACCTCTATTGGTGCCATTGTGAGAAATTCGAATTATGTATGTCCAGCCAGCCTACAAATTAGAAAGAGTGGGACTTCCCCGGAAGATGTGGCCACCAAATTTACCTTACATTCATGAATAATCACCGTCTCTTCTTCCAAAGATTCTTCTCTCCTCTTTCTTTTTATCTGTAAGTGTATGATAACACTGTCTTGTGGTCTACATTCCATCGTACCCCGTCTCTTAAGATAAAGATTAATGTTTCTGGAGATCAGGCCACCGGAGAGAGAGAGATGCATTAGAGAGACATGTATATCTTAGTAGTTAATACTAAATTTACGATATATTCTGTCTATATATATTTTCATCAAGAACGGATAGAGTTCTAGCTAACCAACAGCAGGTCTAGCACCATATTAATATTTCTAATATGGAAGCAGTAGTAAATGACAAAATTATATCAAATGAAGATTATGAAATTATCAAATGGTTTGAAGATATATCAGAGAAGGCTGGATTAGTTCAGACAGAAACTCTTCGACGTATTATCGAAATGAATTTTGAAACTGAATATCTCAAGAAATGGCTTGGAAATGATTTGAATATTCAAGAAATGGATTCCAACTCAATTGAATCACTCTACACTTCTTTAGTTCCACTCGTTTCTCATGCAGATTTAGAACCATATATTTTAAGGATTGCAGATGGAGATTTGACACCTGTTCTCACTAAAGAAACTATTACTACTCTTTCTTTAAGGTGAGGACCTTAACGTACGCCGCAACTACAACCCTGTATGCTCGTGTAGTTTAGTGTAGAATTCTTGATACCTTGTTGAATTCCGGAACTTCATGATGATGAGCATTTTCATTTTACAACCGCCGTTTAGTCTTTTTCTTATTATTTTATCTCATTACAAGATTGAGTGAAAACCTATTTTGTTCCGAAGAGATATGAACAAGATAGAGTGATTTGACATGATAGGAGAAATCAGTGAATTTTCCTGTGATCTTTTTGAATTTGAATTTGTTTGTCACTTGATTTACTTTTTTATTTTATTTTACTGTTTTGTGATTTTTCAGTTCAGGAACAACAGAAGGAAGACAGAAGTACGTTCCTTTCACTCGTCATAGTTCACAAACAACACTGCAGATGTTTAGATTGGCTGCTGCTTACAGATCAAGGTCCTAACTTCCCCTCTCTAGATATATCATCAAAACTAGCTTCTTTTGTTCTCTTTTTTTCTTTTGATAATATGTTCCCTCTTTTTTCTACTTCCCAATCTTTTTTCATTCATATAATTCACATTTATTCCAAAGCAAAAGAGGTAAGTTCTATTTTTTTACAATGTGCACGGGTTGTTTCAAGAACCCATGCAACAAGAATCCAAAATGCGCCTATAATTGAGCTGCCATTAATTGCCCAATGTCCTCTGACTCTTGTTCATCTCATATTATAGGGTTTTTCCAATAAGGGAAGGAGGAAGGATACTTGAGTTCATTTACAGCAGTGCACAATCAAAAACAAAAGGAGGAATAGCAGTAGGAACAGCAACAAGTCATTATTACGCGAGTGAAGAATTCAAAATCAAACAAACGAAAACAAAATCATTTACTTGTAGTCCACAAGAAGTAATTTCAGGTGGAGATTATAAAGAATCAACATATTGTCATCTTTTACTTGGTCTTATTTTCTGTGATCAAGTTGAATTCATCACTTCCACATTTGCTTATAGTATAGTACAAGCTTTCACAACATTTGAGGAAGTTTGGGAATGTATCGTCCAAGATATAAGGGAGGGCACTTTAAATTCGGTAAAAGTCACTTCAAATAAGATGAGAAACGCCGTTTTGGAAATCATATCTCCAAACCCATGTTTAGCTTCAAGGATTGAAGAGAAATGTAAGGAATTAGATGTGACGGATTGGTTTTCGGTGATACCCAAACTATGGCCTAACGCCAAGTACGTCTATTCAATAATGACAGGATCAATGCAACCTTATTTGAAAAAACTGAGACATTATTCAGGAAGTTTGCCAATTGTTTGTGCCGATTATGGGTCGACAGAAAGTTGGATTGGTGTCAATATTGAACCCTGTTGTCTACCTGAAGATGTCAGTTTTACTATTGTACCCACATTTTCTTACTTTGAGTTTATACCCCTTCATAGAGATAAAAAAGGTTACATCAGTACCTCCTCAGCAGCTATTGATGACTTTATAGAAGATGATCCCGTACCACTTTCTAAAGTTAAGATTGGTCAGGAATACGAGCTGGTTCTTACAACTTTTACAGGTTGGTCTCTCTATAGTCTATCCCTCTGTCTCTCTCGAACTCCGCAGCATTCATTTTGTTTAGTTGGTAATAATACTGTAGTCTAGTACAGGTTGGTTAGAGATCTCGTCTTTATTTCAATTAATAGCAACAAAAGTACTCTAGTTAACTTAACAAGTAACTGTGCTTTGTAAGTGACTTAGATTGTAGGGAAAAGTTATGTCTTGCCTTTTTGGAACTCTTTTTATTTTGATGGTGAGAGTTTTCCAACTAAACCCACAAAATAATTAGCAAAATATCTTTGCTTCATTGATTTATTGTTGATGTTTCTTCTTCAGGGCTTTACAGGTATAGATTAGGAGATGTGGTTGAAGTTGCTGGTTTTTACAAAGGAACCCCAAAACTGAATTTTATTTGCAGAAGAAAACTAATTTTGACAGTAAATATCGACAAAAATACAGAGAAAGACCTTCAGTTTGTGGTAGAGAGAGGATCACAGATTTTAAGCAGAGAGAAAGCTGAAATAGTAGATTTCACGAGCCACGCCAACGTTATGAAACAGCCGGGTAATTATGTAATTTATTGGGAGATTAAGGGTGAAGTCAAGGAAGGAACTCTCAGCGAGTGCTGTAGGGAAATGGACGAGTCTTTCGTAGATTATGGATACGTAGTTTCAAGGAAATCCAAATCTATTGGACCGTTGGAACTATGCATTGTAGAGAAAGGAACCTTTAAGAGAATTCTGGATTATTTTGTTGGGAATGGAGCAGCTATGAGCCAGTTTAAGACACCCAGGTGTACTAGTAACCAGGTTATATTAAGGATTCTAAATGTGTACACGGTGAAAAGGGTTCATAGTACTGCTTATGGGGGACGATAATAATGGTGATACGATTATAAATTCATCTGATGTTCATTTAAGTTTTAAAAAGGCTTGTTTGTATTAACTACTTAAGAATAAAGTGATGAATTTCTTAATCTATGTTATTCTTGCTACATAAGCCTCAGTAGACATGAGCAAAAACAACATCCTATATTGTTTTGCCGAATCATGTAAAATTTTATTACCAAAGTTTCCAAATTTTCAATTATAGATTATAACCTGAAGTCAGTATTACAAGTATGCTAAAATTATTAATTCTCAACCAAATCTAAAGTCTGTTTCAGTTGGCCACTCTAACCTCGATATGTAGGAAAGAAGGTATAGGATGATAACGAACAACTTGACCCCTTCCTAAAATCACTCTTTTTTTCTTAGTAAAAAAAAATCACACCTTTTTTTGCTAAGTTGTCTGCCGACTCGAAACCCATGTCTAAAAAGTAAACTTTGTAATATGTTTTTCATTCTAGCAAAAATTATCCAAGTAAGTAACTCTGATTTGAAAACCCTAGTGATTGTTTTAGAATCAGATTGAATGAGTACCCTAACAAATCCCTTCTCTGTCCAGCGCTTTGATATCTTCATATATGAAACTTGAAACTATTCATATACCACCTGATTATGCTCCAATACAGTCACCATTTGCAATTCTGCGTAGAAAACCATATCTTGCTAACCCAGGATTTCTCATAGCAGTAATCACAACATATTAGAATATAGTCAGGAAGAGGCAATATGAAATAACATTTCACAATTTTAATAACCTTAACTCTTCTACAATCCATTGAAAAGGTTTTGAGAACTTGTAATTCATAAACTGAATCCCATATTAAACGCAATATTCTGATAATACCATCATGGCTCAGATGAAGTACTTTGTGCTTCACTTTAGAAGCAGAAGAAGAAATTGTTTCAAATACCACTTTATTACTAGTGAACCAGATTTCTATCTCATGTTGTAGTTGCTACTCTCTAATCTGCTTAACAATAGGATTTTTATGCTTATTGAAGAGAAGTATGGCAAACAAAGAAGTAGGATTCAAGAAGCCAAAAATCCCACCCAACCAACCCCAAGGTAACTGACTGAAATTACAGTACCCCAATAAATAATCTAAAGTATCTTGATCATTTCCATCATTTCAAAGATAACTGAACACGTTTCTTTTCTGCACTTTCATCAGTTGCATAAACCCGTCTCACCAGCTTCCAAACATTACTTGATGTAGAAGGATGGGTCCATGATCTCCAAATTTGTTTAGAGAAGAAACTGACGTGGCATTTTATTTTTACCTTATTATATGCATCAACAACAGTTAAGATTACTCTATGGTTACTAGTCCATACTCTTCTATCCCCTCATTTATGTAAGACAGGAAAATCATTCACAAATATAAAATCCAGAATTTCTCCATGTATACACAATTATCTATTATGAATAATCTCACTCACCTTCATCTTTAATTTTTTTTATTAACATACTTATTCATAGTCTCCACCAAATTAATAAGAGCAGTGTCATTAAGTCATTTCTCATACCAAACAGAGACATTATCCCCATTGCTAATAATCCACTTAATATCTTCATCAAGTTCTTTCAAAATCCATTTGAGTCATGCGCTTACAGAGGATTATTTGTAGTAACTAGTCCGCATTCCTTTGGTATCTTTATACTTTGCATTGAAGAATCCAGCCCATTCACCATCTTCAATTTGAATCTTCCATAGCAGCTTCATCGGTAATGCTTTGTTAATGTCTTCAAGTTATTTAATACCCAAACTTCCTTAACCGGTTGGAATACATACATCATCCCAATTCAGTGTAATGGGGTTTTCTCTCTTCATAATTCCCACCATAGAAAATTTCTGATATGTTTTTCATATTCTACAATGAGGCTTTTAGGCCACTTGTATACATACATATAAAAATAGGAATAGTTAGCATATCTTTCATTAACACCACTTTTGAATGAACATACAACAAGTTAGTTCCATTTCCAAATATCTAACTTATTCTGTAACATGTCAACAACAGCTTGAACGTGTATATGATTCTACCTGGCATAAGAACACCACCAAGATACTTATTTGGGAAGTTAGCTAATTTCATTTGTAAGTATTGTACATTACCAGTAATATCTCTTCTTTTACAATTAGGAACACTACCAACAAAACATTTGCTTTTATTTTGCTTACCGTTTGTCCATAAGATGCTTGATTATCTACCATCAATTTCATAAAATTATCTAGTCCTTTTCTATTTCCATTACAGAAGATAAAAATATCATTTACAGATAGGAGATGTGTTGGATGAATCCCTATTCTATCTACCATGGTGATAGACGCATTTATGTGTCTATTTTCATCTCTATTGTGTATATTGTTAGTACCCATTTTTGTACTTATTTTGGTATTTTATCTCTTTGTAGGTGTTTTTGGAGAAATAAGCTTTTGCGGCGAAATTGGCTCAAAATGTGGCATTTGAACCTCCGTAGATAACGTACCAGAAGCACCCCAGAAATACCCCGAAGGAACCCCGAAAAAGTGTTTGAAAACATCCCAGAAAAATTACTAAAGGCACCCAAGGACGAGTGTTATGCGGACTCCAGCAACGGATAAGGGGCAACCACTGGATAAGGGGTAATCTTTACCATTCACGTTCAAATTCTGTTTTTGGCGGGAAACCAAAAAAGTAAAGCATGTTTCCTGGCAGTTTTGGTGATGGATTTTTAGAGGTGTTTGAGGTCGACTAAACCTATGATTTTCATAGGATAGACTCCTTATGGGTCTAGGAATCTAATATGGGTGTTGAAATTGATTAAACTGGGCTCAATCGATGGATTTTCATCACAACAGCAAAATATGGAAAGTCACGTGTGTGACCTATTTTAGGAAATTTTAGAGAGATTAAAGTGCTATAAACCTTCCCAAAGATTTGTATCTATCTAAGGAAGAGTTTAGAATCAAAAGGAAATCTCAGAAACGTGTAGAAATTCTAAAACAAGAAATTGCCGCAACTTTGCCGTAAAGAGAAAGGAAGAGATTTTGGAGAGATTTAATCGGTCTTTTTGATATAAATAGATTGGTTGGGTCATATAGAAGGGGTTTCGAGAGTTTGGGGGGATGAGAAGGATTGAGGAGGCGAGAATCAGAGATTTACAGGCTCCGCTGCTGCTGCTGTATTCTGCTTGTGCAGAACTGAAGAACACGAAGAACATTGGACGATCACAGACAGTCGCAAATAACTGTCGTTCTTCAACAGCAAAACCGATTTATCGTTTATAAACAACACTTCAATTGTAACGGTGACTTCTGTAACGACCATTAAGTGTTGCAGATTCGCTGTATTATTATTTCTCTTCAATAAAAACACCTTTTGAGCCATGTTTCTATCTTATGAGCGTGTTTTTGATATGATGAGCTAAATCCCAACGCTGGGACGACGGAGGAGGCCGAACTTCATACATGGGTAAATTTATTTTTATTCTTTTTATGACTTTTGCACTAAAATTAATTGAAACATGATTTTGATTAATTAGTTATTATTTTATTAGATGGGTCATGCTTGCTTAGATGTTTGATGTCCCATGCTTACGACTTATAACTAATGTTTTGAGAATCTACCATGGCAAAATAAGAGTCCATGTTTAAATTTCTTGAGCTAAAACTGTTAAAGAATAACTAATTGAACCTATGTTATGAAGATTGGCCAAATCCTTAGTTCCAGTACCTCTCACCATTGTTTATATTCTTTGTATATAAATATTTAGTATTTTAAAAACTTTAATCTCTACAAGTCCGAGAGTTTGAACCTCATATCTACAATAACTTTAAAATCACATCAATTTTTGGCGCCGCCGACGCGGATTTGTTTTTAGATTTAGAGTTTTTAGATTTATTTTTCTTTGTTCTTTTTTACGTTTCTTTGGGTATTTTTCTGTGTGCTACAGGTTTTGGAGTTTGGATCGAAAAGAAAAAGAAGTTGTCAAGGAGTTTGGTGATTTCATAAAGACTTGGAGCTAAAGCTTAAAGCGAAAAGAACGGAGGAAAGATGAAGATATTTTTTTAATTAATTAGATTTTATTTTATTTTATTTTTTTTAGATTTTATTTTTAGAAATTGTAAATAGGACTTTATTTTTGTAAATTTTTATTTTTGAACCTTTTTAATTTTGGACATTGGACTTTGGACATTATTTTTAAACCCCACGGAAGGGTTTTTTTTTAAATATAAACTGTTTGCAGGGAAGGACGACGATTACGATATCGTCTCGGCCCCTCGGGTTCGCACATTGACATGGGAGTCAGTGGCCCGAGTCGACTACAACGGTTCTTTGCCCGTCTGGTACGGGAGGTAAACTTTTAAACACTCGCGAATCCCATGTCAGCGGGTTTACTGTCTTCCTTAAGGTGCATATATGCTGAGGAATTGAATACGGACATTTATTTTCCTAGTAAAGGGCAAGGCCTGGCCATATAAGATAAGAGTTCGAATTTCATCACCGTTCTCTTCTTGCCCGCTTTAGGAAAACGATACCAAACGCGATCCCAAGCCTAAAATCTTGATTAGAACGAGACCGATAAGGTAACGAGATTGTAGGAAAGTCGTTTGAAAGGACTGTATTGGATGTATTGTTAGCTTAACTCGAAGTTCAGGAAGATTACTGTAAGTCCATTAGAGCCTCCTTGTAACCCAGGGAAGAGTTGCCAAAGAGGTGGGGGTATCAAAGCTCCTCTGAGCTTCCTCTACTTCTCTTTGACTTACTTTATTCGGATCGTTCTAGAGAGCTTTGCTAAAACTATACCTAGTTTCCTTTTGGGAGATTAGAAGCTGGTCTAGAAACAATCTAAGTGGAGCCATCATGCTTGTTGTTTGCTAGATTTTATAGGTTTGATTTGGTCGAGTCAGCCTTGTTTGTGATTGTGTAGAATTCCCTTGCAATTAAGAATGTCGAGCTGGTATGATAGAAGCCAATACAATGAATATCCGATTGAGTTTCAAAATGGACATTATTCATATTACGACCATAGTGTGAATAGTGGTTGGGAACATCAACCTTTTAAAGGTTATGGTTTATACCATGGTGAGCCCAATTACTATCCGCACACACACCAGTCATACGAGCAAAATTCTTATGTTTCTCCTTTACAAGAGTCCCTCAGGAAGTTAGAAGAGTCAACGCGTAAGATAGCTGAGATGAATAACTTAGTTTATGACGAAAGAAAACTTTCTATAGAGGAATCCCTCAAGCTGATGGCTGAGACGAACGAAAGACTTGCTCGAAATAATCTTAATTTCCAATACAGTGTTTCCAATAATACCCTTGAAAATAATGATAGTTATTTGCATAATCAAGATGACGAGGTTAGAATTGGTAACACTACATGTTTAGATGAGGTTCAACCATTTTCATGCTATTATAATGACGATTATGATGGGGATAGTGTTGATGAAGAATCTGAAATATGTAGGCATAGTGATCAGGAATTTTTTACTCCAATTGAGCTTTATAATGATAATGTTATTTCTAGTTCAAATCCAAATAATTTTAATAATTATTCACCTATTCAAAAGGACGAGGATTTTTCTAGAGATATCCCCGTTTTAGACGATGTAGTATTTCCTTTTGATTACGAAGCCAATAATGGTTTAGAGGAACGAGTTTATTATGAAAATACTGTTTTATTGTCTAGTGATTTAGAAACAATAATCTTAGACAAAGAAAATGAACTCGTAGAGATGAGTGAGGATAAACTTGACTTAGAAGAATCAATTGCCTATTTTCAGGAATCTAATGACCTAGAAATTAGGGAGATTGTGACTAGTCTAACTAGAGACACTGAAAACTCTAAGTTTGGGGTGATTATCATTCTCCATGTGCTTTAACTCTTAGAAAGGTCCCTCACTTGGGACTTGACATATGTGCCTCAACCGTTTTAACAGATTATCTTCATACACGTTTTCCTGAACCTAGTGATGTCCATAAGGAAGTTCAGTTGTTAGAAACCCATCCTCTGGTTGATGTGGTTTACCCAGGGTATTATACCCCGATCGACTTTGTTTTCCCACGTTTTCTTCCAAATGTGGGAACATATAGATTTCAAATGTGTCACCTATTAGGTTCTGAGACTAAGCCTAAGTACTTTAGGTTAATAACATCGACACATTTGCTTAGGAATGACCACTACTCTAATTGTGGTCAATTATGTAAGTCAAACCTGATTGACATAGAGGATCCTCACTTATTTAGGTTATTATTATGTGCTTCTAAGTTCTTATTTGAGTTTCTACAGACTCTAGGACCTAATAATTTGGATCTTACCTATGAGGAAATGCAGTCCATGAAAATATTTTATCTCGACCCAGTTATAGAACCTGAACCCGAACCACAACGTAGTTGTCTTAAACAGGAAAGTAGACAATGGTGTGCTTTATTTGTTTATTTTCTTGGCAGGTTGCAGATTCCTTTTACTTGTGATAGCTCTATTTGGTTTTGATAACCCACAGATATTTCGGCTATTACTTTATGATTTTATGAGGTGACTAATCCTTTCTTAGTCTGGCTGAAGACTTTAAACTTAGCACTTCTTGGGAGGTAACCCATGCTCATGCAACACGGTAATATCTTTCCTTAACTCTTTTGCTTCAAATGGTAACAGTTTCTCCTTGTTCATGCTTTTAATTTTATCTTTAGAACATTGAGGACAATGTTAGATTTAAGTTTGGGGGTATGGGAGAAACTTTTTAATTGCATTATAAACTCCAGAGCCAAGAAATTTATGCCTATTAAGGATGGCACTAACCAATCTAAGTGGATGGAAGCATTTTGGTTTTAGGAGTTGAGGGACCAATCTGACTAGATGAAAACATCTAAAGAGTCTATTCATAAAAGCACAGAGCTCAGGTGTTAGAAATAACATGATAGTTTCGCCATATCTCGTTGAGTCCTTTTCACTTCTGTTTTTATTTTATTTTTATTTTTAAAATATGTTTCTCTAAGTGATTAGGTGGGGCTCACGATTCAAGTTGTTACCACTGCTAGGGTGAAATAAAGTGATTGAGATCAAAAAAAAAAAAAAAAAAAAAAAAAAAAA